>JADMLL010000002.1:19408777-19797661 GCA_016920875.1 Columbicola columbae
AGAAGGAGGAAGACGATGAAGACAGATTTCGTGTATTTCATTTTAAGAATTAATATAAGCAACCAATTTTGATCATTTTTATTAAATCAATTTTGCACAAATGAGGATATAAATAAGAAAAGAAAGTTGCTTTCTTCCAATAAACATCAGAACGGTTTTTTTGGGGGGGAGGGGAGGTTAGGAAGAAATTAAGGGGTTGTAGTACAGAAATTACAATTCGCTGTGAGTAAAGTCACGACTTAGATATAGGAAAACATTCTCACAGATGAAATTCTTAAACTGTGCTTTTATTTGATTTTTAATTTATGTCATTTCAAATGTTGCAGAACATAAAAAAATTTATAGGCCTATATGTTACTGCCAAACCCGACGTAACGATTTTCGTTCAGATTTAAAGTTAACCCTGGCTGGGTGGACTTCTCCCATTTCAGTATTCTGTCCAACAATATACTTAGTATTAATAAATTATCAGTGTCTACTATTACCAGTTACATTTCGAATTTCATAGGTTCTTCATTCTTGATTAGAGAGTTGGAACGACGCAATAGTTCTGATTCAAAGTGTAATAGAACCTAATACTCAAACCAAGCTCTATTAGCCGCTTCTGAAGCAGTCATGGGACAGTCCATGAATGAATGATATGTATAACTGAAGATTAAAATTAAGTTAGGCCTTCATTTTATAGTTTCAGTAGTGTTTTATTGCTACTTTACCGTTTTTCTTTTTTTTTTAATCAAAAGAAAACATGTCCCAGTTACACAACCATTGACTAATACCTTCTAGTGATAATGTCTCATCAAACACACCAAAATATTTTAATTGTACCGTATATAGCCTAATCCCGAACGCACGAGAAGCCCCTGAAACCCAAAGCCCTTAGTAAGAGCGGAAATGAATATGAAATGGGAACACTCTTCACCAAGGATAAGACCAGATCCCAAAAGCAAGCCCTCGACTGAAATGTACAAGGAAGCCGAAGAAGAGGAAGACCTAGGAAAACGTGGAGGCGAACAGTCGAAGAGGGGCTGACTGCAAGAGGAACAACTTGGGCTGCAGTAAAGAAAATAACCCCCAACCGATGACAGAGCCATGTAGAACCTCTATACGCTCCAGAGGCATAAAAGGACTTAGTATACATTGCCTAATTTTCATACTGAAGGCAAACAAAAGAGTATAAAAATACGGTAAGGTAAATAAATAGTCATAACGAGATCACTGTGAAAAAACAGAACACGTTACTGACGCAGAGTTTCGGGAGAGAATCGGCCACTTCGCAAACTGGCAGGAAAATAGGACGTATAATGCTCATTTTCAGGCCATTTGACTCCAGTCAGAGGAAATGAAATGATGTGGTCGAATTTTTGGGCTTGTAACCACCCAAAGTTAACAAAAAAGGTAAACATTCAAGTCGTGATGAATAACTTCTATAAGACGTAATGTATACGGTTACTGAAAATTCAAGTTGTTTAAGGAAAACATTTGGAAAGGAAATTAAACGAAAAGAAAAGAGGAATGTGAAAGGTTGTAAAAGTATTACAGGTGAAGGCAAAGCTACTTAGCTGCCTTCTTGCTTTTCAAAGCAGGGCTCTAGCTTAACAACAAAAAGCAAAAAACCAATCTCTTAAAACAAAAACAAACATCTCTAAACCGATAAAAGGAATCCAAGACGAGAAAAAAAAAACAGGAAAAAAATGTAAAAATTTATTGAAATCCATTCTTCTCTCTCTCTCTCTCTCTCCTTTCTCCTTTGTTTCAGGGAAAATACTCGACATTTATTGACAATTCCCCGCATACTGAAAGTTTTTTCTTTTCTTTCTGCCTTTTTCTTTTCTTTTCATCTTATTACTTTCATTAATTAAAAACATTTGACTTTTCAATGTTTAATTAATAACCAAGAGAAGAACGAGAATTTCAGCTTCTCCACTCTGCTTTACAATTTTTCTCTCTCACTGCTTCTTTATTTTTCCTCATCCCTCCACTTTTCCACCTGTCCCCATTTTCCAAACTTTTCAGTGCACCTTTCCATTCGATCAAGCTCAAAGGTTTTTGCGAAGAATTTTCCATTCTTTGCACATCCAACAGGACACTAATGGTTCTCGGAATCATTGTTCAATTGAAAAATAAATTGCCACAATGTTAATAATTTTTTACCACCACGCCCCTAGAGTCAAGTCTTTGGTTCAGTAAAAAAGAACCTAAGTTGTTTTAAGAGCTTGCCTAGATGTTACGCTTGAAAGGTGCTTTTTATCTAGGGAATACACCACTGTCTTAACCCTAGGAATTAAATAACTGAAGAGAATAAAACAAGATACACAGATGTGGAGAAAAATAATAATAACAATAATAGTAATAATCTCAGTAAATAAGGATGTCAGGACAAGAAAGAGGATTATGAAGGGCAGGGTTGAGAAGGAGTAAACTGTGAGTAGAAAGTGACAGAACAGAGTAGAAGTCAGAAGAGGCTGAGAGTTACGCGTTGTGTAGTCCAGTTGCTAGTATCTTTGTCGTTCATTTAGGAGGGATGCTGAAGGATTGGGGTGGACCGCCAGAAAAGAGGAGTATTTAAGAGAAAATTTGGCGATTTCCTCCTTTACAGGAGATAGACAGAAACAGCCAGATAGTTCCGGATAATATAAAAAATCATGGAGTATTTGTCAGGATTCTTAAGGTTTTGAATGGAGAAGTTCTAACCAAGTAACAACAAACTATAACTTATCTATTAGTATTCGTAAAGTTCCATGTGACATAAAAAGAAAGTGAAGCCACTGTTTCAATAATAACAAAGCAAACAATTAAAACTTTTTGAAATGGTCAAAAGAACTAAAATTTCTACGGACTAGCTCCCTTGGGAAGAGAAAAAGAAGAAAAAATTTGGGTGAAAATCAGTAATTTTCAATTTCCCTTTTGCCTACAATTGTAAAAAGGTTTCAAACAGCGCATGGAAACTTTTCACATCTATGCCCCCCCAGACACACGAATTCTGTATTTTCGACTTTTAAGACTTTCTCTTGAATGAGAAAAAAGACATCTGAAAGATAAGAGAGATGTTTAATGGCGACAAGGGTTTCAAAAATTTTCAATATTAATTTCCAACTTTTCTAAGATCCTGGAAAATCGTCATAAAAAATTTACTTCAAATCATTTGATTTATTTTTTCTTTATTCACACCTCCCCCCAACCCAAAAAGGTTTATGTTCTCACTATATGAGATCATGGGGAGGAGAGTAAATCAATGGTTGTGGCAAAACCAAAGGCAATCGATAGTTTGAGCAAAAGAATATTTGAGAGTAAAACAAACCATCTGAAGGCATTCAAAGGAAAGTTGAGAAGGTGGATGGTGGTTAAGGGTGGGGGGTAAAGAGAGGAGGAATTGGACAAAAGTAAGGCTGGTTGAGGAAATATGCCTTTTTGAGAAAGTCTTTCGTTTCCGCTAACTCGAGTGAACTGATCGTTTGGTTTTATGTACACATGTCGTCTGCAAATTTTTTGTTCTGTGAGAAATCGTTTCTGCTTCTCTCACTTCCTCTATTCGCTTGACTTTGGAGAATGTCTTTAAGTTGTTTTAGGGCCCCTTCGTTTTAGATTTTAATTGGTGTCTTCTGGTGAGTTGTTGTTTAGCGATTTGTTTACTTTGGCCATTTGTCTCATTAATTCAAGCAATGAATGTGGCACTTATCTACGCCATCATTTTCTATTCCTATTGCCATCTATTTTCATATTCCATATTTTAATCTATTCCTTACTTACTAGTGCGTCTGTTGGTATTCAATTCTCTACATGCCATTGAGTATAAGTCCGTTATTGATACAGCAATATTAATAGAACAGCGTCTGTCATTTTTGTTGTCATAACCGTAATCACAAATACATTTGTTATAGCGTAATTGTGAGTATTTGATAAATTGGACTAGTGTGTTGTTATCCTACCCTCCAGTCACTACAATTATTGTGTCACTATTTTGCTTGAGATAGCAAAGCTTGATTCAAAACTTTCTAAGCCCAATTAACGAAATCCATTTTTCCTGTTGTAATTTGTTTTTGGGTCCTCACATCAGATTTTCGTTATATCATGAGTCATGTTTCTTTCTTTAGCTCCTCAACCTTCCCGACTCTTTTCATGTTTACATTCCTAAAACTCCTTTACCCTTAAACATCTTCAAATTACAACTGAGAAGTGCTCCTCTCTTTCACATGAGATAGAACACAGTTGTGAAAATCAACCTGAAGAACTCATTGAATAAAATCTCAAACGAACTATGTGCAACACTCATTTCCGTTCCAGTGGTTCGAGGTTCCTGCAACGGCTTTGCCTTCCGTGTGTTCTTCCGACCGACAAACTTCCTTTTCACCATGTGCACGGTATCCCGAGCTCTCCAAGAGTCTTCTTCTCCTTTGTTCACTTTAAATACCTCTTGACAGCCACTTAGAAACTGTTCAGTTTTTTGTTCTTTTTACGTGGTTATTCCTCCAAGGCTCTTCTCTTCCTATACTTGCGTCAGCATTGTTTGATATCAGAGAATTCAACGATCTTAACCACGTCCGCCTTTGTTCCAAACACTTTCGTTCGTGTTTCGAATATCTTGAAAGATCTCGGCAGACAGGAATTCGGGGGAAAAAAGAGCGACGAAATAGTCGAATCAAATCGAAGACATTTTCTATTGCCCGGGTCTTTGGCTGTCTTGTCACTTATCATATCTCTTTTTCTTATTTTTTCACACCCTCCTTCTCTTTCCTGTAAGCTCTTTTCTCCTATCTGTCTTTTTTGAAATTTTTTCTCTTTCAATGTGCTCGTCTTCGCGCTGTTTATTTTCTTATCTCTCCTCATACGTCACTGGAGGAAAATTAGGTTGAAACTTTTCATTTACTCTACAGATTCCTTATTTTCCAATTCCTTTTGAGATAGAAAACGTATTTGAACAGAAGAAGAAAGAATAGAAAGAAAAAAGTGTCAATAAAACTTAAAATTGAGGCCTCAGAAACGGTGGGCGATGAGACAGAAATTTTTGAAAGGGAAGGATTGCAGTCGGGAGGATGGGCAGGAAAAGAGATTGTGAGTGTTATGGTAGTGGTAGTGGAAGGAGGAAGAGCGCGAACCAAAAGGGAATGAGAAAAAATGTTTTTATCTTGCTGAGAATCCACTTACTTTAATAAAATGTAAAAGTTGCTCAACAATATTTTATTGTGTTGTAAAAGTAAATGGAAGTTGCTAGAATGTCATTAAAAGGGGAAAAAAGTTGAGAAAATTGTTTGCGGTTTGATCCGCAGGCGCTTTTTTAGAGAAGAAAAGAAAAAATTCCTGAATAAGAAGAAGAAGAAGAAAAAGGAGGAACCGTGGAACAGAAAAAAAAAAGGATCAGTAAATTGGAAATTTTCTTTTTTTTCTTTTCTTCGATTTTCGATTTTTCTCTTTTGTTCTTGTCGTGGAAAACTGTTTATCTGGCAAAAATTGAGTGAAACTTACGCATGCTTCGTTTTTTCTCTTTTAAATTTTTATTTGGGAAAAAAATTAAAAAGCACGTTTTATCAGTCAATGAGTCAGTTTGTTAATGAATTCTTGGGTTTTCCATTCCGAGAGCGTCTTTCCCAAGTACCCCCTTTATGGAAAGTTTGACACTTTTGCAGTTAGCATTATTATTGTTTATACAGAACCGTTCCTAGGCTTTTGGTGGCCCTACGCGGGGAGCGTAAGGGACAAAGGTTTAAGCCCCGGAACGGAGAGCAAAAATGAATCGTAAAGTTGCAAAGTGGACCTCAGACGGGAGATTTAGTGTTACCGTCACAGTTTCGTCTTTGCTCGCACCTAGCAGCAATTGGTTTGATAATTCTGCCACTACAGAAAATTTGTAATTGTACTTCTCAAGTACATCGTTTTATAAAACGTTGTCGGTTACCTAAAAACCGACGAAGCCCCTCTCGGCTGTCGGGGCCCTAGGCAGTCACCTAGTTTGCTTATCACTCTGGTTTGTGGTATTAAAGTTTTTCTTACTAGCCTGCTGGAGCAAAATTTTTTGATTAATAAGAGAAGTTTCAGGCCGTAGGGTTGTGGCGACCCCACCGCCCAAGAATAGAGGATCCGAGACGGTAAATCTTCCCGAAGGATGGAAGCGCTTCTGCTCCAGAATCGACCCTGCAATGGTGCCGCAGGCGGGTGTGGGGATACTCACGAGCCCCCGTCTGTCGGACGGGGTGATTGAATGAACCCTGGTGGGGGGGAAGGATGGTGGTACTGACGCCTCAGTTGAAGACATCAACTCTGGCTGTTCTGGGAGGGCGAACCCTCTCGAGGCCGGTACGTTGAGGCGCGAAGGACTTCCAAGTTGGCTGTGAGAGAAGCCAAGGAGCGGGCTTGGAGGGAGTTCGGCGAGCAGCTTGAATCCAACTACGGATCTGCCAGTAAAAAGTTTTGGCAGACCTTCCGCCGCCTCAGAGGGAGGACTCCGGGTGTCGTTGGAGGAGTATGATTCAAAGATGGCACTCTCTTCTTCGAGGAGAGGGCCATCCTTGCTCGTTGGAGAGAGTACTTCTCGGAGTTGCTCAATCTAACTCAGGGCACTGAGGGTGGCAGAACCGGCGCCACACTTGGGGCGGAGAATAGTCCCACCATGGCTGAAGTCGCTCGGGCGATTAAATCGCTCAAGAGCGGCAAAGCTGCTGGTGTGAATGAAATCCGGCCCGAGATGTTGAAGGCGCTAGGGGAAGAGGGAGTCCTTTGGCTCACTCGCGTCATTAAGGTGGCCTGGCAGGGAAGAACAGCGCAGGAGGATTGGCAGACCGGGGTGATTGTCCCGATCTTTAAGAAAGGAAGCAGGAGTGATTGTTCCAATTATAGGGGCATCACCCTGCTAAGTCTCCCCGGGAAAGTCTTTGCGAAGGTGCTGGAGGCCCGTGGCAGATCCGTGGTCGATCCTAACGGATAAGTGGGTTCATGAAAAGTAAGAGATTTTTCTCTCACTTTGGAAAGGTGTCTTTCTTTTCTTCAAGCTTGAAAACGTCTTCCCTGAGAATGTGAAGAGAAACAGTCCCCAAACTTTTTAAACCATGAGCCCTTTTTTAATGCAATTTCGTTTTTGTATTGTGTATTATTTGAATCTCGTAAGTCTGGATGAGTTTCAGAATGGCTTTATCCATTAGAAGGGGAGTTTTTAAAATCTATCTACAAACCAGAGAAACTTGTTTAAAATCAGATGGGCTTGACTTTACGTGGGTCTTTCAAGATCAGTCTATATATATAGTGGATGAATTTTTCTAATGAATTTTACAATAAAAAAGAATTAAACAAACGTATTGTCTGGTCGAATGTATTTTTCGTTCTCCCTTTATAATAGCATTTTTCAACTCTTGAATGTTTCCAAAGCCTCTTTTTTTTCTTTCCTTTTTTTCTTTTCATTTATTTATAAAAAACAAAGGGAAAATTTTACTATTTGGAATTCCCGAATTGTATAACAAAATGCGCGAAACAAGTGTAAATTACAGTACAGAATCCCACTTGTGTCAGGGGCAGCGCGAACATACAGTATAAAGAAATAAATACCCGTTTGTTCTTCCTGAATGTTTTCAGAAACTACTTGACCGATCGACATGAGTCAAAAACAAAAATTTTTCTTTCATTTCTCTTTCATTCCAATTTGGAATAAATACACCGCCTTTCCCCTCACGTGGTTTGGGCGGACTTCCGTTTTCCACTGATTTCCCTCACTCATTCAACGGCCTACCAACGTCGACAATTTCGGTACTGCCTCAGCAGTATACAGTTTTCCTTTCTTTTTCCTTTTCTTCTGCTTTGACGTTGGCTCTTTTCATAAAGTAAGAATGTAAAGTCACATAGCATCGAATTTGAAGTGAGAAAAGAGTGTCGAGAGGCAGTGGGAAGTTCGTGACTGAAAATTTTTCAAAGCGGAAGAGGTAATACTATAAAAACAAAATAACGCGATATCAAAGGGAGGGGAAGAACAATAAAAGAAAATTTTTCCACCTGTTGAGTAAAAAAAATGTTAAAGGAAAGCAAAAGAAAAATTAAGACACCAAGGCCAGGAGTCGAAAGCTCCCACTTCCCCAGACTAACAAAAGGAAACTTCCCTTTGGCTACACTAACAAAAGACCACTTCTCATTAACCTCGACAATCAACTGATTTCTGTGTCATAACTTTGAACGAAGATATAATGGCAGTGGGAATTTAAAGCGAAAACTAAAGGACCAGCGATAATCCGCGTTGAGGCCTAGATCACTATGAATTTTTTAGGCGCGGTTTTGGTGAATAGTTGAACGGTTGCTCGACCTCCCTTTTGTTAAATGTTCATAACTTGAGGCGAAATTTTCATGATGAGTTTTGAGATTTTCGCTTCTGTTATTATTAATGTTAGTAATGTTAGTCTTTCGGTTATCAGCTTGCATCCAACTTGCTATTTAATTATTTTCTTGTATTTCTTTCCGTACACCAGAAAACCCTCACACATTCATTCCTTTGTTTTCTGAACTTTCCTTTAAGAATAAATTCTCTTATCGAACCAAAAATTTCATTACAAGGGTATAACAGCCAAAAGATTAACATTACTGTCAGAAATGTAAAAACCATGAAAGTCACAATATCAACTGACAAGGACTCTCTTAAAAATTTGAAAATATTCTAATGAAAATAGACTACTTTGGAGTTGAATATTGGGTCCAAAAGTACCTAGAAATAACGGAAGGGTTAGATTTGAGCTTTACAAATGACTAACTTCAAATACGTGTGACTTGAAAATTTCATAATGGTAAAAACTTTTACTGTGACAGAAAAGTTCTAGACAGACATTGTCAAACAATTTCAGCTCTTTAGTTACATAAAAATATTTTCGCATTCCCTCTTCCTCCCTTACCCCATCCCTCCTTTTTTTTCCATTTTCCCGATTTCCCATTTCCTACCATCAGGTTTGATTTGGTGAGCGTTCCTTCACGACAATAACACACAAGTTATGATGTCGCTCAATAAAAAAGGAAAAAGCGGATTATTAGTCCTCCGCCACTGGTGGTGGCACATAAAAACGTGAAGAAAAAAAAACAAATAATATTTTGAAGAAAACGAGAGAAAATGAAAATTCATAAAGAAAGAAAAAAGGAGAAAAATTCGTCGAAACGAATAAATTTAACGGTTTTTATGAGATGGCGACACGTAAAAAAATGACGAGACGAATGTTCTCTTCCTCTTTTTCTCACTTTTTCTTTCTTTATTGCTTTTCCCTGTGAAAAACCAATTAAAACGATGATATTAAATTCGAATGCTAATGTTTTTTATTAAAATTGTGTGAGGGCAAAACGCAGAAATTCAATACATTGAAATTTTGCTACACGGACCTCCATTTTGGGTTTTGTATTCTCAATTGCCCGTATTTCACGATGTTTCTTTGGACACAGTATGATACTAAAGATCATGATTGTAAGAAAGGATCAAAAACTGAAATTCTTTCTGGATGTCTAGCCGATGGCCCCAAACAGCCTTTCAAAGCTTGCAGTAATTCTCAAGATTGGTCTTGCAAGATTGGTCACAAACGAAGCGTGAGTGTCTTAGCAAAGCCATTAACTCAAAAAAGTGAGTAATTCTAATTGTTTTGCTTCTCATTCAAATAAAAACTTGGTGGAAGCAAGTATGGTCTCTCGACTGCCTTACTGAGGATGTCATCTTAGGCATGCATAATGTAACCGGTAATGCAAGCCGTGTTCCGAAACCCAAGTCTGATTAAGTTATTACAATATATATAAATAAATAAAATATAATAAAAGATGTAATAATAGAGAGTGGAAGGCTTACCAACCAAACGACATCTTTTCTAAGAAGCAAGAAAACTAAAGTGTGTGGTTAAACAAGATCGAGGGAGACTGTAAAGAGATGGGATTAAGTGAGGAAACGCTAATAGACGGGAAGACCCTTAGAGGAAAACTTAAATCCCATCAGACGTTTATTTAAAAGGTCAACTGAAAGCGGGAGCAAGGTGGACAGAGGAAATGAAGATCCCCAATGAGAAGATGAAAGGCAACTGACTCAAAAATAGCCTAAAACAATATTCTGTATATGTCTACGTCGATTTTATAGTTTATAAAAAATTTATTTCAGACTTTAAAAGAGCCAATTTGTGTATAAACCCTTGGGTTTACTAAAAATCCGGAAATTTGTAGTTACCTCTTTTCGGTATCGGCAGTTGCGTGTCGCGAAGTCGACCGACTTTTCCACAATCCAGAGGGAAGACGGGAAATTGAGGATGGTGGTGGATAAAATCGAGATAGCCCTATCCCCAATTGTGATTCTGTCCGACAGTTCACGAAGCTTAACATGCCGAACCCGTATTTGGTTATTACGCGTACCCGTAATGATAATGATTTCGAGAAACTGTTTCACTTTAAATTTAGCGCGTGGCGTCAACTGGTTTTTTAAATTTGTAAATTTTAATCGTTCCAAACTTATCGAAGGTTATTACAAGACTCAACGGAACTGAGTTCTTTCGCCTCGGTTCCAAGAAGAAATCTGGTAACTTTAGCATGCGGTGCCTGCCAATTCGCGCCGATTTCTGAACGCGGAATTTGAAAGTTTAGACGCGAACACTGGGTAAGTGAAAACCCTTGAGGATATGACGATTTTGGAAATATTAATTATAAGGAAGATAAACGACCTTAAAGTTGGGTGCTGAGTCCAAAAGTATTCAGAAACAAGGGAAAGGCTAAGGAAAATAAGTAGAACACATACCACGCGTTTCGTAGAATGAGCTAGTCGTGTTTCAACTCAGTTTGTCCTAAAGCTTTCGAAAACGCCTTCATCGAACTTTATATAGCTTCTACGCTTGTGACAAATTTGCGTTTATCAAACTTTTACAAGAAAATTTTCAATCGCTTATCGGAAATCGTTTTTATGTTGAAAAGAAAAGAACAAAAAGGAAATTTCATTAAACTTTAATTTCGACGAGTCTTATTTGGGTAAAACTTTTTTTAAATTAAATTTTTGACGGAAACGAAAGAAATAAGGGAAAGAGAGAAAGATTTAAGGAGATAAAATAATAAAAAAAGAAGATGAGTCTTTGGAAAAGGAGAAAAAAGCCAAATCAAGAACAAAAGACAAAAATCTTTTGAAGAAAAAGAAATTTTGAAATATGACTTCATCATGACTAGATTTCTAAAAAAGAAATCTATTTTTTTATTGATAATTTCTCCCTCTCTCCTTCTCATGTTTTCCTACTATCTCCGTCTAGTCCTTCTTCTTTTTTTCTGCCATTTCTTTCATTATGTCAACCATCTTCTAGCCAAAATAAAGAACTTTGTTTTTTCTGTCTTACTGCTGGTATTTTTCAGCAATCAAATGTGGAATTCGCTTCGTTAACCTTTCTTCCTTTCCTCCTTCATTTTATTTCCTATTCCTCAGTTTTTCCTCATTTTGAAGTCGTGCACGATTTCCTTTTCTTCCTTTCCCTCGTCGATAGTAGAGAAACACAAACAGATAACTGGGAGTATATCGAAGATCCAAAAGCGCATGCTCAGAGAAATTTCGTGAAAGTGGCCGGAAATTAGGGTTTTCCCTTTTTTCTCTTTCCTTTGGGAAACCAACGGACCTTTGATGGAGTTTCCGTTTACTCCTTGTGGGTGTTTCCACTCTCTTTTTTGAAAATTCAATTTTAGGTAAAAACCAAACATTTAAAAATTAACTGCGGTCAGCTTTCCATGTCGTTTACAGGAGTATTGCGGTTCTTTCTCTCGTC
Organism: Columbicola columbae; assembly: GCA_016920875.1. Taxonomy (NCBI): domain Eukaryota; kingdom Metazoa; phylum Arthropoda; class Insecta; order Psocodea; family Philopteridae; genus Columbicola; species Columbicola columbae. Next base: position 19,420,495 of record JADMLL010000002.1, read on the forward strand.
TGAAAACATCCAATTTCGAAAGTTTTTTGGTTTTTTATTTATGTACAAGCTCGGTTAGAAGGAAATCGGATATTGCGTGGTTGAAGATTTGTAAGCTCCCCATTTTTGATGGAATTCAAGTCGTCTCCCGCTCATCCAGATATCCATACATCAACGCCTACGCGACAACAGATAAAATGAAGGAACTGCAGAGGCGATAAATATAAGATTGATGGCAGCTCTTTTCGAATTCATTCCTCGCTAAACAAAAGCGGAAAAGACGATTTATAAAAAGTTGGAACGGATTTCTAAACAAGAAAAGAACTAAAAATGATTTTAAAGTCAGAAAGACAATAAATAAAACGTAAGGGAAGTCTGGAGAAAGAGCGGTAGGAAACGTAAACGCAGAACTCAGGTAAGTGTCAAGATTTGAATAGTGTCACCTGAGGACGCACTCTTTCTTTATGCCTCTTCTACTCTTTCTTCTATCTTTTCTACTATGTTCTCTCTTCTCTATTCCTTCTCTCTCCTATATATTATTTCACCCTACAGACTGTACCTCTTCCGTTTATCCAATTCATAGGGCTAAGACACTGGTCTGTTCCATAGATATAATGCCCCTTTCAGGTCAGACCAACTACTTTATGGCTTGCCTAGAGACTGATTACAGTTAACACGGAGTAAATAATTATTGAATTTTTAAAAATGAATACATACCCCCTGTGTGAATACATAACCCCTCGAATCTAGTCCGTAAAACTACAAAGTGTCTCATGCTTGGAGACAGGTGGTAGTTAGTAAGGGGAGTTAAAAATTCTTTATGGTATTTTTTGGCGCGCAAGATAACTATTTATTTCAGTATTTACTTAGTTATTTTGCTTTTGTTCTTCTAAGAGTATGAAGGAATTTGTGTACAGGCAAACAATTTAACATCCGAGAAAGGTGCACAATGAATTATTTAATACAGGGAATCCGCGAATGACAAAAATCGATGAACATAAAAGGAAAGTAGTTTTACAAAAAAAAAGAAGAAGAAGAAATTTGTTTGCTCCAAATTTAAAACAAAGATTTTTTTCTCAAACAAGGCATTAAAGAGGAATTAATCTTTCTTTCACATCATCTTTTCCCATTCCTATTAATAACCTTTCTTTTACAGTTAGAGGCATTCCAACAACACGACAAAAAAAAGGAAAATATTGGCTGACTAATAAAGATTTTCTCGCAAGGCCTCCCACCTCCTCTCATTCCCTCACTTTCCCCCTCAGAAGCCATTCATCTTCTTCTCCTAATCTTTCTTTTTTTTATGCATTATCGTTCCTGAGGCCGTGACCTTTTTCTTTACCGAAGAAAATCCTTCTTTTGCTCTCTATTTCTTTCCCTCTGCAGATTTTTCTTCTTTCTTGAAATCTGTTGCGTCACTTTTTTTGTGTGTGCAAATAAAGAAAGGAAGAAAAAAAGGAGAGGAAAAGCTTTGATGTTTGGATTTGTTATTTGACTAATCAAGAGTTTCCAATTGGAAGAAAGAAGGACAGAGGGGGGAGAGGGAGAAGGTGGTGGTGAAAGGGAATCTGCACGTGACACGTGAAAATCTTTTTCTTTTTAATAAGCCCGGAAAGCTGCTGTCTGTGTTTTCCTTTCCCTCTCATTTATTTTATTAGATTTACCGACCGAATGCTTTCTTTGAAATCGAATTGAGCCCTGAAGAAAAAACAAGGAGGAGAAAGAGGAAATGGAAGTCGACTTAAACTTTAAATGTGCCGACGACAACAAACTGTATGAGTATTTTCAAAGGAAAATGTCCTCGTGATTTTTAAAAGAGGTAAGAAAAGGGAAAAAGTAAAAGAGGGGGGGGGAAGAGGCAGATTGCTAGGCACCTGAGCTTTGATTTTAATGTTAAAAGCTTTTTTCTCAGGCCAAGAAGTCACGAGACTTATGTCTTATAATTCAATTCTCCTTGAAGGAAACCTTTTCTGCATTCTCTTTTAAATGGCTTCGATTTCGCCTCAGAAGTGAACGCCTTTTTAAATATTCACGTTCGCATCTTGGTTTCCCGGTCTTTTTGTCTTCATTTTTCCAAGCTTTCAAATTTCTAGGACTTTTTTTACGACCTCGGATGTAGACACTTTTAATGAGAGATTAAGGCCCTGAGAGGTTTTATGTATAAGATGAAACTGAATGAGTGTTTAGCAGAATGTAGAAGGAATAGGCGATTTTGACCACACCTTAAACATACCATACATAACATCAATCATTTTTCTCTAAAATTTTTCTTCAAACATCCTGGTGAGACTTTAAAAAACGAACAGGTGTAACCTGTCTCAAGACACTCAGCTGTCAACGTATTTGTCAGTTATTACTAATGCAATAGTGATAGTGGGAGGCAATTTTTGAAGTATCATTAGAGGAAGACAGCAGTATCGATGAGTGAAATCTCTGTTTATATGATTCTTGCATTTAAACAAATTAGTTTTAGCTGCTTTAAAGGAATTTGCACTCAAGTATATGCGTCCAAACCCTCAGAACGTGTCATACTGTAATATCAAGTCGGAGAAGAGCCTTTTAATATCAGAGTCGATGAAAAAGCCGGTAAAAAGTGACAATAGATATGAAATAAGATCAAATACGAGGAAGGAGAATGGCGATAGCAATAAAAAAAATTATTGTAGGCTGCTGAATTAGCGAAAGAGTTCTCTCAGTTTTCAAGGATGTACTTCGGGACCAAATAAATGGAGGAAAAAAGGGAGAAAATGAAACCGCCATTTTGAATTTCCCCGATGTCATTTCCAAATCAAAAATCAATTTTTTCAGTACCTTTGACCCTTGAATTTATTAATTCAATAAAAACAAGGAACAACCGCAATAGGAAAATAGCGAACCCCGGATCCCATCTAAGAATTTTTTTATTAAAGAATTTACGAAATTTTCTTTTTTCTCTTTTCCTTATTTAGAAGAATGAATTTCCCAGGAAATTCCACGGAAGGCGAGGAACGAGGACACGAAAAGCATTCAAAACGAACTGTAGAACAAAAGAAATATGACTGACTAAACTCCTGCAAGACTCCGACGCATTGCCCTTTTCATTTATTTTATTTTATTTTCAGAACGAAGTCTTGGAGTTGGCTCTCACTTCACTTCTGTCAAAGGAAGCAGACGAGAAGAAATTTTCTCTTCTGTAAGTAGTAGTAAAAGTAATAGTAAGTAATAGTAATTTTCTTTTATTCAAATTCACTCATTCACTGTCGAGTCGATGATAATTTTGTGTCCTAAGGCCACTGAATTTCTTTTCATGTTAATTTTAAGGCTAATAGGTTTATGTATCTGTTGTATAAGTATAGCTTATATGTATATTTTAGTACTTGGAGTGGGTTTGGGATTTTTAACCTCTGATCAACTCTGTTACTATGAGGAATGTTCTTTTGCTGGAAGCCTCGATCAATCTATTTGAGTAAGGAGTTGATTTAAAAAATTTTTTCTTTTTTTTGTTAAAATCGAATGAATTTTTGTATTGCTGGACGCTCATTCCAGGCCTTTGGTGTCCCTCCTTTCTTCCCCAGAATGGGCCGGGCACATGCAACTTTGGTGATTAGTTTTTCTTTAATCTCGACTTTCGTCCTGCAACAAGGTATGTCAAACCATATTTTTAGATTGTGTAAACTCGACTAACGATAACAAGAATGGCCATTGTAGAGTTAGTTATAAATTTATAATAAATTATTTTTCTTTATGTTCGATAAATTGACATTTCTCATTATAAACTTTCAATACTATAAAATTAATATTTTTATAATTACTATATTCAAAAATGTTTTTGTATGTGTTGTGGCGACCATTCGTTATAACATGTACTGCAGAAACATCCCGGCACATCTACGAAGGGAAATATCCGTTTAGGATTCGTGATGCTGACCATCAGACGTTTCTCAGCACACCGCATCACGTATAAGAACGAGGTTTTGATCTCACGATAGAGTCCTTGCCAATGTCCACCCTCGAGAATGTGTTTGAGGTAGTGACTAATCTTCTGGAAAATGGCTACGATCAACATTTTTTGCCTGAGGAGCGTGAGAGCTCAATTCAGAAGGACATAAACTGTGAGATAGGTAGCCCTTACCCCTTCTGCGCTCCTACAGCCATCGTGTAACACCAGACACCGACATCGTCGGAGGAATGAAACTAATTTAGATCGAAAAATTTGAACTCAAGTCTTGGAACAACTGATTTGAAACAAAGAAAGTATTTTCCTTTGTGTTTGACATCTCTTGTTAACACCTACAAATCCATGAATTTAAATACTCTATAAAGGAGAACAGTGCACAAGTTGTGTTATACTGATAATTTTTGAGTTTTTTTGAGCTTCCACCCGAAAAAGATGGAAGTCTATCCACGAGATTTAACTCGAGTAAAAAAAAACTATTTTTAACAAGACTTAAAAACAATAAATTTTATAGGTCGAACCGTGCACAACATTAAAAACAAACAAAACAATGCGTTTAATCCGCGTTTCCCGGACAAACATCACTAATTGACACAAGTCAATTACCGTAAATTTTTATCTGAATTCAGAAGTTCGCTACTATTCAAAATATTTTACTGTTACTTCTTAAACACATGGAATCTGTTTTATAGCATCCATCACAAGCTAAGAATTGGTCTAGAAGCTTCCGGAAACTTCGAGAGCTTTCTAGAACCTTACTCTTCCATAAGTTCAGTATGGGAGAAGACTCCTTCAAACCCGGAAGTCCCAGAATCACTTGCAATGGACCTGCTAAAACAAGTTCATTCAATTGTGTGTCAAGCTTCTGCAGGAAGCACCTTATGGCTAATGCCGCTTATATCCAGCATTATTTTATTCACAAATACCAAAATTACCATACCAAAAATTAAGTTTCATTTCTTTTCCCCTTCGGTGCTTCATGTAAGGCTTTGACGATCCCAAACCTTTCTTCAAAAAAATCCGAACAGTCTTCCTGACGGTTTTCAGTAACTCATTAAAACAATGAAACATTTGCGTACCATACCTGAGCCTTTGCCCGGATGGGTCATTATACAATTCGTGAATATTTACAGGTATAAGTTGGGCTGCCTTTTGTATCACTTTCCTTTTTGAGCCTCTTGGCCTTGAGCCGAATGAATCACTTTACAATGACTTGAATTAAGCAATTTCACGGTGTCAAGTCTGAACAACCCTATTCGCCCATTTAATAAATCCATTTCCCATTATTTCGTAAATATAATACAGTATAAGTAAAACGTCAATAAAGGAATGTCACTTGTGTGCTTCATTTATTCAGAGCCTAATTTCATTGGAGTCCACAAAGCTCTTGACTGTCAAAAGAACATAAAAGACTTTCTAAAACTTTCTGAAAGTTATTTAAACGGTGCAAAATGTCAGCTGAATGGAAATTGGACTGACAGAGGTCCTTCCGTCGCCGGAAACATTTACACCGAAGCTTCCCCCTCCCTTTAACCTCTTTTCTTCCTCGCCTCCCTTCAACCTTTCTCCTGTTCTATAAGCCTCCGTTCAAGTGTATCAAGCGACGACTTTAGCCCAGACCTTTTGTTCCAGTGCTTTTAAGCTTTAAAATATCGAATTCACTAAAGCACAGGCGAGAGGAAGGTTAGAGGAGGGGGGCAGGCGGAGAGGGAGTAGGGAGTAAAGACGAAACGGAATTTCTTTTTCTCTGTTATAAAAATCAAGTTTTATTATGGAGCGAACCAAATGGTCGTTTGCATTAATTAAGTGTCGGATTAACTCTGGATGTTCTTGACTTTTGTAAATCTATTTCTTCTGAAGGGCTGCGAGGCAACAATGCTGAGTCACTGTCTGTTTTTCCAAAAATGTCATTCAACCGCCTCTAACCAACTTTTTGAATGAAGAGGATAACATAGAATATGACATTTTATTTTTCTTTCTTGAATGTCTCAATGTTGCGTCCTTTCTTCTTTCATCCGCAGCTTTTTTATGTCTTCTTTTCAAGGAAGAACTATTTTTTTCTTTGAGAACACTGAGATTTTGTGGTTATCGGATCACTGAAACCTAAACCTCCCCCTTCAAAATCATAGACAAATGCCCAACTTAGGTTTTGCACCCAAAGGCCTTCTCAATAGACTTAGACAAAAACCCTGTCCTGACAGATATAGAGACTCGGTGGGACCACCAGTGCATTCAATTCCTCTACAAAACCAACCCAAGCGAATTATACTCCGACACCATTCCGGCCCAATGGAATGTCAAAAAACTTAATAAGGACCATCTCGGACAGTCCCTGAGAACTAGGGCAATTATCAACTTTCCCGATACCTGTGACGCTACCTGGCTCTTGATACAAATTTGAAACCCCATTTGATGGCTCAGTTAGTTTTAGTGGCTTTGCTACCTACCTCTCCTTTTGCATTTTTTTTGGCTTTCCTGTGAAATTCTCAAAAATATCACCCTGACATTATTTCACATTTGTATGAGAGAGTTTGGAAGGACCTAAGGCATCTGGAACAAGAAAAAAATACTAGTAATAAACCTAAGTAATAGTAAACCTGGCGGCTGGAGTTTTTGTCTGTCCCAAAGCTAACATTTTGTCTTCTGCATGCTGCTTCCTCTTTTCCGAGCATAACAGACTCACAAAACGTGAATTCGTCCAAGCCTAAAGGGAGGGGGGGTCACCTTTTTTGGCCTGCAGGTGGAGGAAATGTTCGTACCCATCGGGTGACTCCTGTTACCGCCTCCTCCTATTACCTTTTAGTAATGTCCAACTCCTGTTGGTATATTATTATTCCAAGAAACCTACTGATTAAAACCTTCCCCTTTAGCTGCACTTTCACCCTGTTTGAATGGTCTTTTGAGATCACACTATAAGGGTAATTTGTTCAAGATCATTCTTGAGGGGCTCTACGAGACCGATACAGAGACTGTAACAGAAAGATATTAGTAGTTCAAAGCCCAGGGGTCACCTACCGCGTTCCGTATCAGGTTAATTCAACTAAGATCTAGGTCGAATATTAGAATCTGCCTACTCGTATGGTCGTCACAAGAAAGTGGAGGGTGTGCTGTGTCCTATATGATTCGGCATTAAGATGCCTATGTTTCCGAAACTGGAGTAGGTAGAGTTACGTCAACAATTTGTTTACTTGGAAGTTTTTGCGTCTTGAGGGGTCTTTAGGAATGTTTAACTCCTTGACGCACATGAGACAAATATATCCCTTTTATTAAAAGGCACCCCTATGGTTTATGTTTGATTGGAATGATGCGAAATCGGGCAGGATTATGTAGATGTCAGGCTACTATAATATGATGTTTTTTTGCTGACTCGTTTGACCTCGTCAAGTGGTAGAGCAAGTGCTCCTTTTTTGTGAGCCACGATCGTTTATGTGTGTCAAAGGAAAGCCAACAAAATGGAGCTTTAAAGTATGATGTAGATGTGATGCTAATACTGGACATTTATTTCATTTCGAACTGTATTTTGGCAAGAAAACACTGTACGTCGATTATACGTTGGAGGAATCAGTTATCTTACATTTTACCCAATCTTCAGCCGACCAACCTCATTTCACCAAAGCCTCTGACCACCGTGTAGAGAATGCAGACAAGGTCACCTAACACAGTTGCTGTTCTCTGTCCTGTGGTAAGTCAGGAATACAGCCAAAGTAGGAATGAACCCGACATAAAGGACATAAAAAGTTGCCAGAAGAGAAAGAATTAAATACTATATCAAAATGTATTTTTTTATTTACTCGATATTGAAGCTAACCATACATATGTCGTATATATACGGATAAATGAAATACATCATTTTTATGAAGCCCCCATGGAATGGATTGAATTTCGACGTGCATAGGCACGGCCACTGTTAGATGACTGCAGGCGAACTATTTCCTCAAATATACAAACGAAAAGAAGTGCATAAAAGTAAAAAAATCGTGAGAAGCCAGAGCACGCCATATGAAATAAAACAGGAAAACGAAGGAAGTACTCCAGCTGTGTACAGAAGAAAGTCGTGAATGGAACAGACAATATATATTTAGTATGTCAAATACATTTCTGTATCAAATTAGCAAGTAACTGCTTTGTAAAATTCGATGAGTAAAAATTAATAAAAGTCGGTGTAAAATTCCCTTAGTGCACATGGGGACTTATATATCCCGTGGTATATTTGGGCCCTATGCACGTAATTTTGAAATCATGGTACAAATGTGTTCTATTACCTCCTTCAGACATATTTCTCTAGAAAAAATTTTCACCCCTTACCTCCAGCCCTTATGTAAGTCAAGGTATTAATGCGCTTTGACTGATCTGTTTTCACACGTATTGTAAGCCGTGGAAAGAGTCGGGAGTAAATCAACGTCAAAATATACCTGCTATCCTTTAAACCAAAAGCTTTTTTTGAGTTTCAAGTTCACATGAAAATCGATTCGTTATATCTTCGAGAGCCATTCTTTTATATGCCTCATACTCTAAATGAATACCAATGTTTAGACGGTTCGAATTTCCCCGGAGAAAAGTCAAAGGTGAGTCGGTATTATCTATCTTTGTCAAATCAATGTTTAGTTTCGTATTAAAGGATAACATTTCAAAAGATAAATAAAAGCCGAGATAGAAAGACGTTCCATGGATCGTTGTTGAAATTTTCAACCCCTCAGTAGCCCTATAGTCTCTAAAAACCGACAAAGAAAGCTCGCTCTGCTCGTTTCGTTAAATGGCTATTGCTGTCAGAGAAATTGGTTCAAGTATGATCCAGGTTTAAGAGAGATTCTCTCTAACATCAGGAGAGGTTTCATATGAAACTCTCTTTCCCTCTTTTTGTATAGTGAATCCATTCACAGGATTCGTGACATTCTTCCTGTCACACAATCATTTATTTAAAAGCACGCTTTTAGTCTGAAGAGGAAAAGACATAATACAAATAATAATAAAAAAAACTAAAACATTAAAAAGACAGGGAAAAATTTTGAAAAATCACACAAAGCATTCAAAAGATGAAAACCACACACACATACACACAAAAGAAGAGGAAGAAGAAGAAAATGGCGGAAACTCGAGAACCATTAACGATCATCCAAACAAAAGGTTCTAGAGAGAATACACTTTGGAAAAAATCATGCGAAAGTTCTCCTTCTGTCTTCCTCTCTCGGCAACAGAGCTTTGGATCAAATTAAAAAGTGGAGATATAGCTTTACAACACTTTTATTATAGATATCAAGATAGCTTTACTACGGAAAAACCTTTTCTGGTTTTGAATGAAAGTGAAGCTTGATATTAGAACAAAAAAAAGTTTACTTATTACAATTTTTTAAAGCATCGAATTCATTTTTACAAAAAAGCTCGATAATTTTAGCGTGAGAAAAAATTACCAAACTTTTTTTTTCTCTCTCTCTCTTTACCAAGTTTGACACCGACATTTTCATAATTCCTTTCCCCTTTCTCTTTCTCCTCTTCTTTCTCGTTTCTGTCGCTTTTCTCTTTCTCATTTATCTATTCTTCTTCTCATCCTTTACTTATCTGTCTTGCATTCTTTTCTTCCTCTACCCTCATACCGAACGGGAGTGATCGTGTTTTATAATTCCCTTCTCCTTCTTCTCCTCTTTCTCTCTTTTGAGAAAAAATATGCAAATTTGTTTTTCCATCGCGACAAAAACGTTCTTCTGCGCACTCAGAAGTTTTTGTCCATGTCCCTAGTGGAATACCAATTAGAAAAGAAAATAGAAAAATGTTTATGTAAAAAACCAGGGTTATCAAAGGAATTTATCGAAAAACAAAAGTGGACAGCAGCAGAAAAAAAGATGAAGGTGTCTTGTTGAGGGTTTAGATTTTCTTTTTGTCTGGATGGGTCAGGAATGGCCGGGGGGGATGGAAGTTAAAAAAAATGAACTTATGGTCCTATATTTAAATTACAATTGTTACCATCTTAGTACGTTATATGTAACTTATAAATGACACTTAAGTTATCTTTTTTTTGAACACAGCTTGTTAGAGAGAAATACCGCGATGTTCAGAGGTTTTGGTCTTTCCTTTTGTTGTGACGCTCCTGGTGTTCCGAGCCCGGAATTGCTGCTGAATGGAGCTCCAACGTTGAGATTATCCACCCTAATTTCATTAAGAATACGAGCACTAACACTACAATTGTTCTAATAAATTCCCGAAATCCGGAAAGGTTAAAAGATAAGTCCGTGAAAACCGTACGAAAATGAGTAAACCGAAAACGAATGAAGAAAACCAAAAGTAGCTGAGTACAGAGAAAAACCTAAAAACTCTACTGAGAAACACACTTAAACGAGTTAAACCTTAAAACCTAACCAATGAGATTTTGAGTCGAGACTTAACTTAAAACGTGGTCTCCACCAGGAAACTCTACTTCGTTGTCTCCTGTGGAGACCTGCTCCCTGCAATCGTGGAGAAGTGGTTGCAGGGGTGACCAAACTAAAACTACATATTTCTAACACAGCTTTTAAACAAGTTCCTTAAGAAATTTGATGGATGGAAGATTCTCTAAAACTTCAATTGTCCGACTACTTCCCTCGAGCATCAAGCCTCTCATGAACGATTGTGATAGTACTTTAATTTATAAAGATAATGAAAAGTTCCATTAATAGAAGAGGTGGAAGAAAGAAGACAAATAATGAAACACAATCGAAGGAGTGAAAGAAAAAATAAGACTAATTATAGAAAGTAAGAGAGAAAAGTTAATTGAAATTCTCCAGACTCGGGAAAAAAGTGACTCTAAGAGAGTAGAGGCACTTCACCCTTGCCCTCCTCCTTCTCATTCTACTTCCACGTTGCCACTTCCCTTCATTCTCTTTGCCAAACAAACTCTGTGAACTTGAGCTTATTGATTTTGTGTTTACTCAGTCTTTGATTACGGTCTCACACATGAACAAATTGATTTGGGTGCTTTCTCAACCCTGGTCACCTGGACTTTCTTCTTCTCAAAATTTCCTTCTCCCCCTGTGTCTCTCTATCTTCACTCTTCCTCTTCCCCCTGAGATTGCGTTCTTGATTTTCGAATATGAGGGGAACTGAAAGAAACCTGGGCTGAGGAAAACACTTAGGAAACTGTTCAAAACTTTCTAAGCCCAATTAACGAAATCTATCTTTCCTGTTGTAATTTGTTTTTGGGTCCTCACATCAGATTTTCGTTATATCATGAGTCATGTTTCTTTCTTTAGCTCCTCAACCTTCCCGACTCTTTTCATGTTTACATTCCTAAAACTCCTTTACCCTTAAACATCTTCAAATTACAACTGAGAAGTGCTCCTCTCTTTCACATGAGATAGAACACAGTTGTGAAAATCAACCTGAAGAACTCATCGAATAAAATCTCCAAACGAACTATGTGCGACACTCATTTCCGTTCCAGTGGTTCGAGGTTCCTGCAACGGCTTTGCCTTCCGTGTGTTCTTCCGACCGACAAACTTCCTTTTCACCATGTGCACGGTATCCCGAGCTCTCCAAGAGTCTTCTTCTCCTTTGTTCACTTTAAATACCTCTTGACAGTCACTTAGGAAACTTACTTAGCTCCAAGGCTCTTTCCCTTCCCTTCGATCTTAGCCATGTTCGCCTTTGTTCCAACCACTTTTAAAAGTTCCGTGTTCCGACCCATAGAACTACTTTAAAAAAAAAAATTTCTTTGACCAGAAATAGGTTGGCAGTTCATGTAAAAGGACACTTAGACAACTTGGATCTCGCATTGACTGAGACTTTCAAGAGAAAGAGGTTTCTGTCTAAGTGAAAACCTTTTAGAAAATTGAAAAGGTAAAGAGAAAGATGAGTGGAAGGACCACTGTTGACCTAACACGACTAACAAGTAACACAGTTTTCATAAAACTCTCGAGACATTTAAGGGCAAACATTAAATTAATTTAATTAAAAGGAGGTTTTGAATGTAAGATAGGAGTCAAAGGTGGCAATAGAGAGAGAGGAAGGGGAGGAGGTGAAAAAGGAATATAAATCAGTCCTTTGATGTTTCACGAACTTTTAGCCTCCGAAAACCCCGATGGCTGTTCCAAAAACCCATCATAATATTTGGTGAGGAAAGAAAGGTTATCGAGGAAGAAAATTTACGGTTATCCGCAACACGTATGCTTTTCACGTTCGATAATTGAGTCCTCGATCCGGTAAAAAGGCTTAGTAATTAACTCTGAGCAAAACTTTTCCATTAAAATAAAATCCGGACGAGATTGTCCCGTGAGAATTTAGTTCGAAAAACAAAATTTTCCGGTCTTCGAGAAACAATTTCACCCTTTTGTTGCCCTGGGGTGATGTTGAGAGGAAAGAGGAAAACGATTGGAAAGTATGTCCACCTATTCGTACACCGGATCGCGCTTTTAATAGGACAAAAAAAGGTTCTTTTTAATGTTAAAAGAAAAGCGATCTCTCTTTTAAGTACTAAAATGGAGAATTAATAAATAAATAAAATAAATTTTGTGTCAAAAAATCAGATCCCCATTCAATTGAACCTCAGACTAAAGAGAAATAAAATTACAGCAGGGATTAAAACCAAAAGAAAATTCTTACTTACTCTTCTTAGTTCTTTCACTTATACCTTGCGGTGTCGGGGTTAGAAGGCTTTTCCACTTTTGACAATTCTGGGCTAGGACATTAGCATCTCACCAGTTCCCTTTCATTTCCATTAATGTTTCGTATATTCCATGTTCCGAAAATCGTAGACCTAAGTCTTCGCCAGTTCGGTGTTCTTATGATCCGTCGGCGTGTGTCTCCTCTGTAACTTTTGACTGTTTGGTCTTTGGACAAGGTGGGAATTGGCCATCCTGATCTAGCACGATAAGGCTACCACTGTCTCCGTGCCCACATAAGAGTACTGCCGGGTGCCCGTTGGTCTGGGCTCCCTAATGCCTGAGACGGTCAAGCTGTCTCTCTTCAAGTGTATCTCTCATGTTATACCGTCTGGAAACGGTCCCCAGCAGGCTCTGCCGCTTCGATGCAACGCTGGCCACCACAGGGACGAGGACCCACCTACTGAAATTTGTCTAGTTCACTACAGTTACAAACTTGCCCCCTGTGTGAGTCTGGCTAAGGGGTAAAGAAAAATTCAAGAAGGAAAAAAATGTAGCAGAAGACAGGGTACAGAAAGAAAAAGTTCTTTTTGATTAATTTCTGAGTATTTATAATATAAAATTTAGCGGTGAAATAGAGTCTAAGTACAGTTGATTTGTATAAATAAAACCACCTAAGTGAGATTATATTGGTAAAGTGTATTCTCTGTCCAAAAGTACCCAGAAACTGCGTCTACGTTGATTTTCTCCATTATATAAAATACTTTTTGATCTTCAAAGAACCCAACTTGTGTATTATTTGTTCACGTAGATTTTCAGTCTGTTGTTGTATACAATGGCATCTCTGGCATCCAGCGATGACCTACTTTATCTGGTCTTCACGAGCTTTAACTTCTTCTAACAACAAACACATTTGTGCTCTTATCGACCGGTCTCTCCCTCAAGAGAATTCCCTTTGGTCCATGCGGTCTCAAAGACTTGAAAGCGTTTTTACCAGACCACCCGCTTGTAAAAAGTTTAAACACTCTTCCTCTTTTCTTCTTCCTCGTCCTCCTAAATTCTTCTCTCACTCTCTCTTTAGCCAAATACTAGAAAGATGAAGGAAGCACAAGAACTAGTTCGCGGTCCTTAGCTTTGGGAAAGGAAGGAAGGCTGGGGAGGAGGAAAGAGAACCTCTTCAAAGGAAAATCTCTTTTTCCGCTTGGCTTTATTTTTTTTTTTAAGGGGCTGTAAATTTTTCAAAATAACTTTGTCTCTTGTTTTATTTAAAAGTCCTTAAATCCGCCTTCTTATTTATTTTTCTCTTTTTTCTTTTTCCCTAATTTTTGACGTTACTTTTTAATTTTTAAAACTTCTTTTTCCTCCTTCCACATCCCCCACACTCATGCGATTTCCAGATTATTTTCTTTTTTGTCAATCATTATCGTTATCTCATTCTATTAAAATTTTTCTTTTTGTCTTCATCATATTCTTTTTCCTTTTATTAGTTTTTCAAAAAAGGGCTTTCATCGTTTTCTCGGTTTAAATGTTTCTGCCTTTTATTCATAATTTATTTTTTGTCTGGTTGTGAGACACAATTTTTGAAAATTTAAGACTTAAACAAATGAGAAAAAATCAAAGCAAGGACACGTTTCAAGGGAAGTGATGTCAAGTGACAAAACAAATTCTAAACTGTAACTTATTGTAAGGCAGTATTTACCAATTAATTATTCTGAAACAAAAATTAGAAAAAATGTTTTCACATGTTTGCAATACATGCGCGGGAGGTCTGTGGTGTGTTGGTTAAGTGTCAGGCTAATAAGTTGTATTGGTTTAAACTTTCGCGGTAGTTTTCCATAATTTATACACATATAAAAATTTTTTGGCTTAATCACAAACCGCGTCACTGTCTTGCTCAAACCATGAAGATGCTAGCAAATTAAAGTTAGCGAAACCTCGGACCATTTTCTTTTTCTCGGTTGAGACGGGTTTGGGCGTTTTTTTAGTGTTTTGAGAGCTGTGCGTTTTTTATGATAAACCCAAAAATTTTATATATGTATCCTGAAACAATTTCGAAAGTCCGAACATAACCATACTACACGTAAACACTCATACAACATTTAAACTTATTTTTCAACTACTAAGTTAGGATTTTTGTAAAAGTGATAAGAACCGAGCCGAGACTACAAACAGAATCTTGGAAACAGCCATATTTCTTGTTACTGAAGTTAAGCTTCGACGGCAGTCAAACTTGAAACTATAAATATTAATCACTGGGGTTTTTACTCCGTGTCATATTGAAACTAATGTTTCGTCCACTTCGATAGCTGTGGACATGTCATCCTGAAGTTGGTTTTTTCTTTAAACATGACGCGATGTAAAAACTATAGTCTATAGTGTTTTTAGTTTCAGCCATATTTCTTGTTGGAAATTACATTCTCTCATTTAGTCCATAGCTGAAAACATTCTTTTCGTCATCGGCCGTAGCTCTAAGTTACAAAGGTTAAGTTAGACTTTCTTCTTCGTTATCATTAGCTGGTAAACCTGTGAAAGAATGAAATTGAATCGAAAATCAAAAGGCAATGAAGTCCTGTGGCTTAAAGCCGTGGTTCAAGTTGTCAAACACCTTTTCTTCTTCCGGGTGACAAACTTTAAGAGTGTTTAAACGTGCTCGACGAAGTTGAAAACACTGCAACCAAATTTTCTTTTTAAATTTAATTCAGATGTCGAGAAACAAAAGCTTTTTATCATGGCCACCCCTCCTCCCTCCTTTCCTCTTCCCCTCCGTCATTTTCATGTCACAACTTAGAGGAAATCAAGAATAATGAAATGAAAATGGATAAGTTTTTAATTAAATTTTCCTTCTGCCAAACTCAAACACGTGTCAACTTTTGGGTGCACGAAATCTGCTCTCGAAGATTCTCACAAAAGATCTTTTGTTTCGACGAATTCGACTCTCAGAAAAAAGGTTTTGATTTTTCAAATTTCTCTTTCTCACCTCCGCCCTCAATTTCGTAAATTTTATTCTTCCAAACGTGGGGCCCTTCTGGATTTCGTTTACTCGCTTCTTGGATCTCATCTTGAGTTTACACGTGAAAATGAATTTTATTCAATTGGTACGCCATTAGAAGGTGTTCTAGTAGCTGTTGAAAAAGGAAATTGCGTTTCGAAGTTTGCAAATGAATAATTAATGGAATTTGAAACGAAGTCAACCACCCAGAACCAGAGCAACAACCACAAAGTAGATAAGCCATAAACCTACTTTAAGTGATTACCTACAGTATCTACCTACCACTAAGTTTCTGCAACAGAACATCCGTTGGTTTGTCTCTTACTCTTTGTAAGGAAGTACCTTTGGGATTACCATACAGTAACCGGGCCTGAACCTGAGGGTGGTTATTTATGCAGAGTGAATCGCTTCTTATATTACTCTTCTAGTTACCTTTTTTCCCGCTTTTTGCCCTTCCCGAATGCTCCTCGATGTTAACTCAGGGACAGTATTTCGTTCGAGCGGTATTCCTAAAGGGCATGGTGAAGCCGAGACTTTTATACAAATAAAAGCCAATAGTAATGCCCAGGCTTTTGTCCAAGATGGTCAAAGTTAAGTAATGTCTGTCAACCTCTTATTATTTCAGAGGAGTTTTATCTCTTTTCAGTAAGTATCTTCGCTTCAGGAAAATGGAGACTATTTTACCTTAGGAAGGTTGAGATCCGGGTCAATTTCAG
The DNA here is from genome assembly GCA_016920875.1 of Columbicola columbae. NCBI lineage: Eukaryota > Metazoa > Arthropoda > Insecta > Psocodea > Philopteridae > Columbicola > Columbicola columbae. Next base: position 19,436,680 of record JADMLL010000002.1, read on the forward strand.
AAGTTTTCTTTGGTCAGTCTACGCAAGACCGTTCGTTAGGGTGTGTCGGGCGCCGTCTGCCTCCATTGAGCAGTATTCGCAGTAAGGTGATTGCATTTTTTCTATTTGAAGAAAATGTGCGGGAAACATTCCGAGAGTAGTTGTGTCGATCCGTATTTCATGGATCCATGTCGTCTGTCAGTTCGAGTTATGTGAGATTGAGTCAATCATGTGCCTTCCCGAAAGTTGGTCTCCCCATGTTTCAAAACCTCGTCTTTGGGGCTCTAATAACCTGTCCTTGTTTCAATCCCGTCTTTGTCGTACAAGAAATGAGGTTTTCAAATGCAAGCCAAACGAATTTGAATTACCAAACTGTCGCCAGTCGACTATGTTTAATAAAGAATCCCCTCATTCCCTCTATAGGTCCTATAGGTTAGGAGAGGGTAAAAATCTTTTGGTTAGAAATCCATGAAACGATTGGTCGGATTGTGCGTTGGACACAAAAAGAAAAATCGACTTAATTTTGATTCTATTTCCATTCTCATGTCTACATCTATCCCCGTCTTCTCCTCGTGTCTTTTCCTCGACCATGGATTCACTTTATTTGAACATATAAATCGAAATGATGAAAGAACTCAAAATCTCGATTTAGAAAGAAAAATTCGAATCAAATTTATTTCTTTCCAAAAGGAAAAAAAAATTATCGAGGTGTTAGATTATTTTCTCAAGAAGGAACCTTTGAAGAAGGGAATGAATAGAAGAGGGAAAAAAGAGATAAAAAGGACTGGAGAGAAAGAAGGTAGAAGAGGAGGAGGGCGGAAAAGAATTGAGTTTAAATCTAACCTCATTCACTCTTTCCTTAATTGTCCTTCTTTCATCTTTTATTGAAATTTATTTTGAGCCTTTTCTCTAAAGAATTGCTGACTTTACCAAATTTAAGTGGGAAGAGACTCTTGTTTATCTTATATACCCCCACTCCCACCATTTCTTCTTCTCCTTTTTTATCGTTTTTTACCTGCTTCAATTTTAACTCTTGGAAAGAAATTCTTCGAAGTCGTGATTGTTGTGATTGGCAATGAACCTGAAAAAGTTCTTTCTCCGTCAGACTATATTTTTCCTCTCTTCTTGCTACTTAGTAATTTTACCTTCAGGTTTTACCCTAAGCTTGTAACCTTTTTTTGGGTTTTCCTAAAGCCTATAAGAACATAAAATTCGGAACTCGGCAATCATATCAGTCCTTTTTGGTTACATGTATAATAAGTCCTTTTACGCCTCTGGGATCCCTAGGGTGTCTACAAGGCTCCTTCATCGAACACGGTTGATTGCTGTCTTCTTTGCTGCAGCCCAAGTTGCTCGAGCTGCAGCCAGCTACTCTTCGACGGTTCGCCCTCACGTCTTCCTTGGTTTTCCCTCAGATTTTGTTGACGACATCTTTCTCGAACACCATGCTCCCTAAGTAGCAAAAACTCTTGACACACTCTTTTATTTTTCCGTGTAATCATTGTCACAACTCTATTTGGTGGTGGTCTATTTGGTGTTGACGTTCAGATCAAATCTTCCGGCTACATGACTCAAGGTTGCTAGCTTCTTGTACCTGAATGCATTATTACTATTGACTGTAGCTAGTGAATCGTATTATTATAAATGCAAACCATTCTATATGGATATCGATGAGTCTCATCTCACCACATTCGCGGTTCTATGAAACAATGGTTTTCGAAAAATAGAAAAATGAAGCAGAAAAGAAAACAAAGATCGTTATTATCGAGGCTCAAAGCTTAGGGCCAGCCTAGGCATTTTTTATATTTTTAAGTTTTTCTTAATAAATTTACTCTACACTTGACATATATATTGCTTCTTCATCAATGATTACCTTCAAGACGTTTGGGTTTTGAGAGAATAGTGTGTTGTTTAAGGCCGAAAAGTGCCCGAAACAATTTACTCTATGAATTGTATATTGACTCCCCCCAGTTTAAAAAAAAAACTATTTTTGAACTTTGAAGGACCCAATAAGTGTCAATCAGTGCCCTCGAGAATATCATGAAAAGGAAATTTGGAAATATTAGTGATAAGGGGGAACGGATGATTTAGGAAGTGACTAACGGCCCATAAGTAGTCAGAAATTGATACCAACTAACATAATAGTCAAAGGTTTAACATGGCCAACGCAGACTTTTTCCGTCCCCGAGTAAGTGAAGATTTCAAAAATTGCATTCTTTCCTCGTGAGAATCCAATAAAGTAAATTCTTCTTTCCCTCTCTAGTCTATTTATTTGAAGATGTGGCGCAAATCGGAGCACAGTTGAGTCGGGTTTCTTCGAGTTCCTGTGGGAACAATTCAAAGAAATAAAAGGATGTTTAAGTCTCAGGCGCGGTTGTTTTCCTCAAGCGTGTCTTTGCTAGAATGTTTGCGGGTGGAAAACCCACAATTTCCCATCCTCAGCACTGCTCTTTACAATTTTATCTTACAATTTCCCTCTTTATTAAATTGTATTTATAATAGACAAGACGATTATTCGTATTATTGAAGTTAAACAGTCACACTTGAATTTAAACACATTATAGGCTAGGTTTTTGCACCGTGTCATGTTTAACAAACTTATTAACGTTTTGCCCACAGCTATCCAAGTAGATGAAACATTGGTAAGCTTGTTAAACATGACGCGGTGAAAAAACTCAGCATTCAATGGGTTCAATTACAACCATTTTTCCATAGCAGAAATGATTGTCTTTAAATTACTAGATTTTCGGGCATAAAATTTATCTACCAAATTATACGTAACTTAAGATTTTTCTTACTATCCAAATAATCACGATCAAGCTTTCATTTTCTTTCTCAAAGACAAATAATTTGTTCATCTTATTGATCATTTGATGTCCCGACCCTGATTCCCACAGCGAGCAATTTCATCTTCCTTTCTGGCCTCAGTCCCTCTGGGTTTCCCAAAAGATCCTCCTTTTCTGCTCACCCCCTTCCTACTCATGGAGAAATTTTGTCATAACAATAATAATAATATGTCACGAGATTCGTGAAAGCACAATGACACAGAAAGCTCAACTTTAGCCAGAACGCTACTCGTAATCACCATCTTCGTCGCTGACGTCAGCATTAGCAAAAAATCAGTTTAGATTGTTGACAGTTAAATTTGAGAGACCAAGAGGCGATTAATGAAAACATTTCGGGAATTACACAAGTGAGGGGCTGAGAAAGGGAGTTAGTGCGAGAGAGAGAGAGAAGCGAGAGGATGTCGCCCAATTTCATTTAATGAATAATTAATCAAAGTGTTTAGGTGTTTTGAGGGTTTTCTGTTACCTCGAGACTTTCTTTCACTCACTTATAATTGACTTAAAAGAAGCACTCAGCAGTCTCTGGAATATGATTCGAGACCGGGATTTGGTTTTTTTTTCTTGTTTTTAGAATTTCAGGCTCATCAAAGACCGTTGTCGCAAAAATTTTCTTTTTTTATGCCCCAAAGGACAAAAAAACCGAAGGAGACATTCACTATTCGCGACACCTATGTAACGTATACAAGAATATGGTCCATGACAAGCGTCAAGTCACATGGAACACAAATGGCTTTACCCGTGCACGACTTGGTTTTACACATATTTTCATATTATTTCTCGTATACGTGTCATGAACCGTAGTTTAGGAAATCTATCGTGACACGTGTATAAGTAGGACATCATCTTTGTCACGTAAACAAGTTGTGTCTTTACAACACAACCACCCACCTTTTGCATTGACAACAGGATATTCAAAAACTTCTTGGGTTCTATCTAAATTTCCAATGTTAATGAGTGTCAAAATAAATAAATAAATGGTGTTAGTGGAAAGTTTTATTTTTAATATAATAATTATACCCTGTGGCCGTCCGCGGCAGGGGTGACTCAGGGGAGTGAAGGTCTTGGCCAAACCTCGTCTGATAACCCCAGGTACTCTGACTTCGATGGTGGAGAACCATTCCAGCTGGAAGTCCTTGATTGCTTCCCTCACCCCGCGACCCCAACGGATAAGAGAGTTCATGAAATGAAAGAAAAAGGAAAAATAATTATTCGAATATCGATGGAAAGACGGTAAACGTGTGACCGTGTCATGGTCTGCCGTCCATTTGCCCTAGAGTGTACGTGTGTTTTTATCAACAATAGTGCACTACATGGTGCCTTTTTATTGTGTGTTCTTCAATGAAAAAATCCGTGATCGCTCTTTTTTTCCTTTGTTTACAGTAAATTCATAAGAGACAGTTTTCTTCACAAGTCTGTACTTCAAAGGAACTCAATAATTAGAGGAGGAGAGGAGTGGAGGAGGAAGGGAAAATGAAAAACTCGAACAAAGGTTTTCCTTGTAGTTTGAACCTCTCTCAGGAAAGATTAATTTGGGAGAAAGAGCGCCAAAGAAAATGATGAGCACAGTGGGCTTTCACAACGCGAGGAAGGAACAAGTTTTTATAAAATCGTGATTTATTATCTAGATAAGATGAGAAAATTCGGAGAGTGGAAGGAACTGAGGTGGGGAAGGGGGTTGATATTCGATTTTACGATATGATAGATGTTTCATTATTTTGCCCGAGCCGCAAAAATCAGTACGAAAATGGACGAAATCAAGCGCCTCGAGTCGATTTTTCTTTTTTTTCGTTCTTTCACAGAATTCGTGAAGGAGATGAATGAAAATGGGCAAAAGAAGAGAGATGGGAAGGGGGAAGGAAAGGAGGAGAACGGAATTCGAGTTTCCTAAACCGAAATTCTTGCCAAATTTTTTTTAATGTCGGAGAGAAATGTGAGAAAAGAGGGTTTTCAAAGATCGCAGGAAATGAAAATTGAGACGGGCGGCGAATTGCAAAATTCTTGACTCGCACCAGTCAGCGCCGAAATCCTTATCTCCCTCATTTTCTTTTATTTTGGTGGCAAATTTATGAAACTCGTGAGCTATGGTAAAAATTTTAATTTCTAAATTGTCAAGGAAGTGGCGATGACTGCTGAAAGAGTCCATACCCCATCTTGCGTGGCTTGCAAAAATTTCCGACCAGTAACATTTCGTTGTTTAATTTATTAAAAAAAAAGCCCAATGATTTTTTATCATTGTGAAATGATACTATTGGGTATAAGAAACAAAGTTATACCAAAAAATGTAAATTGTATATATTCATAAATAGTTTTATTATGAATGTTGCTAAATGACGTGTGCAAAAGTTCCCGGCCACATTACACAAGTTGGTGTATGAAGCCGTTCCAACAGAATTTAAAGGTTTGAGAGCCTTAAATCGTTTCTTTGATTCTGAACCCCACTCTCAGTTTGTCTTTCAAGCACAGACATGGCTTGTCATACGCAAAAACAAATCTGTGAGATTGCTCTTCTTGTGATGATTCTTTTCGTGAGATTCCTCTATTGTTATCGATAGGGGAAATCAACTGCCAACGACATTTTTGCAAAATATTGTTGTGTATGTGCTTTGAAGCACAAAAAGAAAAGCTTAGAATGGTCTCGAGACGCCCAGAAACTGCTAGAACTCTCTCCCATATTAAGCTTATGGAAAAGAGAAGCTTCGGAACAATTCGAGAGAGTTCGAGCATGTGTTTCTGGAAACTTCGAGACTATTCTTAGCTTAGGTGAAGACGTATTAAACAGGACACACATTGCCGGTCAGTTCAGTAGTAGTAGTTCAGTCATTCAGTCCTGCAGTAGTTCGGTTGTTCAGTTGCGGCTCTCAGTTATTCGGTTATGGAATTCAACGCATTTATGTATACAATCAGTATTAGTAAATAAACGTATTTTTAAGTGAAGATAAGAGTTTTTAATCATCTCTCATCTCACATTTAATATTTTTGAAAGCAATGGTAGGAGATTTGCAAGATGTCCTGTAGGTACCAGAACAGATGTTCGATACCAAACTCCAACTGTAAAACATATTGAAGGAGATGTCATGATTTGGAGGATTTTTTTCTGCACAAAGGGTCGGTCCATGAGTGAAGATTAAGGGGAACTTGAATGCTGCCATTTACAAGAATATTTTACAGGACAATATATTATCTTTTGCTGCAGAAAAAAATGCTAAGAAAGTGGATCTTTCGGCATGGAAACGATCCCAAACATGCTTCCTTACGGCTGAAGCAGTGGCTTTTGGGGTACAAATATTGCAGTTTTGCACTGGCCATCTCATTTACTGGGCTTAAGTCCAATTGAACATATATGGGAAATACTAGAATTGATGATCCAACTTGTCCGGAAACAATTTTCCAAGTAGAGGGACATTTTTGGAGAAATAGCATAACATTCCGGACGCCTATATTAAAGGATTGATCGAGTTCATACCGCATCGTTTTGTTGCAGTTATAAGGTATGACTATGATGTATTAATCTAAAAATTAAAGTTGCGACTAATATGGAAAGCATGAACAAAGAATTTTTCATAATGCAAAAATTGGCCGGGAACTTTTGCACACGTCATTTAGCAATATTCGCAATAAAACTATATATGAATATATACACTATTGATGTTTTTTGATTAATTTTGTTTCTTATACCCCATAGTATCATTTCACAATGATAAAAAATCATTGGGCTCTTTTTTAAATAAATTAAACAACGAAATATTACAGGCCGGAAATTTCTGCAAGCCACTGTAATCAGTGACTTAGACGTAGTTAGTTTTTAATTCCTTTTGGGTATGACTGGATTCGAGGAGACCCGAACGCTCAACTTCTTTATTAAGGGGCTTTGACCACTTAACCGCAGGCCTCCTCAATTGTCATCCTTACACAAATTGTCATAATGTCAACCGTTCGAGCTTAAATTCTGATCTGTAAAATAGTCTTTTGTGTCAGATATTTGAACACGTATCTCGAAGAAATTAGCCAATGCCACTTGATGGTGTGGTAACCCTGTGGTGATAGCTGAAAATTAGCTGCTGAGTCAGGATGATATATTTTGGAGTTTTTAAATTGATCTACTTTAGTACAATAATATCAACTGATAATTACAGAAGCCCAAATAGAATGTACAATATGACGTCAATTACATTTATGACTTTTTATATTAACTTTTTCTTGCCGCAGCTCTAATATCTCGCGTATTTTGCTTTTTAGAATGAATAGAAAAGCAAAATCTGAATTTATGATGGCTACTCCACTCACTTCACTCATTCTAACCATGTTTACCGTGATCTGAGGGCTAGAAGCTAAGACTCAACCCGATACTTTACTTTACTTTACTGTACTTTTCATGGACCCGCTTATACGTTAGGGTCGCGGGGTGAGGGAAGCAATCAAGGACTTCCAACTCGAACGATCTTCCGCTATTGACGTCAGAGAACCCGGGGGTTATCAGGCGGGATTCGGCCAAGGCCTTCACCCCCCTGAGCCTCCCCTGCCTCGGACGGCCACGGGGTCGCTTTCCTCCCTGGCACTCCGACAGGATCCGACGAACCAGACGTTCTGGGGGGAGCCTCGGAACGTGCCCAAACCATCGGAGGATGGATCTCTCTCGATCCGGAGAAGAAGAGGTTCGACCTGAAGCCCCTCGCGAATGGCTATGTTACGACTCCTATCCAGCCTCGACACACCAGCCACCGCTCGGAGATACCTCATTTCGGCCGCTTGTACCCGGGATCTGATCCTTTCGGTCATCACCCACACCTCATGACCATAAGTGAGGACAGGAACGTAAACGGATCGGAACCCGATAGTATCATTTAATTTTCTCAGTGAAGAACTCAAATTTTGTAAACAAGTAGAATGTTGCCCTGATGAGAGGAAACAAAATCATCTATCTAACAAAGATCATTCTTTTCTTGTATGAAAGCAAGACAATAGAAGAAAAACAACAGGAATTGGAAGTACATACTACCATATCTTTTTTTACGCGATTTAACCCATAATAAATCAAATTGTTTGTCGTTAGTGAATTTGAGTCTTTGTAAGATAAAAAACCAAATCAAACAATCAGTGCTTAATTTATTCAGACAGGTACATCTCATCAGCAGTCGTGCAGTATCCTTTTACAAGACTGAGACAAATTACAATTAGCTGTATGGACGTAATGTATATACAGTATAGCTGTCCTAAAACAGTGTCGAGAGATAACAGACTTATTTACTGTAGTTCAGTTTTCATATATATATAACTAGATATTATTAAATAATTTATAAACGTACATCATTCTTGCAGAGCTAATTTCCTATTTGGCTAATCAACAGCACATGTGTGTAGTCACCACAGGGTTACCACCAAACCTTGAATTTGACTTTACAACTTTCTTTAACTCTAGTTCCGCAAGTTCGGCTATAAGAACGGGCAAAGCTGTACAAAGGATCGAAAGACCAACCGACAAAAAAGAACAGAGGACTAGGAATTCAGACATAACGGAAAATAAACCCCAAAGTATGAAATGATGTATTTACAATAACAATTTAACTTTTGCGTTGTAAAAACAAATGACACCGATTGTATCTGGCTATTTTTGGCTTCTATAGTATTTCTTTGACATAAAAATCGGGTGTTGAAATCGGTTTTAATCCTTTTATTTTCATTCCATTTTATTTATACGACACTATACTAATGCATTCAGACTTCTTTTTCAACTAATAATTAAAAACCCAAAGAAATTATTGGTAAGAAATTATTCAACCTGTTTTCTCCTGCCTTGTGTACCTTATCTTTGAAATTTCCTTCAACTTTTCTAACATTATCGTAGCCAAAAATCTCCCTTTAAGGCTCACAACCTTGGCAGTATCTCTGCTCATTGAATTCAAGAAACTATAAAGAACTGAATGATAATCGACCCCCGGAAAAAGGATTTCTTTCTACCATGACTTGACAAGATGAAGGGAATGTTAGCAAAAACTACCCCAATCCTAAATCAATCCTGTGCGGCCCAAAAAACTACCTTTAATGTCAACTCTCTCGGGCAAGAACATAGCCAGAAATTGAGAGAATATTAGCAAACACCAGAGAAATGGTTAAAACTAACGCGGTCTGAGTTTAAAGATGATCGAAAAAAAAAGTATTAATAGATAGACGACTTTGAAATTTGCTTTTGGGTCCGAAAGTTCTTAGAAACAAAGCTTTTTTGGAGTATTTTTATTGTTAAGAGGTCGCCGAGGTTGTTGAGATTCATCGGGGTAGTCCAAGTTAGTACTCTGTAGCGAATCATGGATTCAGACAGGGCCTTATGTATTAATAAATCTCTTACTGTCGATAGTAAGATGGATCAACTACGATGCATCTCTTCAGTAATAATTAAAAAAGTTGTTTTTAATTGCAGGAAGAAGCTTCCAGTGGGGGTTTCAAATTGTGTCAAATACTCTTACCTAGATGATATGTACAATCGCGTAAATCAATCAACGGGTAAGTTTAAGATTGTTTTCTTGTAGTTTTTATCAGTCATCTAAAATGAAATGGGCTGTTTGATTAATTTTTGTAGATTTTGATTGTCTGGCTCTTTCCAAATTGTCATTTATTTTCCAGTTATATTAAACCCTTTATTATATATAATATATTTCTTCCACGTTCGCCTTTCGGCATTACATGTTTCTATTTAACACTACAAATATTTTCATCTGTATAAACACTGCCTTTTGCACTTTGTTCCTGCCAGTACCTTTCCCCATTACACCTTTTTCTTGCTTCTTTTTTCAGAAGTTTCCCTTTCGAATTCCTTTGTAAGTACAGGGGAAGTCCCGCTTCTAACAAATATTTATATTCTTCATTGTACTTGGATTTCTGTATTTTACAGTATTGTTCTTGCCTTTGGACCTCTCTGCTCCTTCTCACCAGCTGTTCTACCACGTCCTGTCCACACTCTGATCTCCGCTTTAATTCACTGACTGACCAACCGTTCGCTTCTAGATATTTCCTTCGGCTTTTTTCCCATCCTGTTTCTTTCTTACTGGCCTTCTCTACTTCAACCAGACATTCCTTTAGCAGGTTGTTATCTCCTTTCCTTATTTTTTCTTCGAATTTGATCGCTCTCTTTCCAGTCTCTATACATATCTTGTCTCTTTTACATTCCTCTAGAACGATATATCCGGGAGCCATAGGGTCCACTCCCAAAGTCCACTTAAGGTACCTTTCGTGGATCCCTTCTAACTTCCTGTATTCTTGCCACCCCCAAACTTCTGCTGCGTAGGTCATCACGCTTTTCACCAGTGAATCGAACATGTAGCATCTTTGTTTAAAATTCCCTGGGAATAATCGTTCCCCGATGCTCCATGTCCTCTTCATACTTATTACTGCCCTTCTGGCAACCTCTCTTATGTGCATCTCAAAGCTCCCATTTTTTTGAAAGGTAGTTCCTAAGTACTTGAAACTTTCTGTTTCTTCTATTTCTTCTCCTTTCCACGTCCATTTCGTTCTTTCCTTCTTCCTTCTTCCTTTTTTGAAAATTAGAATCTTGGATTTGTCTGCGTTTAGTTGTAATTTTTTTCTTTCAGTGTACTTTTCGAGCCTTTTAATCATTTCGACCATCTCTTTTTCTTCCTTTGCTAAGAGCACGACATCATCTGCATATGCTAACGACCATATTTTTCTTCTGCCTATCACTATCCCTCCGTCTTGTCCTTTTCTGAGTACTTCTTCTAAGTCCGCTAAATATAAGGAGAACAGCGTTGGGCTTAAGGGGCAGCCTTGTCTTAGTCCTTTTTGGGTCCAAAATTCGGATGTTTCCTCCTCCTCTATTTTTACCGTGCTTATCGTCTCTTTGTATATTTCCTTTAAGGCTCTGCATATTTGGTATTTTCCAGTTATATACTTCATCTTTATCCAGACTTGGCTGTTCTCTAGAAAACTCTCAAAGCTAAACCAATTATCAGTTGCCTGAAACCTAGAGGCAGGCGACAGTTTATAAAATAGTGTTTGGTTCTTTATAAACTGGTCTTTGTAATTTTGTCTCTGATTTGAAACGTCCGAACGTAAAATATTATGTAGACCCATGGCGTCCACAAAACCTTTTTTTATGTGCTTCTGCCTTCCAAACACGTTGGAAATAGCTTTTATAATGTAATTAATAATAGGCGTACTGTACTTTTACACATTATTATTAACAATATTCAAATACAAATTGAAATTGAAAAAGTGAATTGTGGACGGCAACCGGGCGGTATTATAAAATATATTTTCAAGAACAAAAGAGGTGGGAGCGTATGGCTTAGAGATATTCAATGTATAAATATAAATATTTGCTATGGTTATAAATAATCTAGGATTATATGTGAAGTATGTTAAAAGATTTTTTTTAATCCTTATATGTTAATGGTGATTTTTAAGATTTAAGTCGTTCAGCCATTAATTCTACTTTTATTTTTATTACGATTTGATAATTTTTATTCCAAGCCTAATTACCTCTTGCCCCTGCTTGATTAATTATTTTCATGCTCCGTTTTCGTTTATTTTTACTCTTGTCACATTTGTATGTTCATTCCAATATCTGTTTCCCTTTTCAAAAAGTTCATTAAAAGTGTGGAAAAGATCTTTGCGCACTTAGTGTGTGCAAATATTTTTCTCCTATATCTCAAACTATCTACAAGTAAAGGAAATATTTGTTTATTTTATTAATCATAATTGTTTATCTAATTAAAAATTTTTTTCTTACGTTTTCGAAGCGAGTACTTTTCTCCCTGTGAATTTCGGTGATTTTAACCTTTTGCGTCAAAGCACCGGCTTTGTATTTTTGGAAAAATATATAATAAGTCCTTTTACGCCTCTGAAGCACATAAGGTGTCTACAAGGGTCCGGCATCGGACTCATTTGAGAGCTTTTTTATTTGCTGCGGCCCAAATTGTTCCTACTGGAGGCAACTCCTCTTCAACTGTTCGCCTCCTTGACATCCTTGGTCTTTCTCTTCTTCGGCTTCCTTGTAGATTCCAGTCAAGGGCTTGCTTTTGGGATCTACAATCATCGTACTTGCGGATTTGACATTTGACTCGAGGATCCTTAGTTTCGTTTTCAGTTAAAGGTTCTTCCATGTTCAAATGGGGCGCAGTAAGGCGAATGCCCCGTTGGCTAAGCAGTTTCTGTTGACCACATCTTCCTCGAAGCCTCCGTTTTTGGAGTCAACACTCCCTAAGTAGTAGAAACTCCTGACACACCCTATTATTATTCCGTGTAAGATGAACAGTGTGTTCACCTTCTCGTTGACATGCACGCAGCTGTTTGGTGTTAAAGGTTAGACCAAATCTTCCGGCTTCAACTGTCAATCAAGGTTGGTTGACAATAAAGTTCTTCTCAAACTCTCCTTCCTTCTTTCCACCCAACCTCCTTGTTGGTGAATTTCCAAATTCTCCTCATACCTGATAAACCTCACTTCGTTACCCCCTTCAATTCAATCATTTCATTCATTTAACCGTACCTTTTCTTTTAACTTAAATTTCTTTCAAGAGACGAGGTTTCAGTCGAAACCAGCCATCAAGCCACTGAAGATTCCTTTAGCTTCTAAAAAAGGCAAAACGTCTGGTGAAGGTAAGAGAAAATTCTCTTATTTTTCGAAAATGTCGACGCGGCGTAAAAGCAAAAAATAACTTACAAAAAACTTAAATAATTGCCGAGAAAATCTAAATACTCATGGTAGGTGTATGTTGTATCAAATTTGACAGTATATTTAGTATTAGTTAAATCAAATGGAAAGAAAATCATTGAAACCGATTTGAACGCTAAATCCTATTTTAAATAAATGCCGAGTTCAAAAGAGGCCCGAAACAACCGGTGTGACATTGCCTCAAGACAAAACAGTATACCAACGCCACAGACCTCACTTCTTTCTTATGATTTCGAAGGGGAGAATATGGAACGAATGGATGAGAATATAAACAAGAATATGACGATGGATAATTGAAGTTGAAAATCAACGGTGAAACGTTTTGTTTTCATGTGAACGTATTTGGGGAAATGAAGCATTCGGGTGAGGAAAAACCACAGACCTAACACGAAAACTTCTGAGAATCCAGCCCGAGAATTTTTTTTAAAACTTTCATTCCTCTCAGAGCTTTTTCTCTTTCCCGCTCCTCCTCGTTTCTCTTTTCTTCTGTTTCTCCTTCATCCACTATTTTGAAGGGAAAAAATTTTAAATTAATCTAATTAAATTATTTAACACAAAAAAATGTTTAATTCAATGAGAAAATGGCGGGAAGAAGAGAAAAATTATTTTTATGTGAAAAAATTCTTTTATTATAAATTATAATTACAATTATTTACATCATCGTCTATTATTTCAGAAAAAAAGAAATTTTTTATTGCCTCAAAAAAATTTGTATAATTACTTCAAACTTATTACTTAAAATCAGGACAATTCGGAAAAGTAGAAGGACGAAGAATAAAGGAAGAGGGCGGAAAGGAGTGAAAAAGGAGGAGAAAGAGGAAATGAAGGCGTAAGGTGATTCGACTAGAAGAAACGAGGCAACTCATTTATTAATTACCATCAATCATTTATCCGAGACCCGGATCAAGAAGAGGAAAAGTTTCTTGAGGAGACTGTAGAAGTGGTGTTGGGGGTGGAGAAGAGAGGAGACCAGAAAATTTTCTTTTTATTGACTTTCTTCCTTTCTTTTCTGTTTAGCTGCCATTTCAAAGTTGTGTCGACATGTTCGTGCGTGTGTGTTTACTCTTACTTCAGATTAGCTTCTGGCATGTTGCAACTCGTAAAAATTTTTGAACGCTTTAAGCTCAGAGACTTTTATGGCTGCATGAGGTGGCTCTTTTTTTTTGCCAGGGGAAACCTCTCGAAGGTTGTCCGTCCTGCCTTTGGGAAGGCAGGAGGGAGTATGTGGGATTTGCACCCACTAAAACCCCTGAGTGGACACCATCTAGGCTCGGACGGTAAGACCCGGGAACCCGTGAAAACTCTTCCACAATCTGACCTCGCCCGGCGATGACTTTATACAATCTAATTCCTCCCCTCAGTCTGGAGTTGGTCCACTCAACAGACCGCTCCTCCGCAAACGCTTTATTCCCATCCAAGTTAATCCGGAGTGCGAACCCGGAGGGTACCGCGACCCTCCCTTTCCCGAACTCATTCAGCCTCCTCCTTCCGCAACATCATCTCCTCGCAGAAGGAGGAGAATGCAGCCCAGTTTCTCTCGCTCTCGAGGATCCCCCGTATGATCGTCGGGAGGGAGAGATCCTGACCCATTACTGCGCAGAGGCGTCCCCTCTGCCCTGACCACGCCGGGCATACTCCCAGCGTATGCTCCGCCGTGTCCTCGAAAGACGGACAGTGGTGGCAACGCATCGTCGACTCTTTCCTAATACGCCACAGGAACCGCCCGAAGTATCCATGCCCGGTGAGCACCTGCGTCATTCTGTAGGTCAGGACACCCCATTTCCAATCCAACCAGCGGCCGAGCACTGGCTGGATCGCCCTCAGGGTCCTCTGGCCAGGAGTCCTAGACCAGTCGATCTCGCCATCTCCTGATCAGGACCCTTTGGGCTTGTCGCCTTGCAATTCCGAGAAGGCCCCGCCGCTTGCCACCCTGCTGACAACGTTCCCGTCCCATGTCGAACATGGATTTGTAGGACTCCGCCAGGAGGTCGATCGAAGGGAACCTCCCCCAAGACGCCCGCCGCTGCCCCGGAGATGGTTCTGTACCCCCGTGAGAGTCTGACTGACCAGGCGTCGGACCCCCTCGACGAGTCGAAGAGAGGCCCTAGACTCGGCCAATGCACCGGCCCACACGGGAGCCCCATACATGAGCTTAGACAGGATCACCCCCGAGTACAGACGGCGGACCCACCATCCCGCACCTCCTACTGACCGGACCGCTGCCTCCCGCACCACTAATGTTTGGCCGGAGTGACCCAATTGCTTGGGCCATCCTCCTAGCTTGGGGAGCTACCGTCCTGAAGTGGGATTCAAAACTCCACCTTCTGTCAAGGTGGAGCCCCAGATAATTCATCTGGGATCCCACCTCTATCCTGTTCTGACCCACTTGCAAGTGGGACGTCGCCTGGGTCCATGGAACCACATACTTTCGGTCTTGTGCGGCGCTGCCCTCAGTCCCAGCTCGTCGATCCTTTCGACGACTCGCTCCGTGGACACCTCTGCGAGTGCCAATACCCTAGACCAGGGAGACGAGCAGCCTCCTCTGCTCGACATCGAGCCGGGTCCTCTGGCGAAGCTCCTCCGTCGCGGTCTTGATATCTTTTGCCACATCTTTTAGAGCCTTGACAAAGGTGCCCTTGAGGTTGGCAGACTTTGTTGCCACTGTGACTACCGCCTCTAGAGAGTTTTGGATGACATGTGTGAGGTCATCCACGTTCTTTTGGTCTAGGTCCAGCGTTGTTACTGCCGGACGAGACTCAGACCGGATCCGAGATCGAGCCTGAGCTAAGAGAGCTCGCTCTGAATGCTTCTCTCGCTCGAGCTCATCGAGTCGTCATTTCATCTTGCCGAGCCCGACGTACTCGCCAGTCGTTGGGGGGCGACCACGCCCCCTTTTTACGCCCTTCCTCACAGGCGAAGTCTTCTTTCTGTCCGGACTCTTCCTCTTCACCGGACTATTACTGGGACCCTGTCTTGCAGCTATCATCTCCTCCCCACTGTCAGTCTCCGTGACTGTGCCGACGCCGATGGTACTCTCCGTTTGCCCGAACCGTGGTCCATCTATAGCCTGGTCGTCATCAGGGTTTCCGTTCCTATTCGAACCCTGGGCGTCATAAGTTGTAAGCTCATCAGTGGTCGTTGCAGGGTCATCAACAGTGTCATCCATAACAGCAGCGATCGCCATATCGCTGTCACCGCTCGCTGGCAACAGTGAACAGCCGACTTCTACAGATGTAGTTGCCCCCAGAATCCGCCAGCCAGTTCGCAAACCGGGTGGGATTGAGATGAGGTTGTAGCCTCCCCCGACCGACCTGGAGTAATATTTCCTTTGTTTTGCTTCATCATAATTTTTGTTAATATTCCGGTTCATAGCAAGGTCGTCGACAAAGGAATCCGTCCAGAGGAGGAGGAAAGACAGAGAAAACGTTCTCCTCAGGAAAAGGATAGCGGAGAATAAGTTCCACGGAGAGAGGTAACTGGGAAAGGGAACTATCGTGGGTAGAGGTGATGGGTAGGATTAGTTTTAGGATAGGGACCCAGGAGATGGTATTCCTGGGAGGATAGGTGACTGATTTAAACAAAGTCCATCCATACTCATATCCAGGGCCGAAGCAAAGTCGTCAACGAAGAGATCTGAAGGTCGGAGAAGACCTTATAGATCCCGCAGCCACCGAGAGGGGAGGGGGAAAAAAGGATACGAAGATGCTCTCATAAGGTAGGGAGCGCGGAGGGAGGGGAATGACGTCCTTTACAGGGCACCACTTTCAGGCCTCCACGGAGGGAGACGGGAATAGTATAGGGGAGAATGGATAACTAAAGGGAAAGGTGGAGAACAGGTAGGAGATAGGAAGAGGTGGCCAGGTTACTGAGACCGCGACTTAACCCACTCAGTCCTGGGGGTGGATGTTGGTGCACTCTTAGTCCAGACTGGAGAGGAGGATGTCAAGGTAAGTAGGAATGTAAGGTGAGGGAGAGTTTTGGGTAAGTTATGAATCTTAGGTAGGAACACGGGGAAAGGTAGGTTGGTCTGTTAAGCCCCCACCAACAACAAGGTGGCGCACCGCGGGGGAGTATGAGGTGGCTCTACAAGAATGTTTCCCAACCTTTTTTAGGCCTAGCTCCACCTTAACATTTCTAAAATGTTTGTGTCCCTCATACATAATTTTTAACCTTTAAAAATTGTTTTGTTCTCTTAAGAAATATAAATGATAAGTTTTAGGAATAAATCACTATAAAATTGTAAAAAGTAATTGGTAAATAGTAAAAAAAAATTTTAATATTGATTTTTGTATGTCCATTTAGTGCGATTCTTGCACTTGGTCCTTGCTGTACAGAGATTTTATTTTAGGTTCCCATTTACTTAGCTTTAATCTCAAGTCTCCGTGTTGTGTTGTATGAAGTCGATTTCTTTTTTTTATCAGTAAGCCATTTACTGCACTAAATCCGCATTCAGCTAAATATGAACATGGAAACGGCAGTAAAAGTTTTCTTTTATATTTGGTTGCATTTGGGTATTTAGTTTCAGTTCCTTCATAAAGCCATGCCGTCGCTCTTTTCATACTAAATGAAGTTTTTACTGATTCATCACTTTGTTATTCTGCGAGTTCTTCTTGACACTACATATTTGATATATCAGACAAATCCATTAATATTGGGTGTAATAAGTTTCCCCT
The DNA here is from genome assembly GCA_016920875.1 of Columbicola columbae. Taxonomy (NCBI): domain Eukaryota; kingdom Metazoa; phylum Arthropoda; class Insecta; order Psocodea; family Philopteridae; genus Columbicola; species Columbicola columbae. Next base: position 19,453,857 of record JADMLL010000002.1, read on the forward strand.
TAACTATCAAATTGGGGGCCTACGCCCCACATTGGGCCAATACTAACACTACTCTAGAGGCAATTCAAATGTGACGAAGGTATCACCTGTAGGACTATCGCAAAATGATCTTGCCCACAAATTTATATATGTATATGCCTTTAAGCTTTTGCATTCTAAAAAATCTCACGTTGATTCTTTCTGCGAGCTTTTTTACCCAGTATATAACGTAGGATTCGAAGTTGAAATCAATTTTAACCCTCATATATTTATAGTATTTCATTTTATTTATACGATACTAAATGTACTTTTAAATTTGTTTGTAAGTTAGTTCACAACAGCAGAACAAACTCTAAACGCTAAAACTATTGTAAGACAGTATTTACTGTACAAATTACTTACTCTTAAACTAAACTTCAGTCAGGCTTGGTGCCTTGAGCTTCTCAAGAACAGGTTTCCTTATTATCGGTGTTGTCGGTATTGGCCTGCGTAACTAATTTTAGGCCGGTCATTCTGTTGTGACGTTTGCCACATTCCTCATTCCGGAATGGGCACAGTGTAATAAAGCAGCCGAAAACCGAAGCCAAATTCTTTCAGTCCCGGAGCTCCGCACCATTAGCATATTTGTATTTTCCATTTCGATTCTAAATTTTAGTTAATATTTTATATATCAATATACATATACGTTCGGAATTAGTGTTGTCCATCATTTGTTCATCATCAACGACACAACCTGGTTCAGACACTGTAAATAATTTAAAAGGTATATAATTACAATATATAATAGTATATATATACACTATTATATATTTATATATAAAAGTTAAAACAAATTTTGAAAGCTGTTTTAAATAGTGAAGTGGTGATAATGATTTTTCATAACAGTTACTCGTCACCTCTTCTCTTCCATTGGACTTAAGTCGAATATTTCCGATTAAAAGTTTAAGGTTTGACTTTTGAGAATTTCTATAATTACATAACTTTTGAGAACTGATAAATAAACTTGGCACTAATAAATGGTGTCCTCGAGGCCGTTTTCTTGTTCTCTCACCCTCTCGTGCTTGTATTTCCCAAAGCTCAATTTAAGAGATTTTGATTCAACGCAGATTCGAAGGAAGAGGGCTATTTTTGGAAATATTTTCCTTTCAGATGTCCTCTAAATTTTAACTTATTCTTAAAGTTGTATTCAACTTTGCGTTGTTTCTGCTTTTGGACCAAATAGTCAACTTCAAAGTCGTTTATACTTTTATGTCCTCAAGAACATTGATTTACAAAATTAGGTCTCTCTTTCTAAATATAATTTCAATTATTTTTCAAACTAACCAAAAGCCCTCCCTTTCAGAAGATGTAAAATCCATGCACAAACCTCTTGTTATATCCCCCCCATTGCACAGCCTGTTGACCAAGGAGCTCTCCACCAATTTCTGGGGGAACACTGTAAAATGGAATGCACCAATGAATTGGGTGTCAGGAAGTTGCACGGTTTCCACAATTCACTCTGTAACCATTCACATATTGTAAATTTAGGTCTGCTGCCTCAGGTTCTGGATACCCTAGGCCAGGGACGGCGAACTTATGGCACGCGTGCCACAAGTGGAACGTTTGAAAATTTTGACTGCACGCACAAAAACAAAATTATTATTTTTTAATAAGTTCTTTTTTGGTAAAAATTAATTAAAAATCATTTGTGCCACGTCACCTATTTAAAAACAGAATTCTTTTGACTTTGTGGCACGGACATCAAAAAATGTTCGCCATCCCTGCCCTAGGCTGAATATGCCGCCAGAAAGAAGACAATCACTCTTGTTTAACTAATCTCACTCGACCCGGCAAAATAGATCAGTAAAAAAACCATTCTGACATGGCTAGTAATAACCGCAAAAGTGGTGAACAACGTCAAACGTCTGTCGAATCCAAAAGTGACATGGCAGTCTCGTTTTGAAGTAGTAAGAAGGAAGGGAAGGGCGGAGAGAACGAGAGACACTTCCATCTTAGTTCTTTTATTTTTTCCTCAAAGGAGCTTTCCGACCTAGTGAACGAAATGAAGATATTCTGCCTTTTCATAAAAGCTTCACTCGTTTTATTCTCGAAAATATAAAATAAATAAATAAAAAGAAGAAGAAGATAAAAGAAAAGAAAATAGACAAGAAACGGAACACGTGATGTAAGGGAAAGAGACAAGAGGAGAGGAAAATGAAAAGGTATTGACGATTGGGAAAAAATTCAGTTTCTCAAAGAAAAAAAATTTAAATTCTAAAAAAAAGTTAACGTTAAAAAATTGTTTTTTCTTTGTTAGAAGAATTCCGCATGAAAAGGATCAGGAAACAGCGGTGGAAAAGGAGGGGTGGGAATATCGAAAAAGAAAAATATTCCCAGTTAACACTAGAACGGCCGGGAATCAGATATACCTAGAACGGCCAGCAGGGGTCATTTTGACCCCTCATGGTTTGACTTTTTCTAGCACTTGAAATTCGCAGATATTTTTTTTTTGACCTACCTAAACTCATCAGGAACAGTTTTTACATCGTCTCAGGACCTCTTTAGTGCATTTTCCGCAAACTGCCTTCGTGCAGTATGCACAAGAACCTGAGGTTTAGTTCCCCTTGCAACCAGTGACTTGACACTTTCTTCGGTTTTTACACGTATTGGAGGGTCCAGCCACTTCCGGAGTCACTTTTGCACTATCCCCTCTTAATTCATTTGCCAACTGCAGCAAAAAGCTTTTCTCTTAAGGTTTTTCTGTGAAATTTCGTTGTATGAAATCCAGGCATTGATGGCCGCTATGTCTAGTATGTTGTAAAACACATGCATGGGCCACCTCCTAGAAACGGCTTTTGTGCTGTATTTTTTGCAAATTTGGTCCACCATGTCGACCCCATATTTTGTGCTATTATAGAAACTAACAGTCTCTGGCTTTTTCTTCCCCTCACAAGAAATATACACCTCGGCATGTATATTTCCCGAACTCTATAGTAAAACATTTTTATTTTTTTGCACTGATAGACGGGGAGCGTGAAGTTATTACTGACTCTTAAAATAATACTCTTGTATAATTCAAATGTCTGACGTCCAGTTTCTGAAACCTCTCGCCTATTCCTATTAATGGTTCCCACCAGAGAAGTTTTCCTGGTTTGCAACTTCTTCTCAAGTTCCAACGATGTGAAGGAGTTATCGGTTGTGACATTCCTTCCCTGATCCAGAAAAGGCTCCATCAGTCGAAGAACGACATACTCCCTCAAAAGGTTGATTGTCTGGACGGGTGGTCTTTTTTCCCACATAGGGAAAAGCATTGTAAACGTACTTCGTCCTAACATCAGCGACGATCCAAAATTTTAGACCATATTTGTATTTGTCCGACTTATTTCCCATGAATTGGGTAAATCCGCACCTAGTTTTGCTGGGTAGTAATTGTTCATCAATCGTTTAGTTTTCACCCGGGCGGTAACATTTCATAGAATTGTCTATAAATTTGTCCCATATCTCCGAAATAAGAAGAAACTTATTTGTTGGAAGTCATAATGAACGCGTCCGCTTCTCGTCAAAACGAAGGAATATTATAATTTCTTTGAATCTGTTCCTCGGCATTGACTCCTTCATGAAACTTACACTCCAAGATTCTGACCATAGGTCATCTAAAGAGATATTTTTTGCACATAATGCACCCCTGCAGTACATTATTGCAATCATTTTTTCCACTTCTTCCAGCGACACGACCCAGTCGTCTACTTTTAGAACCTTTGGGGCTTCTGTCTCCGTATATTTCTTTATTAGCCGAAGTATATGTATCGAAGATCACGCGGAAAGCACTAATGACACGGTTGTTCACCATAGAACATTATTTATAAACACATTTAGACTATATTTAGAACAAATTTGGAGTGACAATAACACTTCTTTTATCAAAAATATTGGAAAAAATAAGTTCAGACAAGAGGAAAAATGAAGGGGTCATTTTGACCCCTCCCGGCCGTTTTAGTGTTAAAACTGTTTTATTACAGTGCTGGCCTGAAATTAGGACACCTCAGTTTTTTGACGATAACTTTTCAGGTTTTGCGATGAAACGAACCAAAATTTTTACTGTCCCTGCCTGTTAACCAAAGACAGGTTTTGCCATGGAAAAGTTAAAAGTAATTATACACAGTTATCGGAAAAGAGGAAAATAATCAAATAATGCAGATTTTCACTTGGTCTCGAAATTAGGACACCTACGGTTTTCTACAATTAAATGATCATTTTACTGTTGTCTGCAGGCAAAATCGGTGTAAATTAAAGCCTTATGAACTTATTGATTTAAAAAAATTAGTTGTAAGTTTATATTTGTTGACTGGACGGAATGGGGAGGAAATCAGGACTAACGGCTGTCGAAAAACAAAAATTGATATTCTTAGAACTCATGGCCAAATTCTAACTCAGATTTCGAGTGCTATATGAAGATCTCAGCATGATGTAAGGAATTATATTCATATCGGTGAGAATTATGGCTTGAGAACCTATAAAAAATGGAAAGATTCCTGAACTGAGAAAGAAAAAGGATGATTGTCCGCAAAATCAGCAACTGTAAAACTTTCGCTGCTAAAATTAAAGCCAAGTTTGGTTTAGAGGTGTTTAAAAAGCGCGGTTTGCTAGCAAGAAAATGAATGTTTGGTTCTGGTCTCCAAGAAATACTGACCTGAACCCCACAGAAAATCTATGGGGTGTCTTGGTTCGGCGAGTGTACGCTTAAGGCTGTCAGTTTTAGGCCAAAGAGGAACTCAAAATGGTTATACAGCAGGAGTGGGATGAGATAACCGTATCAGAAGTAAAAAAAATTGATTGAAAGTATGCCAGCACAAAACTTTAATGTTATTAGAAGCAGGGGGGATCAGACAAAGTATTAAAGTTTGTCTCAATTGTATTTCAAATTAAAATAAAATAAAATTTTTTAAAGTGTCCAAAATCAATCTTTGCTGTAAATTAAAAAATTTTTAAATACAAAATGGCGGGTAAGTAATTTAAAATGAAGGTCTTGGACAACTACACCCACAGTAAAAATTTGAAGGATTTCTCTTACTTCAGTAAGTAGATAATCAAAAATTTATAGGTGTCCTAATTTCGTGACCGCCACTATAACAGTTTACGGTCCGGAAGTTTCCACTTTGTTCTCGTGTCCGATCACTTATTTACCGAAAAAGAGTTAAAGGGTGTTTCTCGCAAAAAGAAAGACAGAGGGGGGAATCAGAGTAGGACAAGAGGAGAAGATGCCTTTGAGGTTTTTTGAAGTCCCTCTGCACCTGAACTTTTACGTAATTCCGAGAAAAAGTTTCACAGAGGGGACAAAAATTGCGCTGAAAATCTATTGTGAATTCCCTTGTGACATCAATGAAAACAGAATCTATTACCTCACGGAAGGAAGGCGGAGGAACCGAGAAATGAAAAGAAGAAGAAATAATAATTAATGTTAATTGCTTTTTGAGTTCACTTTGTGAACTGGTCTCTTGAAAATTCCCCAAACTTCAGTGACGAATGTTTGAAACAACTTCTGGCGAAAACGTCTCTCTCCGCTCCTCCTCTTCCTCGTCTTTAACTGATTTCAGGAAGTTTCACCGCTAACCTTCGGCTTTCGAAAGTATCTATCATAACCATCCGTCTATACTCTTGAACAGCAGTTTGTTCTTTACCTCTATTTTTTTTCTTGTTCTTTCAATTTGTTTGCTTCAGGATTTGCTTTTTAATTTCTTTTGTGGCTCGCATGGTTGTTTAAGTCAGACTGTTAGCAATTTCTTATTCCACTTTATATTTAAATCCTTTTTTGAGTAAAAGAAAAAAAAATGAGGACAAAAACAAAACGGACATGAAAAACGACACCAAAAAATGTTCCTTGTATTTTAAGTAAAAAAATTGTCCCCAGTTGATGAGGCATTTAATCACGTGCTCCCTCTCCTCCTCGCCATTTTTCACCCGTTTCTTAGCCCTTCTACAAAATTAACTTTAGTAAAAACTCAAAGATAAAAAAATACGAATTGAAAATTACAAAGCGTGACCGTAAAGAAGAAAACCGCTGTGCCTACCTCTCAAACGAAATTTTCCTTTGATCCATGCGCACTCATGAGTTAACAATCATTTTCTTTTTTCGCCACAGACATCGACAGAGAAGAATTCTTTGACAAACTCGGCCAGGAACTGATATCAATCAGCTGCGAAGGAAGGTTGGAACGAGCCTTCCGATGTCTCGGAAGTAATCTCGAAGATTTCTTAACCACTCTAGACAGCGTTCAAGATGTTCTTCAACAAGAAGGAGAAAGTGACGAAAGTGATAGTGAACAAGTGAAGGGTGTAAACGGAGTCGTTAACGAAGAAGGTGAAGAAAGTGACGATGTTTTGGACTCGGATCAACCGGGATTTATGTGCACGACGAGAGTTCAGGACGTTCAAGGAGGGGCGAACACCGCAGGACTTCAGCTTCATTTCACGGCCGAAAGTCCCGGAATCGCTTATCTCTTAGCCGGAACTTTAAAAGCAATCGCTGATAAACTGTATAATACTCCGATTAGAATAGAACTTTGTACACAGGATTCGATTCATTATAGGTGAGTTTGAGGACACGCACTTTGGAATTATGTGTGACGTGTTTCTGTGCACTAATCTCATCATCCTTCCACACCATAACGTCTTTTTTATTCTTACTTCGGCGCCTACATCCTGTAGCAAAAATATATTTTTGTCTCATAATCTAAGGCAAACCTCACTTTTTTTAGGTACATAATAACGTCGTCTTCTGCCCTGGACAGCACCGTTCGACTGAGATCCGTGTCATCGGCTCCCGAAGACCTCAGCATAAGCGTATCGACATTTTGCAAAGCGTTCCCCTGGCACTTTATTCTTGATCAAAAGTTAGAGTTTATTCAGCTAGGGAGCGGATTTTCGAGGCTCTTTGGTCGAGGTAACAAGGCGATTGGAGTGAGCTTCACCAAGTATCTTAAGATCAAACGGCCAAGGGGAATTTTCACGAGCTTTGAAGACATCATCAAAAGGACAAATACTCCTTTCCTCTTCTCAATTCTCGCCGGCTCCGCGGAGGTAAAATACGTTTATCTTCTTCATTTCCGGTTCTTCAGTTTCCAGTAAGGTGTAAATTAATATCAACACAAAGAATTCGAGTTTTATCAAATGGCAGGCGTACGTGTCTACGGCATGTCACCTTCCTCCAGACCGGCAGGAAAACTGAAAAATCATTTTTAAGGTCTTCAGTTTTACCTGATTTTATTTTTGGTGGGACTTTTCAGGGATTAGAGTTGAAAGGACAAATGGTTCATTGTCCAGAATCCGACACCATTCTCTTCGTCGGATCTCCTTTCTTGGACGGATTAGAAGGGCTCACGGGTCGTGGGCTTTTCATCTCCGACATACCAATCCACGACGCCACAAGGGACGTCATCTTGGTGGGAGAACAAGCCCGAGCGCAGGTGAGTTTTTGGGTTTCTTTTCTCTTTCATTGTATTTCCCAAACAAAAGGACCTCAACAACGATGGACCAAAGCCAAAAACTCGTTTTTACTGGCGCCAAAGGAAACGCCAACTCGAGACTTTTGGACTGCTTGCTACGATCTCGAGCTTTCGGCTTTGTTTATTGTATTCCCAATCATTTTTTCCTAAGGCCCTGGTCGTTAGACCCCTTTTATATTTTGACTTATACTGTTTGTTTCCTTCGAAAGTTTTTGCAAAAACTTAAAATTCATCTTTCATACCTTTTTGATTATAAAGAAAACAAGTGTACTAAGGATGTTAAAGGTGACATTGAAGGATTTCAAGAAGAAGAGGAACTGAGATTACGATGAGATTTGCTTTAGAGTTGAGAAAAATGGTAAACCTCTTCTTTGACAAGCTATTTGTTCGAAAAGATACAGGGTTTACAGGCTGACATTTTGCTCACCACCAAAGCAAGAGTGAAAGAGAAATCGATACTGACCTTTGGTTTTCTCTCTCTTTCTACTTTTTTAAGGCAATTTTGTAATAAATAAATAAATAAAACCAGAGGAGATAATTCCTTTACATTGAGAGGGATAGACCCGAGCGCTTAAAGCTAAAACCCTCTTTTTGGATTGATCGGAATTTTTGCTTTCATTTCTACACATTAATAAACATAAAAGTTAACTTTTAAATTTGCTGTCATTAGAGTACAAAAGTCAAAATATAGTCCTTTCAGCAGTCTAGGAGATAAATAAGATGTTGTGTGCTGCAAAGTATAATATAGAAGTACAAATTCATAGTTCTAAAGAATGTTTTGAAGGCATCACTTCCCCGTTTTCTCCCACCCTAAATCTATACCTCAGTGTATAAAAAAATCTGTAAAACAAACATTTTCGTAAAAAAAAGCATTTAGGCTTCCACATCAATGAAGTTCGAATCTAGTAATCAGTCACACGAACCGGAAGTAATTGTGTTACTGCAGAAACATCATCTGAAATGAGGAACCCGAATCCATGCTTTCCCAATTTTTTGAATTGAATATTCCTGTTAATGGTGGCGATTTAACGTTCGACTGAACCTCCGCTTTTCTAAAACAAAAAGCACCATCGCCTCCCTTTTCCTCTTTTCCTCCCTTACCCGACCTTCTTCCTTTCTGTTCTAACTCTCTACAGACCTATTAAATTATCGATTTTTTTAAATTAATTTTTTATCACTCTTTCAGTTTAACAGAAATTTTTTTCTATTTCCCCGGCCCAACGGCCCCACAAGACATATTCAAAGGATGTTCCAATTCGCATAAATTTAATTTTATGCAATTTCCTGAGAAGAAAAAGGAAATTTTTCATTTTTCCTTTTATTTTAATAGACCTCTCTCTCTCTTTCTTTCTTTGTTTTATTCTCTCCTTCTCTCTTTGCCTCTCTTTCTCAAATTCTGCGATTGCAAGTCAAAGCCTGAGGGGAATATATAAAAGAATTTCTTTTCGTGTAAACCTTTCTAAAAAGATCTTTTAAAGTGAATTATCGCGGTCTTTTGCAATTTCTAAAAGGTTTTATAAGTTGCTTATTTATGCGAATGTGTCCATGTCTTAGTTCCTTTTCCTTCTTTTTATAGCCCGGGGAAAGACCTGGTGACTAAACTTACATTACAGGGTTCTGGAAGGCATTTCTGAGCACGCGATCCCATACTCTCTCTGACTTCTTCTTAGTAACATCACCACTTCATAGAAGAAAGAGAAAACAAGCAAATTCACCGAAAATCTTAGGGACTATAATCGGAGCAAAGAAAACGCATCTGTTTCGTCCAGGTCGACCACTCTAGTGTCCACTCCAAGTGTCCTCCAGTTTCTGTTCAGTGACCAAATTTATTTTATAGAAGTCAAAGACCTAAGCAAACTCTAACGATGAACTTGTTTTTCTGTTTTCTTCTTCAATGAAGAAAGCTGTTGTTGTGTTTTCCACCCTCAGTTATCTTTCTTTTTTTATAAGCTAAACAGACAAATGGAAATTTCTGGAAAGGGGACGAACTATGTTTGAGGATATAATTTGGGAATTCCTAATCTTTTAAACAAGGCCAACTAGTTACTGCCTAGTTTCGGTCTATTTTCTGTCGCATATTTGAAAGTTAATTTATAATTTTCGTTAAAAACTTGGTTTCTCTTTGTTTTCTCGTTTTTCCTTTACCCTCTTCCTCCTACTTCACAAAAGCTCTGATAATGAAAAACCTTCCCTGAGTTCATCACAAAACTGATATCATTAAAATACGTGAGAATCGTAAATTAAACTGGGGAATCTAGTGGGTTTTATCCAGAAAAAAGTCCGGCAAATCCGGTTAATCTTCAAAATTGATTTTAAAAATGAAATATATGAAAAACTGTGGTAGGAGAAGAAGGAGAAAAAGGGTAACTGTGTGGAGCCGGACGAGAGGTGAAACACTCACTCGAACTCTCAATTAAAGTCTATCGATACCAAGTGTTCAAGTTAGCCGAGTAGAAAAAAAGTAAGTGGAAAAGCCTGCAAGCGAATTCTGCCTAACTAATCGAGTTTTCCACATTAGTTTAAATGTAATTAAAAGAAATATAGAGAAAGTGGGAGGAAAAAATTAAGGAAAATTGGGAGCACATAACTAAAAAAATATTCTCAATAAGAAGTAATTAAGAGAGCAGGAAGTAGAGATGAGTTTTGTGGAAGCGAAGGTTGCGGAGGACGGGGTGTGGGCACTCCACTTCTCCTATGAAGAAAGGGAAGAAGACTGTTTTAAGGAAGAAGAAGAATCGGGGTGAAACCCAATAAACCCTCGCATATCTTGCGATTAATTAGTGCAAACAATTTCAAACTTAAAAGCACTGATTAATGGAGCTTTCTAGCTCGTCATACGATACCGGAAGAGTGTAATCTTTGGAAAACTTGGCAAAGAAGATTTAGAAAGGAAAAAGCTAGAGGCACGTTTTCATTCTTTTCCATCCACTTATTTTTCTTCTTTATTTGTTTTAGTCTGAAACAAATCGACTACAGTTCAAGTAAAAATTTCATTCTACTTGGAGGATCTTTTTTATTGTCTCGCATTGGAGGAGAAAACCCCTCATGCATACAAACCGGCCCGCACTAGCAGGTAGAGTCGGACTAACTGTAGTCATGGTATCTGCTCTTCAGACTTAATTTATTGTAAAACTATATTACATACAATAAGAATCGTCATAACCAGAGGCCTACCAACCAAAAAACTTCCCCAGGACACATCGGAAATCGTAAAGGAATGTTTGGGATGGCCGGGTAATTGCTTTTCTGCCTGGCATTCTTATCAGATATGGAATATTACCAAAGGCACACACACTTCACAGGAAACATCAGTGGTCACGGGTCTGAGAACAGAATGAGGCCCCTCCCAACCTGTATTTTGTCTTTAATTTGCGAGTTGTGCATAGGAGACAATGTGTCAGACTGGGACTCTCGCTAGCCCTGTGATCCTTTTGCCGGCAGTTGAAGTAACTGGCACCCATGTGTTTGGAAACACCTCAGAGGCCGTTTCAACGTTATCTCGACGGTGATAAAGATCTATTCGATACAAACTTTGCCCTCGGCTGCTAGTGGAAATACCAAGCCAACCAGGCATTGCACCCAGCTCGGAGCAACTTTAAACCATTACAGGGGCAAAAAAGGATTGACACTACCTCCAAGAATCTTTCCGACTTTCTTCCTTTCTTAGTTGAAGCAGAGAGACCGCAACTAAAGAAGGCGAAAGGAAGAAAGAAAGAAGAAAAGAAACGCTAAAATCCGCAAAGCTTAAATTAACCCGAAAATCCTTTCAACATAAAAAGCTACTTCGACACTTTTTTAACCTTTTGCCAGGCCCTCCTATCCCTCCTCTCCTCCTCCTTCTATCTCAAACCATATTTTCTTCCTTTCCCTTCCTCCGCCACATCTCGTTTGATTTTCACCATTCCAAATATAATAGTTTCCTCCTTTCTTTCGCCCAACGTTATAATTTCCAAATGAGCTCTTCTTTTCCCTTCCTTTTTCATCTTCAGTTGTAACACTAATTCTGCTTTCAACAATGTAAATTAATAAAAGTAAGCAAAATGGTTTTTTCACAGAGATGAGAAAATCTCCTCGACTTAACTTTTAATATTCAAACAAATAAAGGGAGAGATAAAGAGGATGCCATTTTGAAAACCTTCGTCCTTTCAGAATCTGGGTTAGAATATTTTCTATTTCCGGTTGCTTTTCCCTTTACTCCATCCCAAATTATTTACACTAATTTCGAGTTTGTATTTTGAATGTTGATTTCGTTGTTTTACGGGGTTTTGAACCGGGCGGCTTCCGGCCTTTGTTTCAATTCAAAACTAAATTTCTGGGTTTCTATTTCGAAAGCACTTGACCCTATTCTTGACTCTCGTCTCATTTCTCATCTTAATTCGGGCTTTTCCAAGACTGACAATGGTTCCTCGAATTTCTAGCTTCGATCAGGGAGGATCACGGTATAATTGGTGTTGTTTCCCTTGGTTTGTAAAGCCGAACACGAAACTTTTGCTTATTTTTACAATTATTTTCTTCTTCTCCTTCGATTGCTGTGAAGTGTATAAATATTGCTTCTTTGAGCTTTCACGACTTTTTCTTTTCTTACTTCGAATAGTAAGATCTGAACTCTTTTCCTCTAAGTAACGTCACGACATTTCTCTCTCTTTCTTTTTTCATACAGCGGGCTTTGGTGGACTGACTGAATTCGAAAATCCTCATTTTTCTTCCAAATCACTTTAATTCCCTTCGTGATTTTTTCTTTATCTTTTCGCACCTTTTCCTTTCACTCAGTGAACTGTGAAAATTTAAATGAATATAAAAACTTATTTTTGAGAACAACATGTCCTTTTTGAATGAATCTGAACGAATTTGGCTTCTCTTCCTACTCAATCATATAAGTGTTTGACGTTGTTGTCTTTTCTCTAACAGCAGTATAACCCATTCAGTTGTCTGTATTGGTGGCTGGGTGGTCCACACACTCAGGCTAGAGGCTCTTCTCTCCCAGCACAGAACAGCCTAGGGTTCTGGAAGGCATTTCTGGCCACGCGCTCGCAAAGTCTCTTTATACCCCCTCCCCTGTAACATCACTCCCTCACATTAAAAGAAAGCTAATAAATTTATTTCACCATTTAACTGTAAAAACATAACGCCAGAAATATTTCATAAAACATATAATAAACGAAAAGTGGTATCTAAGCCATAGACCGTGCATAACCATCAGACATACACAACTATTGTATATTTGGCTGTTACTCTTATATGGGTGTATGTCATGTCTCACCATCATCTTCATACTCTTTGTCTTGTCTCAAATCAAGTGTTTGTATTGTTTTGTTGAATAGGGCTTTGAGATGGAATGAGAACACAAATTCATTTTTGTTTTAGTTTTTTCATGTATTTCCGAACTTTCCTCACGTTTTTACCCCAGCAAAATGTTGCTTGTCTAAAGTCCAGGGTAACTGTAGCGATTCATTTTTCTCATTTATCCTTAAGCCAAGAGCAAAACAAACCCTCATGTGTCATGAAAAGCAGTCGCATGAGCTATCAACAAAAACCGATATTTATTGACTCATCCAGTTTTTTTTACTTTTGCAAACAATCCTGTCCTACAGTACTTTCAAACTTTAAATGGAACATTCGAAAAGTATATTTTGACAGGTCGCCTCACACCTAGAAAGTCTTGTCAAATACCCGCATAAAATTATTTTTTCTGAATCAAATTTTTTGTCTGAATCTATGAAAGAGGCAGCTTGATTGCTACGAGAACGATTCTTGCTGGTAATCACAGCTTTTATTGTACTACGCCAAACAAAATAATAATTTGATAAGATCGGATTTTCTCGATAAATATAGACTTGATGAACACGAGCCTTTCTTCGAGAGCTTTCGAAGCCATTTTAAGCTCTGAAAGGACTGAGAGAAAAGTTGCTAAAACCTTCTTTCTTCCACTCATTGACCCCCTCTCCCTTCTCTCAGCCTTTTTTTGTTTAAAATTTCACCAGAAGAAATTTAAAAATAGAAAACGAAAAAAAGGTGTTCCGAGTCTTCTACTTTATGTTGACTTTGAAAAAGCTTTAGGTTTCTTTCTTTCTTTTTTTTTAAACGAGCCTTTGTTGACAAATATTGCTTTTAAAACATTGATTATTAGGGAAAGTTTATCCGAAGAAAAGTTCTTGTCCCCTATGCGAGGCAATTCGAAAGCTCTTTTACTTAAAATTTCCTCGACAAAGAAAGCTGAAACCTCTTTTCTCTCTCCGATATTTCTGCCATGGCTCCTGATGTTTCCTCTCCACCTTTTAATATCTTCTCTCTCTCTCTCTCTTTCTCCCTTTCTTCACTTTCTCCTATTCTTTTCCTCACCCTCCACTTTTATTTGCTCTATTTGAACGTCGAAAACATTGATATTCAATGATTTTCTTTCTACTTTTTTTGTTGTGGGACAAACGATGAAGTAGTAGAGAGGGGAAGTAAATGGAATCAAGGAATAAAAACTTTTTTTAAATAAGGGTAGTTTTTTTTAGATATTAAACAGCTTTTATAGTCGCGTCGACTGAATAAACAATGAAAATGAATTTTGGAAAGGTTAATTTTTTTAAATTTAAATTTCGAGTCTTCCTTTTTCGTGTCTTAGTGTTTATTACTTTGAAGATCTCTTTTACTTCACGGGACATTTGATTTTAAAAATTAGAAATATTTCATTAAACACTCGAATTACTTGGATGGAGGTTTATTTTGCCACCCAGTTTTTTTTTTATTTATTTATGCTCTGTTGAAAAAAAACCTCTTCAATTACAGTACAGTATCTGGTGTTATCCTTGGCTCGGGTCTTTATTCGGTATGTGTTATCCATCAGTAGGGATTGATGGTCGCTCATAACACCGTTCCTCATAAAACAATGTTCATGTCACATGTAGGCCTACACAACCTGATACAATGTGACATGAACATTGTTTTATGAGGAACGGTGTTATGAGCGACCATCAATCCCTACTGATGGATAACACATACCGAATAAAGACCCGAGCCAAGGATAACACCAGACGCCCTTCTTTCCGGCTCCTCACTAGGTTCTTTAAGGTCCTCATTAATCGACAGACGACATGACTCCCAGGCATACAGAATGACACAGATGATAACGGGACACCAATGTTTTGCCTACCTCCTCATCAAAATAGGAAAACCGCCATCATCTTACTACTGCCCACCAGGGAGAGACGACGCCCAATACCCTTTAGCAGACTGTCCCATCTGAAACGACCAAGAAAAATTTTAGACAGATCCTCAGCATTTCTAACTTTATACTCCATGCAGTGGGTGAACCCAGGTCGTTGTGTTAACATTGAGAGACACACCGAGAGGACAAAAAGCAAAAACAGTGCCCTCTAATCGAGTTGGTTAATTTTAAAACATCTTTGAGTCAGAAATACGTCTTCAAACGAGTCAAAAATTCTTGATTCAACCCTCGGAAAAATATCATTTTACAAATTTAAACTAAGAGAATACGAATATTTTTCTTTCCCTCTTCTTCTTTGTTCCTCGCCTTAGGATTGGTTAAACCACTCTGACAATATTCACGGAAGCACTTTTATTTTTAATCCTTCTCAGATTGTCCTTATTCTGAAGAACCCGCCTCGAGCAAATTATAATGGCTGGCACAAACCTAATTTGTAATTACCTATCTTTCCCTTTTTAGGAATAGACCCAGATTAACAAAGGGATAATTCTACGTCCCAAAAATTTAGTTGCCTTCCCTTAATGCAATTAAGTTCTTTCTTTTAATTGAAAATATTCAAATTCAAATTTTCCGGGGTCAAATTGATTTTCTGATCTTGCTCTATCTCTCTTCCTTCTTTCGTTCTCCGTTTCAAACCTGGACGAAAACACTTCTCTTTAAATTTTCCTCCATTGTTTTCCTTTCATTTTCCCCCTTTTTTGCTCCTCTGATGGTGAGAGAAAAATTTAAATATATCGTATAATGGGCATACTTTCGCTTTATACTTTATTTGACTCATCATCGATTCTGAAGTTGAATTTTCTATAAGGTATACTAAGCGTCTCCGAATGAGGGCTTATATCAAGAACTCCCGTCAGTTCTTGGGGCGTAGACAATGGTCCGTTTCCCAGTAAATTCCAAAATATCCTACCAACAACTTATAGTCTCTTCCTCGGGGACAAGTAGTCGTTTCATTGGGGATACAAAAAAATATCAAAAATGTCCCCTCCAAACCCTAACAATATCCTAATTTTTTGGTACGTTGTCTCCCAATATATATCAGGATGTATTGGTTTTCTCTGGATAAAATGAAACATGCAAAACTCAGCGCAAAATAGAATCAGAGAGCGAAAATACTTTCCTGTAGGGTTAAATATTAAATAGGCACAACAGCAGGATGTAATAGAAATAAATTAAGCTTTCAGCTATATTCACACACCCTTACAGATTATGTTTTGACAAATATTTCTTTAAACTTCCTCCTTCCTTCGTCTTCGTCTTCCTGGGAAGGCATTTAAGACACTGTTTCTTGGAAAAAAAAAAAAAAAGGCAATTAAATTCTTAGAGGAAGCGAATAGCTGTGTTCCTCCCCCCAAAAAGTTAGCGTCAATTAAGAAGATTAAAGATTCATTAAAGATTCCTTTTTCTTGTCAAGTAAAATCTTGTGTTAATTCAAAGTTAGAAAGGATGAAAACCCCGATTAAACATTAATTTACAGGAATTTCCTCTTCCCTAACACAAAACCAATATCTCCGCGCTGGTGAATACAAACTGTGGCTCAAGTTCTCAACCGTCTACTTAGAAATAAACTGTCGATCAAATACGATTGACGACACAGTGGACACGTGTTTACAGATTTTTTTCGTGGTCTTCTTAACTTTTGCATATAAATAAAAGCCCGCCCCTATAGTTATGGAATACTTTTGGACGCAGTATAAACTATTGTGCACACATGCATTCAAACAGCACTCAAACTTTTTTTTAACCCCTTTCTCAGCTAAATTTTTCAAAAAATTGATGCGGATTAAGTCGAGACTACAAATATAATAGAATAATGCGAACTACCCAACAATAATTCGTTCAAGATTTCATTCTCTTTTACTCCATACTCACAGTATATCTAAAAATTTTCTTCCTCACAGTTGTACCCTCAAAATCCAATGGTGACACCTTTAAACTATTTTGCATAGATATTGATCGGTAACTCGGCTAATTTATCCTCAGCGACCACCAGCGCGGTTATAAATTATTATAATATCTCCACATGATATACCAAAGAAAAATATACGATTATGTCATTTTGGGTACATCCATTCATCGGGTTGTTCAATCATCACCACCACCACGCTACACATCAACTGAAGTGAGTCTGAAATTCCTCTAGCACACCATATTCCGGAAATCTAGCATTTGTACTGTAATATCACCCACTCACTCCTTGTCACTACAGCTACACAAGAGCCTTGGTCTTCTCTACAATTTCCCGCCATTCGGATCTCCGACAACTCCGAGGTTTTGAAGGTCTTCTTTTACGTCATCCAGCCATCGTGCTCTGGGGTGTCCTGCAGTTCTCCTTCCTCCTGGAATGCCGAAGCATAGTTTTTTGGTGATTGAGTTCAAAGGTATTGTTGCCAGATATCCGACCCATCGGATTCGTGATGCTTTTATGTAAGCCGTTATCTTATAATCGTTCACCACCGCCATCACTTCTCTTGTACTATAATATATACTGAAAAAATTTACAATTGAATATACATAAATAAAACCGTGTAAGTTTGCTGATTGTGGCAAAAGTGGGTTCTGGGTTTAAAGTAACCACAAATAACGGAAAGGAAAGCAAAAGAAATGCCAGTTGTCAGGCATTTTCTCTGGGCTTCTCGCTGATGGGCCCTTCAGTCAAAATAAAAAGCCTCCACATTCCTTCCTCTTCCATTTTCTTTTCTAGACATCTTTTAAATCTCCCACTACTTTCTACTCTCGAATCACCCAAAGTATTATACCTTCATGAAACCTTCAAAAATCATCCAAAGAGCACAATAGAACATTCCAAGGAGAGAAAAAAAAGTTTTTACCCTCTGTTCTACTCCACTTCCTTCCCGAAAGTGTTAAAAAAACGTCAAAATAACTTTTTCTCCTTTTATTCACCATTTTAACGGCTCTGTTCACTTTTTTCCACTTTCCTCTTCCCATCCCCCTTTTTTTCTCTCATAATATTTATCTTTTTAATTTCAACCTTTCAGAATTGAACGTAATTTATTTAAGAGTCGAGAATTCTTTCGCTCATTTGTGAGCTTTAACGGCCCGCATAGTGACATAAAAAGCTATAAAAGAGCCAAAAAGCGGAATAACAACCAACTCAAGAGACCGATACTTTTAAGTCTTCAACAGCTTTTACTACCCGACTGATGAGCAACCTTTTATATATACTTTTCAAAAGTAACGTGCTAAAGTGAAGGAAAAACTAAAAAACTGTATGTTATCCATGTACAGAAAGGAGAATATGAAGACTGCAGTTTTGTGAGGTTAAATATTGGCTGGTTAACATTTACAACAAGAGGGAAACGAATGAAACCTCAAAAATTTAATAGCTGTAAACCATAATCATGTGCCTCGTTCAGTTTTCCCAGAGACCTTTACTATGTCTTTCTTTCTCTTACGATTCAACACCCTCTCCTCCTCGATTTTTCTTCTTCCCGTGTCCTTCCATCTTTCTCTACTTTTTTCTTATCCTTTTACTGTCTTTATCATCTCAGTTTCGCTTTTGGTACTGCGTCCACCCATGAGCACTTGCTTCCTACTTCCTTTATTATACGCATTTTATCTCATAGGTTTTTCTCAGGACTTTTCTTTCCCAGGAGTCCAGAAAGTGTCTTACCCAGTTAGTTAATGGTGAGAGGTAATACTAATTATGAAGATAGAGGACTTTGAAATTAACTTCTGGTTTCAAATGCAGCCGGAAACAACGCAAAGGGTAACAGTAATCAATAGTAACAGTGGCGAAAATTTCAAGTCACCGTGATCAATTCACTTAAAATTTTGAGTCAGGGGAACTCTGAAAGATTTCCAAAAATTCAAACGATTTAGATCCCAGATTATTTTTAAAACCATTATAATTTCTAAATTGTATTAATAATGAAATTAAAAATAAGGAAGAAAATGCTGGAGAGCTGAAAGGGAGAAGCAGGAGTCTTAAGGAAGAGTTCGTATTAATTATCGATTTATTTATTGAAAGTTAATTCAGTTACTGCCCGATGTTATTAAAAGTTTCCTGTATCCCAAACTGAATTTTATCGAAAAGCTTAGAGTTGCAGTTGATAATTAAAATGAAAGGGGAAAACCCAAAAGCTTTTTCAAAGGATTCCGAGAATTTCGAAAAACTGATTTTACCTCTCATTAGTGACTCGAAAACTGGAAGCCTGTACTAGTTGTACTGTTTACCGAAACAACATTTACGCTCCTGGAAATGTATTCGATAAACAAATTAGATCATATCTGGAAATTAATAATAAATCTCTTGGATTTAATTATGTCGAGAAAATTAATTAATTAAAGGAGGAAAAATTTTTTGGGTTTTCTGCTGCTTTTGTCTTTTTCAACATGGCCCGCTTTCATTCGTTGAACTTTTGTAAATTTGTAAAACCCAGTTTTTGGAAGCCTTAATCTCGATTTCTATAATCGTACATAGTAAGGGGCATTCAAAAAGTTCTCAGGATAATTATAGACGAAAAGGGCCCTTATGCAAACAATAACTTCATTTGAGCGTTGTAAAGGTGTAGCGACTCTGCCATGGGATTCAAATACGAAACCATAATTAAAGCGTGGTGGATAATCCATAAAGCCCATGACATAATGGGACAAGGCAGCCCCTAAAACATCCATTTGTAACGAGGGCTGGAAGTAGATCAAAATTTAGGCTTCAGTCAAGAAAGGAGTGCGATGTGAAGAAAAAGAAAGTTCTAAACTTTTGTTGAGATTTGCAGATCTTAACGGAGTTTTAATTTCGTTAGCTTTCAATTTTCTCTTCTCTTTATCAACTTTTTACAAGTTTCTACCGAATTTTCACTGGCGTTCATGTTTGTGAATTTTCCTGTCATTTCCTCTTTCAAATTTACACCATACGGCGTTTTTATGAATATTCAAACACATTTTATCCTCTTCGTGTGGTTTCACACATGGCTAAATCCCAATTAATCACATGAATTAGGTCATCAATGAAATTTCCTTTCTACAAAATTAAACTTGAAAAGATTTTCCGTACGCATGAAAGGAGGATTTTTAACGAAGGGCCCTCCATCCAGACAATAATTATGAAAATAACGCGTCTTCACATGTCACATCCCGCATGTTTGTAATCCCCGAGTTTTTCTTCTGTTTATTGTAGACACTTGATTTTCCCAAAAAATTTCCCCACATTTTCTCGTTCGATCCATTTTTTCCCTCGTATCTCCCACGCATACGCAATTTAGCCGTTTGGTGTGAGGAGGATAATGTATCTACTGTATTGGCATTATCTACAAATCGAAATTGAAAGAGAAGGGGAACCGTGCTTTGTTGGAGCGATATTGCTTTTACTGCTCTCAATTAAAATAACATGCAACCGGGGGAAGAGATGGGAGGAAGGAAGGGAAGGTTGTAAAACACTCGGGATAGTGAGTCAGAATCATAGAAGCTCAATGAAACTTGAATTGGCTCTGGAACGAGACATTTCCTTTCTCCCTAGCCAATGGGTGAGCTGTATAGCTGGACACGGGCGAGCGAGAATAAAACAACAAACACATGATGAAAGCTAAGAAGATGAATAAATTGTTTTGCAGGATGGGTTGAGAAGGCGGATGGACAAGTTGAAAAGCTCGATAGAAGAGGCCAACCAAGCCGTAGATAAAGAGCGAGAGAAGAATGTCAGCTTGCTTCACCTGATTTTCCCTCCGGACATCGCGAAAAGGCTCTGGTTGGGTAAGTTGTTCATGTTGGAGTTTTTATTCTCGTAATTTCATCTAGTCACGTGGTGTTTTGCCATAAGATAAATTTATTCGCTTCACGTTTGATCATCAGCGTCCCTAGGACTAACTCACGTCAACAGCCTTTCAATTGATCTTAGTCCCGTTTTCTCTCTAAATTTTCACAGCTTTTCCCCCAGACCATCAAACAAAGTCTTTTTTTCATCTAACATTCTATTTTGTCGTAAATGAGAGAAAAATTCTAAAAAAAAATGAGGACTACGAATAACTTTAGTAACAATCATTGAATTTCAATTAAAAGCGCAACGAACACTTGAAACACCACATTTCCATTTAAAGGATTTGAATCAGCTTCTCTTCAGGCGATTATCCGTTCTCCCTGTCTTTCCTTCTCTTCCTCTTCTTTCTTCTTTCACATTAGAGCACGTTGAAAAAAAGTCAATCGAACGTATTCCCGAATGTGATCACCAAATAATTATTAACCTCTCCCAACAAATAATTGTCTCTTCTTCTGCAACCCTTTCCCACTCCCCATGTTTGCTACTCTCTTCTTTTTATTTTATTGATATGACCGCTTTTTGTGCTTTTTCGGTGCAAACGATATTTTTTTTTATAGTTCCTTCAATCCTTTCTATCTTACTGTTATTATTATTATTATGTTTGTTTCTATTGCTTTTGCTGTAGAATTTTTTATTGTGTTTACTTTTGGAAAGGCTTTCCGCCACGCCTTCTGCTCTTATTTCTTGTATTTTTCATGCAGGCGAGTCGATCGACGCCAAAACTCACGACAATGTGAGCATGCTATTCAGCGACATCGTTGGATTCACCTCCATCTGCTCGACCACCACTCCATTTATGGTCATTAAAATGCTCGAAGATCTTTACAGTCAGTTTGATGTGTTTTGTGGACAGCTTGATGTTTACAAGGTAAAAATAAGGTCGTGACCGATGTTATGCGTATCAAAGGGACGTAGGGAACGAAAAACATTGCCACCATTAACGTGTTAAGCCAGAACCCAGGCGTGATAAATAACCTAGCCGAGTAAAGGTAGGAAGGGTGCCGGTGAAATGATTTAATATTGAAATTGACCAATTTATGTTTGATTTTAGGTTCCGGCCCTCTGAGCATTAAGTTATTGTAGTGGGTTTTTTCAAGACTTTTTTTCACATATAATCTTTAGTTGTTTTTCGCTTTCAAGGTCATCAAAGAGAGGTGTCGAATATCCTTCTTTTTCTCTTTGTTTTAACACCAAAATGTAATTGTTGATCGTAACTGTCAATATTTTCTGCGACAAATTCGCCTAAACCCCGACTTTAACAATTGGTTTTTGGGTTTCTGGGAAAGCGACTCTGTCACTAATTTGCCATTATTTGGGTGTAAATACCCACCAAGTGTCGCTTTTCTTTACAAATCTTATTTTCGAAATTGAGGCTACCATGGACAATTTATCCTCCACTCTGGGGTACAGTGGAACCTGTCATAACGAGTTTAATTCGTTCCGGAGTTTTTTCCGTATAAATCAATGTAAAACTGAGTAATACGTTCCAGGCCGAAAAAAGCACTAAAAACGTTATTTTTAGTATTTAGCAAAAAAGAAGCCTAAGAATGTGAAAATGAAAGAGTTTTGGGTGGTAGTGAAGAAAATAAGAGAGGTAGAGAAAGATTTGACTTTGAATCTGCCCTGATTCTGAGTTTGGAGTTTTTTTCTCTAACCTGTCGGGGGGTTCCCCATGTAAATGTCACTAAAAATTGCTCCTTATTAGAGACTTTTTTTGTGCAATTTATGTTGCTCGTTATGCGAGTTTCTCGCTATGAGAGGTACTCGTTATGGTAGGTTCCACTGTATTTCGTTTAATGTTTCCACAGGTACGCATAACACGGGTGAAGAACTCAAATAAGAAAAAAATTTAGAGACGGAAACCCGTCTTCATTATTTACCTTTCCACATAACCGTTCCCTTGGATATTGCCCTATGACTTCGTTTTTCATCCTACACATCTTCAAGACCTTTTCTCGAGGGAGTTGTTTCTTTCATTAATCAATGCGCCCCTTTCTCTTACAAGACTCAACTCTATTTTTTCCTTCTACTTCGTTGCTACATTGATTTCATATCTTCAAACACTCTATACTCTGGCAAAAATAGAAACTATGGCCGTACAGCCACAAAGTGGGTGCGGACACACTGTTTGTTAATTGGTATTGCATTTCTTCAAAGGATGATTTATTAAGACATATAAGAGTAGGCAATGGATCAGGGTGGGACTGGGATGAGGGAGGAAAGGAGGATCATAAACATTGGTTGACGAGCAGTTGTTTATTCATAATTTATGACAAGCCATAAAATACAAAAAGAAAGTTGTTTAAACTGCTATTTTATGTAAGCCGACGTAAAATTTAAAGCCATAAATTTGTTTGCAAAATATAGAGAAAGAAAAAAAAATAAGTTGAGACATAAGACAGAATCGTGTTTAAAAGTGTTTTTTGTTTTTCTTTTGACAGGTGGAGACCATAGGTGATGCGTATTGCGTCGCCGGTGGATTGCACAAGCAGACGAAAACTCACGCACATCAAATAGCCTGGATGGCACTTAAAATGATAGAAGTTTGTAAAAACTCAACAGACGCATGATGGCCAACCCATTCGAGTGAGTTAATAGTCGTTGTTTTTCAATTAGAGTCACTCTCTTAGAGTCCTCTCTCTCTCTTTCTTTCTCATCTGTCTATTTCTTCCCCTCTCTTCTGCTTCCTGATTTTTCCATCACACTCGTTTGTCTTTGTCACCAGTCTTTCCGATGTGTTTTCTCTCTTCTTAGTAAGTAAGTAAGTTTGTCGTTAGCATTTTAAGTAATTTTAGTTTAAAATTAGTATCGTCGGTCAAATATGAAACTATTGAATGATTACAACTCTCAGAGATACTTTCCTTTCACTCTCTTCTTGCTATTCTCTCCTATCTTTTTCTCTTCTCGGGGCCGAGTCGCCAGTTGGATCCATTACCAATTTCTGGGTACAAGACTCCTAGTTTCCTAGACAAAAAAGTCCCTTTAAAGCCAGACCAACTGGCTATTGTCTTCCTTAGATAGTTAAAAAAATACCAATTTTATTAAATGAAATAAGAAAAGTGTTAATAAGATCTGATTTTCTTTAGTGGTCTGTAACAATCACAATTTGTTCTAGTCAATGAGTCTCTTTGCAATTCGGATTTTCCTACATTCAACCTTCATTCTACCTTATTCTTGAACCCTCCTTTATCCACAAGTCAATTTTGCAAAAACAGCGTTTCGCGTTAAATTTCAGATGCGAATTGGCCTACACACAGGAACCGTCCTTGCAGGAGTCGTCGGCAAAAAAATGCCAAGGTATTGTCTTTTTGGGAACAACGTCACAATTGCCAACAAGTTTGAGTCCGGAAGCGAGCCCCCTTAAGATCAATATCAGCCCTACAACTTTCAAGTAAGTTTTGCCCAACATTGGATTGGTCAAGTTGCCAGGGGAACGACTTATGATTTGAGCAAACGTCAAAGCTCTTCCCGAATAAGTTTGACTCGTCCATAAACAGTCATAATTAAAAGTAAAAAAAGTAAACAACCAGAAAAGGGTGGGCTTAAAATGTATAAGGATTTATAAGTAAAAATCATGGAAGTATTACAATATGGAGATGAAAAGAGGTTGAATGAAGTTGAAATGATTGAAGAGTATGAATGTTTAGGGGTGAATGAGAATTAATTTAGATTCGGACAGTTCCCTTGACAGTTTTTTTTTATAAATCTGATATCGTTTTTTCATAGAATTTAATACTTGAGAAGAGAGGTTGCGTTTTGTTTAACTTGACACCCTGATAATTTCAAGTAACGAAACAAATAATTTTGTACCAATTATTATTCTGTAAGTCATTTTTAGTTTTTACCTAGCCCCAAATCCTGCCAGTTCATTCTGCAAAAAAAAAGTTATTCAAACGAAACATCAAAGTCAAGATGAATTATTGAAGTAAACGAAGCTGAACCAGAAGGTGGCAGAGCCCCTAAATTAAAAAAAGTTTTGATTCTAAATTCCTTATATACTGTGTTGACTTGTTTAGTTTACTATATTTTCGAATTTCAAACCCCTTCTTCTTCATCTTCTCTTCTCTGATTCAAACATCTTTTTTTGCTTCTGCTAACATTCCATTTAAAACTAAATACTTTGGGTTGCAAATTTTCAAATTTCAAATCTTTTATCTCTTGTTTAAGAATAGTTTTCGTTAATGAAATTACCCTCCAAGTAAATGTAATTTTGCTGACGGCTTTTATTGTCATTTTATTTCGCAGCTGGTTAAAGGAAGATTCAGGATTTTCAATGGAACCCCGACCGAGAGAGTGCTTACCACGAGGATTTCCTGCAGACATTCCGGGCACTTGTTATTTCCTCTTGGATTACAAACATTCCGATGTTAGCGATGATGAGCCGTTGGAGATTCATATTCAAGAGGCTTTAAAGAGTCTAAGCTTGGCAGAATAATGTTTCCGGAAGAAAGTCACTTGAACTTTGGCGCCATCGCTAACTAATTTATTAACTCGTTTCAAACAGGTTTTTTAAAATTTTAATTCACGCTGCCATCTTGTTGACGGAATTTTTGATTTGAGGAAATTTGTGAAAATCGTTTTCATTTCTGAACATGAGGATTATGTTCAAAAAATCTTTCAGTCGTTCAGAAACTTTTTTTTGTTCTACTTTCATCGTCACAAAAGGTTTTGACGGGCTATACCCTGAAAAACATATTGTAGTTAGTTGGAGATCGATGCTTGAGTGCAGTTATTGTACTCATTAAAACGAAAGCCTTTGTTAGAAATGATAAAACGTTGGACTAGGTTCGACCTCAAGTAACAGAAAGCTGTTGACTGGAATGTGATTAGTAACCAGAATCGTTAAAAAATAAAAATATCCCTCTGTAACAGAAAGTGAATGCGTGACGACATTCCCTGACTTCTTTTCAATTATTTGTTATAAAGCAAAAAGCTACTGATTAATTTTTAAATTTATTTGTCGTTATTTAAATTTCAACCGTAGCCATAATTAATTCAACTAAAGACTAGTTACGGTTAGCAACATTTACTCCTTTTTGAGTCCCAGAAAAAAGTTTATGATGGCGGTTACGACGAAAGTGTCAAGCAAAATTTTAACTCAATGAATCACAGAAATGGGAAATTAATGACGAATCAGTTGACTTAGCCGATGTGATCACTATACACAAAATTTGAACAAATTCTTCCGTCCCAAACTGAATGAAATTCCAAGTTCAGGCATAGAGGTAAAGTTTCATTTTAGGAATCATAATTTCAAATCAGTCGATGGTAGCAAGAAATAAGGCTATAAAATAATTTTTTGGCAAATAAAATATAAGAAATAATTTAATGATGTCCTACAGCTAAGAAGTGACAAAGGGAAATGATAAAAAAAAGTTTACCGAGAATTTTTTGAAGAAACTGTTTTCGCTCTCGGTTTACGATTTCTTATTCATTTCTATAAATGGCCTGCGAAAAGAAAATATGTAAATTGAATAATAAAAATCCTTTTTTGTTTGCATAAATTTAAAATTCAATGTAAAAGTATATGAAATTGATGTGAATTTCATCTTGAGCAAGGTGAAAAATACGCTTTATATTATTGTTTAAAAGTTTATGTATAAAAAATTAATATAAGGTGTACATTTTAGAAACTCTTCTTTTCATCTTCTTCATCTTTCTGCTCTCCAATTCAATTAGTATTCATCTTATTTATTTAAATTACTACTTGTAAGCTTTGATACCATTATATTATTTCTGATACCAAAAGTTGCCATACACCACCATGAACACATCTGTGACACGGGCCATGTCTCGCCCTTTGACCTTGTTACACCTCAACGCATTTTCATCATTTTTAAGTGATCAAAGCTCAGATCATTCAATAAAGGAACTTGACTCTTGCACTCATTACTTCACGGGATATAACTTTTAATTTTCAATGAATTATTGATAACATAAAGTATGGGACACGTCTTCGGACCAACTCATAAAGTCTTCTCTCTCTCTGAACTCATGAAGTCTTCTGACCAAGAACTCAAAGAGTTCTTCTCTTTTTGAAGAAGACTTCAACTCATTGCTCCTTCAGCTTCTAACCATACTCTAAGTTTGAACCTCTTTGAAAGGTGAACTGTAACCAAAGCTTTCCCTCTACTATCTTTATAGTTCAGTAATTCTGTGTGGAGGTACCAATTTTAAACCATTAAGTCTAAAGAAATTTGTTTAAAGCTATTCACTGTCAGGCTTCACATCCATCATCTCCATTTAAAGATTGGTCAAACACTGAATTTATCACTACTATAAGTTAACTCAAGCTAAACAAAAACTACATTGTCTTTAACGACTTAGAACCGACGTTTACCAAAAGAGGCTCTTAAAGGGCCCTGTTTAGTGCGGAAAATAACTCAAATAAATTTTCTTTATTTATACAACTATATTTCGGTGATAAATATTAAAAATCCTTAATATTCTTCTGGGATCCTTCGGGGACCCCAAAGGTCATTTTTGGCTTTCCTGTCTAAACTACAATATCCAATTTTCTTTCGATTATTAAGCGTGTCCCGAAGTACAGACTACGGCTAGCTAATGAATATGCAATCACAGTCCCGAAGGAACCCCAAACATCATTTTAATCTTTTGTAGTTTTTTGAAACAAGGCTTTTTACTAAATAATTATAATTGCATATTATATTATATAAATTAGTGTACTCCGGAATACATAAAAACTCTTGGTATGTTAAGGGTTAATCAATTTTTAAAAATGAGGAAAGCAAAATATTATGGAAATGTTTGAAAAGAAATTAAAAATAAACTGAGTTTGACATTTATTTATTATGACTATCCTTGATTTTAACCAAAGAGTGTAGCCCATCATGGAAAAGTTCCAATTAAAGTGCTCCAGATATCAAGAGAAAAGAAAAATGTTCTTTCAGTGATTGCTTTGTAGAGTTCAAACATATTTTTAAAGTCTTCTCACAACTCAAAATCCTTCTTATTTCTTGCTCCTATTTTACTGGCTTCATTTGCCATAAGCCATCATTTAAGTAATGACAATTTTCAATTCCAATGCCCTTGTTTACTTTAGATCTAAAAAAAAAGGGAAAAACAATTTAAATTGTCATTATTCTTAAATGATAATAATTTCTTCCTTTTTGAATAATTAACCATTACTCAAACAGAATGAAATCACATAAAAACAGAATAATTTGCTTACATGTCATCTGTAGATAATGACGTAATTCCAACAGCCAAAGCATGCTGCTTTCCTTCAGCCATAACAGCCTGATTTTACATTGTTAAGGTGATTCCCAGGTATTGGTAAAATAATCAACAAAGGTATTTCTCTTAGATGGAGACTTAATCATACATAGAGCTATTTAGTGTTTTTAGAAACCACTGTACGTCTTTCAGTGACATGTAACATGCCAACAAAAAAAAAAGAGGAAATGTACACTAAAGGCAAAACTACCAGTACTGTAATCATCTTATGATTTATGACTATACAGTTGTAGGGTGACTCCTGGATTTTGGTAAGTATTTATATATTATGCACTCATTAAATTTAGAGAATTTAGAGAATTCACCCTAAGTTTATTCACCTAACACTAGCAAACTTATGACTGCCATAATAATGACTGTCTTATAATTTCACCTTTAAAATCCTAAATCAAAAGTATTCACAGAATCAGTCTCATTCATTTGGTTTTATTATGCACAACAACAACACTCAAAATAAATGGGGAAATTGTGTATATGGGGATTGTTTTTTTATTATTTGCAACAAACTGTGCTCTTTGTGCAATAAATAAATGTACTAAATCAGAATTTGGCAACTTTATTTCATCACAATCAAAGAAAGTACAAGTATTAAAGAGAAATTTGAATCAGTGGTATTTTCATATTAAAACAGTTTTTTGTAGATTATAATTTATATCTTGTTAGGAAAATACTTATAAACTATCTGAATAAACATACATAAGAAGGATTTGAACTTGTGACTATAACTTCTTAGTGTCACACTTAACCACTACACCACAGATCTCCATGGTAACAAATTTAAACTTTCATCACCATATTTTTAAATCACTGACAAAATTAAAGTATAAGAGTTGATTTTTAAAACAACTATTATTAACTATTAAACTACTATTATATTAATTATGCAATGTTAAAAGGATACTACTACTGTTCCTTTGGGTACTGGAGTCATTTTTGCACCAGGTGATGTTAAACCTGGGCACATTATGTTGGCTCCACTTAAAACAAATCTGATAGCACCTTTGTCTACTTGCTCCCATGGTAAAAAAAATGGATCTGTAATATAAATTAAAAATAATTTTGTAGTCTCTCAGGTGAAACAAAACCATATATTATATATATTATTTATATATACAATATATATATATAATATTAATATATTATTATTATTATTATATGAAACTCACACTTGTGTAATAATTTTAAAGTTGGCATCCATAAATCATCCCTCTGTCTAAAAAACCAAAGTTCTCCACCACTGTTGATTAGAATTTCTACATGATCATGACTAAAATAAGACAAATGAGAAAAAGAATTGGTTTATCTGCTTTAGAGAGTAACTTAAGAGGAATGAGCACTGACGAAAATCACTTCTTTACCATTTAACTATTTTAAAGGCATCTTTTTTTGGCAGTATTGTATCAATATAGGATTCTAAATGTGGAAACTGTTCCAATAATTTAGCCTTAATACCCTTTTGAACAGAAGACTTTAGCTGTTGAACTCCAGATACACTTTCTTTTTCATCAAACCTGCAGAAATTGAAAAAACATCCCTAAGCCACTTTTAATAGAAAAACGTGGAGCAATAATTGGTCGCCAACCCAATGAAGTAAAAGAATTAAAAAAATAATTACTATCTTTACTTAAGAAATTTACATGTATTAACAGCCTTTCGTTAAAAGAAAAGAAATATAACTTACTTCTTGAACATTTTGGTGAACAAAAAAATATAAACATAACTTATCTGCGACGGCGAGCAGAACAAACCGAATGTTTTCAGTTGATCATTACATATGACGAATAATTTTGCTGAGGGGAACTGAATCCCATGTTTGACTCATCCTCATTTTTTTCTGAACTTTAGCAAATACTAAGTTGACGTTTTTCTTATGAATTTATTTCGTATCAATCAGTTTTTCTCTTTATTTACTGCAAAAATTTTTTTAATTGTTAGAAAATAAGAAAAAATTATTGCTCTGATAAATTTTTGTCTTATTTCACCGTTACACTATCCACAGCAAAGTATGAACTAATAATTTTACGCGCTTCAAGCAACTAGAAAAACGTGTTCAAATTAGGTTAAGTTAGGTTCATTTAAAACTTTCTGGAAACATCTGCAAAATGGATTTTGCCAAAAAACAATTAGAAAAGTATGGTTGGAAAGAAGGTGAAGGTTTGGGGAGAGAAAAAACCGGAATATCAAAAGCCATACGACCTAAACTGAAATTTGACACAGGAGGCTTAGGGCATGATGTGTTTGAGGATATTAATAATACGTGGTGGCAACGATTATACGACGAGGCAGCAAAAAATATTGTCACTAAAAAGAGACAAAATGAATCTGTCGTGCTAGAGACAATTAACGAGCCAGTTGAAATAACTACAAAAAAGTTAAAGCTGAAAAAAAAGGAAAAGTCAACAGATACAGTTTACAAAGATTTTGTTAAAACTTCAGAATTGACTCAAAATGAAGAAAAAAAGATTATAGGAAAATATGAAGATGAAGAACCTGAGGCAAAAAAGGAAAAAAAGAGAAGAGACTTGAGTGACCTCACTGATGAGGAACTCTTTAAGATTTGTGGTGGTCGAACAGCTCATAAGGGTGCTAGACATGGACTTCAAATGAATGCCAAACTAGCAAGAATAAAGCAGCAGGAAAGTGATTTAGGTATTACTACTATCACCACCACTGCCACTACCACTTTTGAAATTAAAAATAACACAATTAAATTAGAATCAGAAAATGAAACAGTGTCAGAAAGGTACAATATCAAAAAGAAGAAAAAAAGGAAATCACAGAAAGATTGAATTATATTTATTGGATTTAAGATACAACTGACTACTTCTTTACAAGCTTAGTTGTATTGAATAAAATATTCTCTTATAAAATGAAAAGGAAGTGTTGTGTTAAAACTTTTGAGATTCTGATTATGGCTACAGAGATTCTGAGTATGTTGTGTACTCTCTCCGCTAATTGAATTTGTTGGTATTTATACTCCAGTAATGACATAATCATAAACAGCATTCTTCTTCATATCTCTTTAGAAGTGGAGTCCAGTCCTCTTTGAACTCAAAATAATAGTGGAAATCTTCCTCCTGGTGAAGGACAAATTCTGAATTTTGATAATTGACAATTAAATTAAAAGTCAAAAGGTTTAAAGGAATAAATTCTAGTGCTGGGTGAAACATTTAATGAATCTTGTCAAGGACCTGTTCACCTAAACAATAATAAAAAAATTAATCCACAAATCACACAGAATCACAGAATCCAAAAATTAAATGATTAAGGATCTAAAATATACTGATTTATGACAATGTGTATATCAAAAAAATCTTGCCTTCAACATAAAGAAAGAACCTCTTAAAGCATTGGGAAAACAACAATACTGTTATTTCAGTTTTATCAAAAAGTCCAACTATTTGGTACATTTAAGTGAAATACTTCCTGACTACCGCTTTCTTATGGAAACATGACTGACTACCCTTTCCCCATTAAGGGGTATTTAAACTGTTTTAAAACATGGAACACTGACAGACCAATTTTGCTCTTTTAATAATGATTATTGAAAATAGACAAACCCTCAGATGGAATGTGGGGTTTAAATAGAATCAGGACCATTGCAGTGAAATAAAATTTATGTAAAAAAATTTGATACAAATGGATCAAGCTTCCATTGACTGAAAATTCAGGTGTCTTGATTGTGCCTATAATAATTTTACAAAATTAGAATGATCAATTATAGGCAAATTTATATATTGTATTTATATAATGTTAAAGTTACATTTTTTATTTAGTGTGCCTATATTGTAAAATTTCAAGTCTAAATTTTATTTAAAACTACCTTCATGTAATTTATCATTAGGCTTGTTGTAGCCTTGTATTTGCATTTCTTAATATGTTTTAACAGTAAATTTAACAATTATTTAATAATGAAGCGTTTAAGTGTCCTTTGAGCGTTTTTTCTTTGTTAAACCATTTTTCACAGATTATAGTCAGATTGCATAGTATACATTTCTAGCCTACCTCTTTATCATTTGTTTGTATTTGTTATAATTTCATTTTCTGTCATTCCTGCCCCTTGCCCTTTTATATGTTGTTAATACCTCATGGCCTGTAACAAACTATTTAAAACGGTAATCACTGATCAACTATATTTTGTAAAATGCGGAAAAATTCATTTGGTCTCTTCCAATGTAAGACAATTGATTTTTTAATTTTTTTTGTCATATAAATCTCTGCGACATTTAATGCCAGACTGAATGTTGACTTGCAAGTGTCCGCGTTGTGAGAATACCGCATTTTTTATATTTCAAAACTATTTTATTGGTTGAGGGGAGGTTTACGTGACCTGCTAAAACTCATCAAGAAGTCTCCAGTGAAAAATGAGTCAAACAAAAGTTAACAGGTCGATCGATCTATTCATTGTAGCATTTTCAGTTCACGAAAATCTGAAATAAATCTTCAATTTCAATCACGTAGAATGGTATGTCAAACTTCAGCTAAAGCAGTGATTTCCAAAGTGGTCTTTACATTAATTATAAAAGTACCTATGAAGTAAAAAATTTATTGCAGTGGAACCTCTCATAGCGAGAAATTCGCATAACGAGCAACATCAATTAGAAAAAAAGTCTCTCATAACGAGCAATTTTTGGTGACATTTACATGGGGAATCTCCCGAATGGTAGAGAAAAAACTCAGAATCAGGGCAGATTCAAAGTCAGATCTTTCTCTACCTGCCTTATATTCCTCACTACCACCCAAAATTCTTTCATTTTCACATTAAGCTTCTTAGCTACTCATTTTCTTTTGCTAAATACTAAAAATAGCTCTTTTAAGTGCTTTTTTCGGCCTGGAACGCCTTATCCTATTTTATATTAATTTATATGGTAAGAATTGTTTCGTCCAACGAGGTTTTTGCATTACGAACGTAAAACTCCAGAACGAATTAAATTCGTTATGAGAGGTTACACTGTATATATGTTTATTAAATTCTGTAAGTTATAGGATGTAGGTATTCCCTTTGTGGTGACAATACATACATGAACTTGTAAAAACCTAAAGATTATCATTTTGTTACTAGCATTCTTTAAGTTTTGAACACTAAATTTCACTACAGTGAGAAATTTACAAAAATGAGGTGAGTAGGGGCCCTATACAAAGCCAAAAAACATGGCAAGGGGTCTACGACACAAAAAAGTTTGGAAATCTCTGGACTAAAGAAATGCACGACGTTCTCACACGTCAAATATATCCAAAGGGTTAATTTGAGTTTTGGACCACCAAGTCGTAGGGAATGGGATTTGGACTGTCTAATGTAGGGGTGTCAAGCTCAAGGCTCGAGATTAACATTTTTTTTGCGGCCCAGTCAATATATTCGACGCAAAGTAAAAATAAAGAGAAATTTAAATTATTAATAGATACGAAGTCACCATGTAAAATTATATGAGATGTGAAGTATCAGGACGTAAGCAATGATTTAAAAACTTGGTACAGGGCAAGGTGATTATGAGGGAACTTCAAAACGATTTTGAAAAAACCTTTTTGTAAAGTTTAATATTTTTTTTAGTATATTACAAATTATTGGTAGGACTGAAAATTTCTTCAAAACTCGTTCCTTTTGATTTTGCAACAACACAATTAATAGAATGGATTTTAAACTTTTCATTGAAATCCAACACTAATGTCCAATATTTAAAAAAAACAGACACAAAATTTGGCAATCGATAAATCACTTTATTTATTTATTTTCTGACGAACCGTGAAAAGTAATTTTTGTTCACCAAACTCGATTGAAAATCATGTTTCCCATTAGATACATTTTACATACACTACCATAACTGCCTTCAAGAAAGCCGAGTCTATTCTAAGCGTTCATACTATGAAAATAAAAACAATTTTAACCAAAAATAAAACATTTTTGTGATCCTAAAAATCACTTCCCCTGAACCTAGCATAAGGTAACAGGCTCGCTAACTTTAACACGAGTACTGCTAACTTATAATTTACAACTGATTGGTAAAAACAATTTGAAAATTATTAATTTAGAAA
Source organism: Columbicola columbae (assembly GCA_016920875.1). Classification (NCBI taxonomy): domain Eukaryota; kingdom Metazoa; phylum Arthropoda; class Insecta; order Psocodea; family Philopteridae; genus Columbicola; species Columbicola columbae. The sequence goes on from JADMLL010000002.1 coordinate 19,487,593, forward strand.
TTGTTTTGTTTTCCAAACGCTATAAATATTTACATACAATATACAAAATGATAAATAAATAAAAAGAACATTTAAATTTTACTTTTGACTCATAAAAAAATTTGAACATTGTACTGCTCAGGATTACTTACAGCTAACACAAAAAAAATTCAGTTCGACTTTTCATATTTTCGATTTTCTTTTAGATCAGTAAAAGTCTAAGTCAAAATTTCTGTCCCAAATTTTTGACTTGGTAACAGATTTTTATTCTAATATAACTCAGAGAAAATCACAAGATTTGTTTTTATTCCGATTCGTTCATACCATTTCTTTAAATCAAAACTCACATTAACACTGGGTTTTTAACACGTATTTATGCGAAAATGATTATGGGATTATGAGGAAAATTAAATTTTGTGCTCAGTTTCAAATTAATAGAGTGTACACTATCTATTTCTGTGCTTCCGAAACAAAGAAAATATTTGTTCTGTTGAAACCGAAATTTTTTTCCCTCAATAAGCACGAGTAAAAAAACCTTCAATTTGAATGACGCATGAGAACGTCTAGCCAAATTTGGCTAAAGAAATGGATGGCGTTCTCATATGTCAAATGTACTCAAAGGGTTACAAAAACCAGTAATACAGTAGTAGTTTATCGGGAACTATAGCAGTAAGCGAAAGTTTTTACATAAAAAGTTTACATTTACAGTTACAAAAAAAAAATTCGCTTACTGCTATAGTTCCCGATCAATTCAGTTCAAATAAATTTTAAATCCCGGGAGATTAATATGGTCCACACTGTATAATTCCCGGCGATTTTTCGACAACTAACCTTAGTAGATTACTAAATGTTACTAAATATTTGTCACATTTACCCTCTAGTTTGTAAAATCTCTAATGTGAAATAGAAAACTTAGTAAATTTAAATAAAAATTTTGCTCACGTACTTGGCTTCTGCCACTTTTCCGACAAAAGTCAAGCATCTAGGGAAACTTTTATCAAATTCCCCATCACGAGTTGGAGGTTGTGATAAATATTTAGTGATTCGTCACATTTACCAAGGTTAGTTCATGAATGATGAGAGAACACTCGTCGACAATTATATATATTTTTGCACGATTTATCATTTTTTATCGTCACACATTTACGTGGAAGGCCAAAATGATGGGAATGAAGTCTGAAAAATTAAATGTACCTCCAGAGAAAGCAGTTTTTTGGAATTTGTTATTCATTTGATATGAAAAAGGGCTGATAGTCAATGCAAAAATTGTTTCATGATCTTAATTGTAAAGGACTTTTTCCAAATAGGAATAAACACAAAAGCTCCAAAACTGAAAATTCTGAAAGTCCAACTAACCAAAGTGACACAAAAAATTTTCTCCGTATCCTACAAATCAGAAGTGATACTGAAATATTTAAAGAATACACATGCTTACGTTAACAACGAAGAGAAAGCAATAGTAGAAGAGTTTTTAAGTAAAGAAAAAAATTAAGTTTTCGAACTTCTATAAAATAGAACACTTCGGAGAAAAATATATATACAGTTTAACAAATACACCACCATATGATACAAAAATTGTGAGTTATTTAAAAAAAAAGAAATAAATAAAAACGCCTATAAAAGAAAAGTTTTTTGGGGCAAAAAGAACAGCGCCAGGTTTATAAGAGATCAAACGAAGAACTCAAGCACAACGTGGTAAGTTTCACAAAAATAGAGCCATTGGGTGAATTGGCCACATTAGGAGGAACAAAAACAGCCTCGCGCATCTAGTAACATTCAACAAGGTATTTTAATAATATCAGGAAACACCAGATAGTCGAACCAAGGTCAACAACAGAACCAGCAGAAGAGTGAACCTGTTGGTAGAAAACTGTTGTGAATAAGGCGAGACTCCTCGACGAAACGCTAAGCGAAATGATTGAAAAAACGCCTTGATTATCACAAGTTTCTCGACAACAACGAAAAACATTTTTTTATTTTACTTCACAACATTTCAAATATAAATTCTTTGTAAATACATCCATACAACAGCTGCTGAACATTCATTTCTTCCACTACAGAAGACTGGTTTTATCCCCTATGTGTTGCCAAATATAAAAGAAAGGTTACGTGGCAGGTATCCAAACCCGTTAATTGAATGAATCATTCAACTTGTGTTTTTCAAACCGTGCACACAGTATTTCCTCCCAAAGCATTTCAACTCTCATGTGTCAAACCATGTCAACAAATGATGACATGTAACAGCGAAAGCTTAAAGACAGTAATGGTTACTAGAGCCCTAAGTAAATCTACTCAATATCGTTAAATGGGTCACTGACCTGTCAAAACAAAGGGAAGTACAAAACCCACTTCAAAAAGCAAATAAGGAAATACTCGTTTGCTTTTGAAGTATCCAAAGAAAATTATGTTTTCATTTTTTATTATTCTTCTCAAGAAAAAGAAACCAATTTAACTAATTTTAAGTTGAACTGACTCTCTTAAACGTCATTTAGAAAAAACTCGCACAAAGGCGATTCTCATTTCGAAAATGTCTTGCCAAAAGCCCACGATTAAATATTCGCACAATGACAGTCCGCGCTTCGCTTATTCAGTCTTGGAGAATTCATTTCCGAGTTCGATTTACAGTTTTGATAGTCGCACAAACCGACAATAATCACTAACGCGAAAGGGAAAATCCATTTCTTATAGAGAGATCCTCAACAATGACTTGTTTCTTCAAATTTTCTTTCAAAACAAAGGATAAAGTTTATAGTTAACAAAAGAAATAAGGGTTATCTCCCGCTGGATACCAGATGGGCTAGACAGAACACAGGTAAAACCAACGACAGTTCTTAAAAGCACTGCTTCTGAGGTCGATCCAAAACACTTTAGTTCCGAAATCTTTCCGAGCTTTTTTTTGTTCACAACAAAGCTCACAATATATCATTCTTCCGCATCGAGTCTTTTGTTCTTCCTTCCTGACGGTTCTTCATCGTCCGAAACTTGATCGAAAGCATAATCCGGAAGCCAACGTGTTAGAAGCCGTTCGAAGAACTCCTCTAAGAGCTTTGCATCTTGATATATTTGTGATTCTCTCTATGCAAAAATTGATGTAAAATTTGCAAAAATTATTGTGATGAAAATAGTAATGTTTTACTATTTACAACTCAAAGCTCATCGACAGTCTGAGTAAACTTATGTAGCGATACTTGTAGAATAATGAAACTTGTTAAACCCAATCATATGATGGACAAAAAGCAAGGATTTGAGTAAACTTAGAAGTCCGATTTATTACTTTTACCATAACATATATGTATAATTTATTACCAGTTTAAAAAAAAATTCAAATTATATACAATACAACTCGCTTTGGAAAACAGCATGGCTCAAAGTTGGTCCGAACGAGGGAAACATAAGATATTTGTTACATTGCATGCTGTAACAACGTATAAGGATATGTAGCATAAATATATCGTATATACAACCCAGAGTGCCGGGGTTAAAAAGAAAAAGACGACTCACCATATTGTAGATTTTTGCATTCTTAAATATTCTCCTCACGTCCGATATGAGTTCTGATAAATTTACATAATGATGAAGGTCTTCGGGATCCAGCTTTCGCTTGATGACCTCCAGAGCCATGGGTTTCTTTATTTTCTCATGGTAGTCGAGATCGTCGGGTCGTACGAGCTAACAACAAAATTCACGGAAACATTCAATGAATTGACAACACGAATTCTATTGTTTATCAACATAAAACCTCAGAAAATAGTTATCGAATACCTTTCGGTACGGTTTAATAATGAAAATCTGTCCATGAAATTTCACTCGACTGTTTTATAACGGATTCATTTGCAATTCTTACATAATCTTAATTAATAACAAAAAAGCTGATACTCCTTAAAATCTTGTAGACTAACAAAGATTTGTCCGTAACTTCTACCAAGTCATTCTAATGGTAAACAAAATGTAATAGTGATCTGAGAATACTGAAGTTAAAATTGAATTGAATGAAATTGAAACTTGAAATTAAAAACATTATACACTGGGTTTGTACACCGCGTCATGTTTAAAGAACTAACCAACGTTTCATTCACTTCGGATATCGCCCCTAACAATGTATGTAGCAATCAAAGTGGAAGAAAGTTCACCATGTTCCTTCTCATTATGTCCCAGTTACTTCCCAATAACCCCGGTTATTCCTAAAGAAATTACCTCTCTAAAGGGAAGGCTTGATTCGTATTGGCAGTATAATTCTAAAACGAGTCTTTCGGCCAATTTCCTCTCGTTATAAGACAACCCTCGCTTTCTCTTCACGGGTGCCTCTTGCTCTGGGGGAATTAAATTTGCTACATCTGTACATAACAAACACTGCCATGTTTCTGATTCTCTGGTGATTAAAAAAAAAAATTAATTAATACAATGAAAGTAGTAGTCAAATAAATCCATTTGAAAATAAAAATAAAAATCTGTTACCCGGGTATTGCTGGCAGTGCTGGAATGTGGCAATTCACGTGGAAGACCTTTGGACAATTATCGCAACAGATTAGTTCCCCCCCATCCATGCAAACCGCGCACCAATCCTCGTTCGCGTCCTCCTTTACCGTTTCGGAAGAACCTTTGACAACGTTCTGTTGAATGCTATGGCAATAACCTGGGGTAGAACTGTCCACTAAAGAATCTGCCGCTTGTTTTCCCACCTCAGGAATGACTTCGATGCCGTTGCTATCTAATTTCGCAATTGTGGCCATTAGGTCGTTCACGGAGTCCTTACATATAAAATAAGAAAATCACTCGAGACTGATATAGGGAAGGGGGTCTTTACCACTCTTACAGATCGTATAGGTCCATCAAAAGTTAAAAAAATTTTTTTTTCAAACTTTAATACAATAATTAAGAGTCATTACCTGGCAAAATTTGTCCATCCTTATGTTTGGATCTTCTCTTGACGTTCCCGGACTCGGTGTTTTTGAAACGGACGACGTCACGCTGACTATAGAAGTCCCTGGTCGAATTTCCCCATTTTGAGAACTGTTTTGTGTTTTCAAATGAATCTTAAAAGATTCGTCAATAGGAACGGCAGGAGGCAAGGGTCGCGAAGATTGATAAGAACCTGTCTCCGAAGACACAAATCATCACGCAAAAATTAAAAAATGAGGGCTTCCCATTGAGGAAGAGAGGTGAATGCACTCACCCTGTTGCTGTGGTATATGCCACTGTGGTCCCGTCGACTGAGGGCTTTGATTATAAGGAGGGGGCGGTTGTTGAATGTTTCGCATTGTGTTTCGTATTTGCTGAGCGAAGGTCTGTGACTGGAGATTGAAAACGTTACCCTGATGTAATCTATTCATAGGGTGAACCAATTGATTCTGTTGATAGCTCTGATGATTTTTGAATTGATTGGAGCTTGAATTGACGTTCATGTTTACTCTGTAAACTTGGCCGCCAGATCCGTAAATTGGTTGAATGTTTGGTGCTTGTTGAAGAAGATTGCGAATGTTCAAATCAGAGCCAGGGTGTGTGCTTGACGTTACCTAACGGAATAAAAAGTGGTGACAAAAATAACTCCCAAGTGAGTGAAGTACAATCACTCTAAAGCACAAATTGATAACCCACCTGTTGCGGCGGATTTGGAGGACGCATTCCCACGGTCAGATGTGGAGGCATGCCTAAAGGCTGGAGAGGTCCTTGGTTATTACCAGGAATCGGACCTCCCATCGGATGAGGGGGCTGAGGACCAGGATGAAGGGGAGGAGGTGGTGGACCATGCGAAGCGTGAGGACTTAAGGGCAATTGAGGTTGTGGAGGCTGAAGTTGTGGACTCACTGACTGAGGACCATAACTCGGTTGTTGAAGACCGAAACTCTGACCTTGTTGATTATTTCTCAATATATTGATGTTTCTAGCAACCTGAAAACATGAAGGAAAATGGCACTTAAGCTTCATATTCAAGAGAATCTATCAACCTAAAACTATAGAACTACAGTAGAAAACTCATAGAGCAATTATAACACCTAGAGATCCATTCCTCAAGCAAACTAATTATGCATCAAAATAAAAATAACTTTTTTCGGTGAACGCAAAACCAATCGATGTGAAATATAAAAAATGGCCAATTACTAACCATACTCGCATAAAGTATGGTTCTAAACATTAGAAAATCGTTTCAGATTGAAGCTTCTCAATCTGAGTTACCGCTCCTCCTGATCTTAATTTGATCAGTTATTGAAGTTTCATTTTCGTCACCTGAGACCAGGGACTTCCTACGCTTGACAGTGTAATCGAACTCAATGTAACAGTTCGCTTTCAAGAGCCAGTGGTCCCCGAGACTTCCGCTCCTCCACTAAATGTTTGGTTAAAAATCACTTGACTCAAGCAAAACAATGATTTACATGCTGAGGTGTAAGTCTCGGGTACATCACTAACCTGAGGTGTGATGGCACCGATCGGAGAGACTCTGTTACTTCTCCCTAAGGGAGGAGTCACCGTCGGAGTGAGAGCTCTCGTTTGGCCAGCGTTTTGAGTCGGAACTATAGCGAAGGGTGTTGCTACCTGAGGTGAAGAGTTAAGATCCGATTTCGTTGATGACTTCCCCGTTCCGGACATCGAAGCCTGATTGGACAATGACGTTTGGGACTGCTGACCCTGCTGACCTGACTGGGGACTGTGCTGCGATTGCTGGTCAGCTGATCGAGAAGGATAGACTCGGCCATCAACCACAATCGCTCCGATTGAAGATACCACTAAAAAATTAAAAAGTTCCAGTATTGTAAATTTGTTTTGGGTATACCAAACAATTTAATATGTACCGTTCTGCGCTTAATTTTTTTTTATTTTTCTGCTGATAGTAAAACACAGGCAATGAAAACTATTTCATACCTGAAGTTAATCCTTCAGAAAGCACATAAAAAAAAGAAAGCTGTGATTCGATAGCATTGAAGTGAAGACTAAGAAACGCACAAAAAATTTAAATATCAATTTGAAATTCAATCCAAACTTGTGCAATAATATCAATTGAAGAAATTACTTCAAAATACCAACCTCTAATTAACTCAGGAACTTTTTCGAAGGCCAGAGAAATCCTGACGGGAATTTCCGGATTGGGAATATCGGCTCTTCGACTTTTGATTCTTTGAAGGTGAGTTGTAACAGACTTTTTGCTATATAATAGGGCCATGTCGCTTCCCTTGTTCAAAGCATTGTTGACGAAGTCGATACAATGATCAGTAAGGAGAGACAGCTGTTCCAAGGCTTCTTTCTTTTCACTTAATGTCTTCTGTTTGGCATCACACACTTCGTTTAACCGCAAAACTAACTGCTTTCCTCTTGCGTTTATCGTGTTAGTCAGTCGCACTACCATTTGAGTGATCTCTTTCACAAGAACTTTTTTCTTGTCCGCTATTAAATTTTGTCGGTCATCGATAACTTTCATCGCAGATTTTAAGAGCACCCTTTTGTAAGACACTTCACTTAATAATCCTGAAAGAAACAAAAGTGATTAACCAATTACCTCGTATAAGTACAAAAAATGTCAGTTTCTTTTTTTGCAGGAACTTTCCATCCTACCTGTGATTACGGATCGTGTCTCAGAAGCTATTTCGTGAATGAATTTGTATTTATGGTCTCTGTGACTGCTAAGCTGACAATCTCGACAAGTCAATTTATCGCAGATTTCACAGAATAATGTAAGTTGTTCTTGGGGGTGAAGTGAACAGTAGATAATTTTGCTAGAAGTAGTCGTCGAACTTTGAGCCTCAGACTCAGCTTCTTCTTTTGCCTTTATAGTGTGATCTTTGGTAATTTTTAATCTTTGATGCGCCTATAGTTAAAATAAAATCTATAGAGTACCAAACAAAAAATTATAAAATCAGGACAATAAGAACACATCAGGATAACAACATACTTGCACGCAAGAATCACAAATGAATTCGGCACATTCGACGCACCAACTGGTGGCGGTTGCATCATCACTACAACTGGAGCATTTGACGTCGTGAGCTTTTACTGGCGGCGGCTCGCAAGTCCCTGATTCGCTTTCAGTATCCAATTCCAATAAAAACTGGTTGTCTATGATGTTTTGAGAATTGCATATAACGCTACATGTGGGACACTCTATGCTGCTTTCTGTAAATAACAACGTTACAATGAACTTGAATGAATAAAAAGCAACTTGCGATAGACACTTTTTTAAAATCAATATTGATATGACTAAAAATTGAGAGTTTGGCAGAAATAAAGAAAACTTCAAACACTACTCTCTTTGTCCCTACGACAGAGGAAAACGAGTACGATTTTAACTAACTTTGCGAACACATATTTTAAGATCTTATCTCAGAAGGATATACGAAGATATCACGATAATTTTTCTTACCAATTATATCGCCACCGGCTTGCTCTTGATCTTGAATTTTACCATTCACGCAACTCGCACAAGCTGCATGTAAACATTCCAAGAGTTTAGGTTCGTACGAAGGGATTAGGGTTTGCAAACAAAATGCGCATTTCACCCGAGACCAAGGATTGCTAGGTGGCTCGTCTGGTTCTTCGCAGGTTTTATCAAGCGCCAAATCATCGCCGACGTTGGATACACCAACAGTCACGTCCTCTTCCAAACTGTTTTCAGCAGTTGTCGTCGCAGTTGCCGTGTCGTTTGTCGTCGGATCTAAAAATAATTGAAGGAAAACAAAGAGAAACTTATCAAAAGCGAAACTTTTTTGGGGAAAACTTTTGCTAAAAAATAACTAAAAACCTTCGTTTCCTTGAGGTTCCTCAAGTTCCACAGGAGCCGACAACTCATTTTGCGAAGATTCTGTTCTCTCCTGCTTAATTAATGACGGGCTTACCGCTTCGACTGTTAATTCTGAGGATAATTTAGAATGTTCTAATCCTTCCATTCCAGATTTCCATATAGCAAGCTGCAAAAAAAAACAATTTAAAATGATAACTACTTCCGCTTTCGTCTACTCAACAAGATATATTTTAGAACAAAAACTAAAAATGTTGAGCAAGATCTTCGACCTACTTTTACTTCCTTTTTTTACCTTTTTTGTCTTAGGAGCAATCAAAAAAATTTGAAAACATCCCTTTACTATATACAACCTTTTTAATTTGTTTAAGGGACCCGTACCTTACTATCTGGACAAGCTGCTTCGAGTGGCATGATTGATTGAAGAGTAGAAAGTGAATGATATTGACTGCTAGAATTAAGCCTCGGCATTTATACCATTGTCAAGAGGGTGAGACTTTACACTCAGGTACAAAGGTTGAAAGTATGATTTTATTTGTTTGTTTTACCCCTGACAACGAACAAAATTTCGTGATTGTCACAAACAACCCGAATGCCTCAAGGTTGAAGTTACTAGACCTTTACGTAAAAGGTTTAAGTGAAGGTCCACGCTCGAATCATCCATATCACATGAACAACTGTTTTTGGAGAAAAATCCCCTGTATACAACAGCACTCATGACACCAAAATACGCGAGAAGCATTTTAACACATACTCATAGCACCACTAATCCAAAAGAAACACTAAAAAATATGTAAAACCCGATATGCCATGAAAAGGTTCAGCATAACAGTAACATAGACGAGAGGGTTTCAGGAATAGAAATCGTTAATGAATAGATTATAATGATAACAACTTCTATATTGGTATCATTCGGTATTGTACACACAGGTTTACGACACGACTCTCCGATTCGACAGCTTCTACGTCTGGAAAAATTCCCCCAACCGTGCCATTTGGATGTATTTATATGAGCATCCCACTTAAGTTTGTTTGTTTATTTAGTTTGACGTTTTGGGCTTGATTTAATTCCCTGTTAATGTCTTTCTCGCTTATGATTTTCGAGGGTGTCGGGTTTAAGGTTCACGAGAAATCATGGTTGGCTTTATTCCCACACTCTAAATCTGTCCTTCGTCGAGAGGTCTGTTCGATGGGCTTGGGAGCCCGTAAATTATGGTGACCCGGCAATTAATTAACTTAATTCTGGGTTGTTTTGTTAACAGCCTTCAAGTGTTAGTATAACACGCCGATCGTTCTCAAACATAGAGATATCATCATCGAAGTCGAGGTAAAACTGAATTTGAAGCTTAAAAGGTTGAAAAGAGGAAATAAAGATAGGGTACAATCGACAGTTTGGTGCGGTTTTTAATAAACTCAAAAAGTTGGTTTCGCTTCCTACCCTTATAATTTTATCTATTCATTTATCTTATTTTGATTATTGAAGATTTTAAAGAAATGTTGCGGGTTCTCAGTTAAATAAAACGCTAGTTCCTTGTAATTTCCCAAAATCCTTTATTCACAAATTTAATGTCAAAATTCCGTTTAACCTATCCCGAACAACGTCCTTGTGCAACCCGAGTAAAAAACTCTCAGAGTAACCTCCTGAGTAGGTCTAGCACTAGAACTGACTGACTGCTGTTGTCTCGAAAGACGTATTTATATCTTGGAAGAAATGACATTAGTCTCCAAGATTGGGGTGGACTTTCACCAACCCCGTTATTTGCTCTAGTTACACAAGATGTCTATTCCGGGAAAAGTTACCGTTATTTTTACCGTTTATATTGTTAATCTCTATTTGGATTATTAATGAGGGTGCGAATTCCAACCCCGAAATATCCAAGTATTAGTTGCAAAACGAGGTCACACAACAGAAATATTATAGCCTATGTGTAGCTGAGTTGGCACAACACAGTTAGTGTTATTATTATTATTATTTATTTGTTGTAATAAACTGTGGCCCCTACTTACAATTAACTTATAGTCTTTGGTTTTGTTATGTATTCTAAAAGCCGGCAACACTATTTTCTTGTTCTATTAATACTAAATCTTGTGCGAACCCCCTAAGGTTATTAAGGAAGCCCCAAAATCAATTTTGATTCCCTGAGAAACCCCCAAATGATATCATGAACCCGTGGGGGTCCTTAGGGAACCACTTTGAGAACCACTGGTTTAAATGAAATTAAAATTTTTTCAGCATAAAAACAATCACACTAACACCTTGTGTCTTCACTAAATAAATATTTTAATTAAAGAATTATTTTAACACCTTTAGAAAAATTCAACTTTAGTTCTTACTAGTGCTGCCACCCAACTTTTTTTAAGAATTCATAACAATGTTGTAGAAAGCGATTTGTTGGGTTTATGACAATCATTCTACCCTTGTCGGTACAACAACAAAGAGAGGTCCTATATCAATCGTTAGAGAAAACGACCCCACATTAGTGACGGTACTTAACTAAAATATATAAAACGAGGTCTTTAGGGTATTCAATCAGATAAACAAAGTGACTATCACACAAACTTTGCTTTTCTCTTAACCAGAGGGGGTTTCCACATATTTTAAAAATGTGACCTACCATTAATTCGGATGAATTCACCCTTCACTGTACTCTCTTATAAATTTGGAAAGGAACCCTTGACCTGGATGATGTACCGTTAGGTACACTACAATACCTTTAAGTATACAACAATTCCCTTAGATATACTGCAGATTTCTGAAAAAGGTCATCTTCTCTGTAGTTTTTAAGAAAAGATGAAGAAGACGAGACCTCGCCCTTCTCGTTTCGGTTGTACATATTTAACTCGAAGAATTATAATAGTTAAAGTGAAATTAATATTAATATATACTAATTGTATATATTTATTTTCTCCCATTGTATCTTACAAGTAAGCTTGGTGAACCTTCGGTGACATGCTAAATATAGAAATTATAATTCGGTTAGAAAGTTCTGGTCAAATACGTCTCTATAAATTGTTCATTTCTTTGGTTAACCGAACCAATTAATAAAATTATAATGTAAAATAATCAAATTCAATAAGATACTTAAGTACTCAGGGAAAGATTCATTAATACAAGCAATAGTCATAAACAAGAGCATAAGTCAAAGCCAAATGCTCCATGCCACCCTGTGCAATAGAATACATAATGACTTAAAGGACAAAAATAAAACTTTTCACTAAAACCCCAAAGATGTGAGCCAATAAAGACAGACAGGGAAAAATTGAAACCATAGATCAGAGAATTTTTGGCCAAATTTGGAGAAAGGAAAACAAATACCCAGTCAAAATTATTAACAAAATAAGGCCATAAATGACAACATTTTTTAACCAGACATAAAAATTCATACTCTGGGTTTTTAAATTATTTTTACCATTTATATTGTTAATCACTATTTGGATTATTAATGAGGGTGCGAATTCCAACCCCGAAATATCCAAGTAAATTAACACAAACTAGTCATATGTTGGCTTTTAATGATTTCAACCAAAATGAAGAGGCTCAAAAAGACTTATCAATTTTAGTGTTACAAAAACCTTCAGAAAAACAAAACAAAATATTATTTCATGAAGGATTTTGGAATCCATTAAAAATGGAAGAAAAATCATGATGAATATTAGACAATCATTTTTTCCAACTTTAATTTTCATGTACAAAACGATGACATTATCATACAGCAAAAGAATAAATAAATGCAAGACGTTATCAATACTTGAAATGTTATTTTTGAAAAGCAAAATGGTTTTTATGTTTAAATTCAAATTAAGTTTTCCACATATATCTTGCTTTCAATGCTTCAATGTATTAAGTTCTCACATAAATTTCTAAAAACAGATTTGGAATATGAAAACCAATGATGTCGTAGTTGCCACAATAAATAATTGAAGTTACATTTCAATAGTATGGTTAATTAACAACTTAAGCATAGAATTTAAAATAAACAAACTGAATTTTTTGACTCAGTGAAAATTGTAGGATACAGTCTCAAGAAAAACATTCTTGAAAATATTGCCACTGACTTTACCATTTTATTTTGAGGTTTCATAATAATAATAATAATGTAAAACAAGATATTTGAAAATGACGAAAGGGAACCTAAAATAATAAGCATAAATTAAAGCATGAGTTTATTAAATAAAAGAAAATATAAGGCAATTTAAGTGGCTACTACAACAATTAAACTCAAAAACAATTAAAATCTGCAGTCTTACTCCCTTTACATCCAATACTTTTCAATTTCTTTTAAAATACACAGAAAAACTCTGGCAATGTTTGAAACTGTATCACAACAACTCAAAATAAGACCATAACTAAGGCATTAGACAACTTTTTCAGACTATCAAGAAAGCATCACTGAATTAATGCAATAAAAATTCAGTGAAATGTCTCTTTATATTAGGTAAAAACAAAATAGTACTTTGTGAAATAAAAAGAACCTCTAAAATTTTCTTTACAGCCTTTTTATTCCACAACCTTTTAAACTTGACAGGAATGAAATGAAATGATTTTAAACTGATTCTATTTGGGAAAACGGTGAAAGGTGAAATCGAATTTCATAGCAAGTGAAAACAGCAGGAACTTCAATGAAACATCACACATAAAAACCTAACTTTTCTCACAAACGTGTACAATAATAAAACCCATATTCATTTTCTAGTAAAAGCATAATCACTTGGTCATTTATAAAATAAATGTTGAATTACTTACAATGGTAAAAACGTTCAAATAGAAATTACAGCGCAATGAACAGATTCAACTTTTGGTGTTTCTTTCAAAACTACACACTATAAGAAAAACAAAACCATTAAAGTTCATTGTACAAGAGCTTTTGTAGAAGCTGATAAAACTAGCAGCAATTATTCCAATTTAAGGTGCTAAAATAAAGGATAAAGTTGGTGAAAGCTCCTAATATTATAAGGTGCCGATGCGAACAAAATGGCGCCCATCGTGAATTCCAAACTTCTGTTTACGTGTTTTATGTTGGCAGCCCTGTCAACTCAAGCAAACCGTTCTCACTCATTTCGAACGGAATAACGAAGCTCTTTTATAAATAAAAAAAAACACTCTCAAAGTCAACTTTTTTTTTTAAAAAAAAGTATGCTTTACCAGCTTCATAAACAAGAATTTTGTTTATAAAACAACAAAATTTGTGGACAATTAGAATATTTAGAAATCACTGTTCTTCAATTATAAAACTTTGAAAAAAAGAAGTTCGTTGAACACAATCAAATTTATAATCCTGATAATTCTGGAGGACATATAATACTCAAAAACTTATTTTCACTTATAAAAATTTATATTGAAGTAAATAAGATTTTTCTTTTAAGTTTTCACATCAATGCATTGAAAGACATTTTTTTTTCTTTTTTTACAACACATTAAAAATTAAGAATCTTTAAAAAGTGTGACTGCAAATCCAGGAAAGTGGAAATAAATATTTATTATAATTGGATCTTGCTTAGAAAAAAAAATTAAGGCATTTCACTTGATTTTGAAGTCATATTTTAAAACATTAAAAGATGAAGAAAGAGTTTAAAAAGTTTTATAGATAGCCACATTTCTTATTCCCATAACTTTCCACAAAATTTAAGAGTATCAGAAATAGTTTTATGAATACCAACTTAAGAAAAAAAAAGTAAAAGTGTAAAAAAAAATTCCACCCAAATTTTTGTGAAAAATTTAAATGTAGCTAAAAATTCTTTTATCTTTTAAATAAAATCAAACTGACTTAACTTGAAAAAACTCCTTCCTTAGAATTCTTCTTTTATTTGACAGTTTATTTCTTAAGGATGATTTCATGATTTTTTTGATTCTCAAAATTAAAAAATTAGGAACTTGTACTTTTCTGACACATGAAACTTTGATGATAATTCTTAATTAATTTACCTAATTATTTGTTTAAAAATTAAATTATGGCATTTTTAAATTTTCTAACAGTGAGATCCTATATAGTAATATTAATCTGGAAGAAAATTACATCCCAAAAAGCAAACTCTCATTTTAAATTACTTGCGTTAATTATGGTGCTTTGCCTTGTGAAAAAACTAATAAAGTGAAGATCTAAAACCACATGACCTAGTTTCCTATAAACTGCTGAATTACTTTAAATACTCCTCAAATCTGAAAATGAAATGCTTTCATTTGTCTCACAACAATAATTATTGCTCAGTGCATTTAATTTGCTGTAAATTAACTGTACAATAACAAATTGACTTTAGAGGTGACTTTTGGTAAAGAATAAAAACATTCCACCATAACTGGGTTAAAAAGTTAAAAACAAACTTTATAAGATGACTTCAACAATTACCCTGTAAGTCATAGAGAAACTTACAAAACGTTTATGAGTGTCCCTGAGCTATCATAATAAAAATACAATGTTGATAGAAAGTTTCACAAGTTATTTCTTCCAGATGTATAAGCCATTGGTGAAGAGAAGCTCCATCATAAGTAACAAATAATAGAAACAATAAGTACGGTGTCATTTATCTTGTTAAATAAAACAAAAACTAAAACCATTAAGCCTGATCATTCACAGGCGAGTTTTGAATCAAAGCTGCTTAGAGCGATGGCGAAGGCTTGAAGAGCGCATAATGGATACCTGAAATCCATTGTGAAAACATCTTCGGCTACTCGACCGAACTGCATTACGACGTAATCAACTAAATGAAAATAAAAATTTTCTTTATTAGACTTAAATTAACAGTACAGTAATAGTAACTTTGGAATGGCCTGAAAAAATTAACTGATACTGACGCTAAACATCAACTTTAAGCGAAGGTGAAAGCCACAAAAACCATTTTAGTTCAACTATATTTGTATACATGATTTAAAGCTTTTACCTACCATCACTGTCGTGAACGATCTGAAAATTTTTAACTGACGCTTGGGTAACGCGGCCATGAAAATTAAGGACATATGACTGAGTTTCCTCATTCCAAACAGGTGTTTTATTGTGAAGCTCAATTAAATTATCCATATTTTTTGTTTTCCAACACTCAATCAGGGTCTCATGTTGGTCACTGGGAGCTATTAATACTCTCTGGTGATCTTGAGTCATACCAGGTAAAATAACTGTCATTTTCCTAGGCCCTTTGAAACCCAAAACATTTGTCTCCTAAAAATAAATTATGAGGTTACAATTGAATTTATGCTAAGAAACAAGAAAAATTTTTGATCCAAAATTTTTTTCAATTCAGAACAGAACTTAGCTCACTAACGACATCATAACTTACATAAATAATAGCAGCCAATTCTTGTCGAGTTGAATTATCATCTGATTGCTTTGGTGATGCTCCATTATTATACACTGTGAAATGAGTTCCTAATAAATTTGACCTTAACTTTCCTATAAATGCTTCACCCCCTCGTGATAAATCAGTGGGATCAGTTGAAATAAGGTAATTAGAAGTTGTACTCTTCTTTCTTTTTCTACCAGCAAGTAAAAACACTTTTTTCCCATAATCTCTCTCTAAATGCAGAAAATATGTTGGGTAAAGCCCTCTATCCATTCCTTTCCTATCTCTTGTTATCCTACATTTATAATGCATTTTAGGTACTGCTGGCTTTAAAACAAATAAATCCAGGTTTCCTGAGATGTCTCCTTCCAATTCTGGGCTCTGAAAATATGAAAATAATTATTTGTAACTTAAATTCTAAGAGTAGAGATAAAATTTTTTAAAAAATGTTTAAATTAATTAAAACAAACCCTTGAATTTGCCTGATTGAAATTAGGAGTTTCAACATGAGTCACTGCTGCACTGAGATCTGTATTGGGCTGAGGTAGAACAGGAGTTGATTCTTCATCTTCCATTTCTGCATTGATGTCTTCAGTCACTGAGTCTAAATTTAAAGTATCTACATCATCATTACTTAGTGGATTACTTGTGTGGATTGAAACAACAGAATCTGGATTTCCACTAGACATAGTATATTGAAGGGGTCCATCATAACCTGCTATCAAGAAAAAAGACATTACCACTAAAGTAACTGACCTACCTAACTAAAGTGGTAAATTTTTTAAACCTAGTCCAGACAGAGAACTGAAAATTGCTTCCTTACCGTGCAAATCTTTAGTTTTGGAAGTGGCTGACCCAGGACGTAAATCAACATTGCGGGGTTTTGGACGGTCCGACGCTTGAACCATGCCTAAACTCTGCCTTTTTTGTCGCATTTTTTGCTCCATTAACTGTCGCTAAAACCAAAACAATGTCTCTTTTTCCTAATTTGTATAAAAGTAAACTTGCAAATGAGGCAAAATTTTCCAATTATTAGAAGAGGAGGCAGAAACATTAATGAACAAGTCAGGAATAATTGACTAAAACTCACTTGTTGCTCCAATTTTTGCTGCCTTGAGTCGATTGCCGACATTTTCTTTTATATTTAATTTACAAGCCCCTAAAGAACTGAGAGAATTAAACAAAAATATTCAATAAGCTCATGGTCATCACTTTTTCACTTCCACAAAAAGTCAAAACAAATCCATCACCAGGGAAATTTTATAAACAACAAATACAATCAGTTTTGCCAACTCAAATTTATGTTTTCTGAAACCATATGCGCAATATTCTCTACTAAAAACCAAAAATGGCGCTGAGTGAAAATTCAACTTTCACAAATTTTTAGGGCTATAATTTTTGAAAAGTAAGAATTAAACAAATCAGACTTCATGAGGAAATTACTATTCTCAGATTCACTCTATCAATTTTTCAACAAAGTCAATATTTTCTTACCAAAAATTCATTCCTTTTTTGCGCATATTCATTCGAGTTAATTTGAAACAAAAGAGTAGTATTTAGGAAAAATATAAATTCTGGTGGTTTTGATCCCGTTTTAAACCCTTTTTGGGATATAGCAGGATGCGGGAGGAGGATTCGACCTCAAGATCATAACGCCCATGTCAGGAACTTTAACCACTGTACTAGACCTCCCGCTTTAGGAAAAAATATATAGAACAACAGGGAAAACATAAGATGTATATGGGAAGAATGCTATTGAGAAAAATGATTTGTTCAGAAAAAACTAAGAATAATTGAAGGCAATAATACAGTGGAATCTCTCATAACCAGTTTAATGCGTTCTAGAGTTTTACTCGTAATGCAAAAAGCTGACGAAAAAAATTTTACCATATAAATTAATGTGAAATAGGATAAAGAGTTCCACGCTAAAAAGAAAAAGCACTACAAAAAAGTTATTTTCACCATTTAGTAAAAGAAAAAGAATAGCTAAGAAGTTTATGAATGTGAAAATTAAAGCATTTTTGGTTCTAGAGGAAAAAATAAGATAGGTAAGGAAAGACTTAATTTTGAATCTGCTCTGATTCGGATATTAGAAAGTCTTTTTCTCTACCTGTCGGGAGATTCTTTATGTACATGTCGCTCATTAAGGGAAACAATTTTTTTACAATTTATATTGCTCGTTGTGCGTATTTTTCATTCGCGGGAGGTGAGAAGAGAAAATGGAATAGAACAACGGGAAGACTATAGTATAACAAAAGAAATAATTTGGAAAGAACTTAAAGATGGATTTGTGGACTGAGACCAAGAGAAAAGAGTTATGAAGTCAAGAAGTTTATGTTTTTGGAATCGTCGGTGGACTCGTCGTCTATCGAGGAGAAATGAACGGCATGGGTTGGACGAAAGGATTGATAAGGATCGCCAGTCGAGTCGAAAGATATAGTCATTTCTTGTTTCACAGTGTAAATAGTAGCAAATCTCATGTTAATTTCAAGTTGATTGGCTTAGAGAGAGATACGTCGAAGTTTAGTTTTTTTCTAAGAAAAACGATGAACAAACACCCTCGTGCAATAATTACTAATTTTACCGTAACATTTTTGAAAACCCTGGGAGAGAAAAAATAGTTGGACGAAAAATGTTGGCAGCGCCGTTCAACGGTTCTTTGACATTTGAGCTTCAAGTTGGTGCAACTGGCTTGCTGCTTTGAAAAATGAAAATAAAAGTACACGTTAATATATTTACTAAAAACCAATAATTTTTTACTGCTATTATTATTATTATTATTATTTTGGTACTAAAATGTATTTTGCATTTGTTTATGTAAATGTATTTAAGTGGAAATAAATATGAATCAAGAAGATCTTGATAATAGTAGCAGTTTTCTGCAAATCAAGGAGTTGAAAGAAAAAGTCAGAAGTCTCGTTTCAGAAGTTGATTTGAGTCGCGAGAACACCAAGTTTAAACATGAGAAGGATTATGATAATGATTTAAGTAGTTCAGTGTCAAGTGATGAGTATGAAGAAGAATTTATCGATTGCTCGGAAATCGAGTTACATGATGAAACAAACTGGTAAGGCGTTAGTTTTGTTATTAGGCCATTAAGAATAGTGAACTTCATTCATTCCAAACAAGGCCAGGAGAGGATATCTCTGTTCTATCTCTCAAGTACAATACTTTTCATGTTTTGAAGCTCAATTTTACCAAATGTAAACATAGTTTTCTTTTGTGATCTAGTATTTAGTTTGACTTTAGGAGAATGTTGCTCGATATATTAAATGAGTAAGATTTTCACCTCCATCTTACTAGAAATATTTTTTTGACATTATTGAATCAATTTTTCACAATTTTTACTGCTATATGCTTGTTATACGATTTTTAATCCCAAATGTAATCAGCACCCTAATTAGTTCATTTACTTTTGCATAATACTGCTTCACAAATGAAGAAGAATCAGATATTGCAAAATAAATGAGTAATTAATTAACAAGTAATTGTAAATAACCTAAACAATTTGTTGTAATAAACCTAAGTTTACATTCAACAAATTCATTATAAATGTAGAAATAGCATTTACTTTTGTACTGGAAGGGAAATACACAATATCTTTCAAAATTATAGTCATCTTAAATTGAAAATTTGAAGAAAGCAAAAACAAGAATGTTAGTATGAATGATGAGAGTGATTCCCCTTTCAGTAATAAAGACAATCAAGAATTCCATTTGTTTTCTTGTGATTAATTTTACAGCCAATGGTTTGAATTTGTTGTTCTTTTCTACCAAAGCTTCAGTCCAACTGAAGATAAAGATTAAATATAAATAATAGTCAGGATAGTGAAATGAATGAGTAATGGATTTAAAGGCAGTGTCACCTAAACAAAAACAGTTTAACTTAATATAAAAACTTAAACCAAAATCAAATGTTATGACAAACATTCCATAGTGATTGCAGCAATAATAATAGTTAAGTTGATGGGTTAAGATGGTTTTTTATTTTTAACCATCACAAAAAATTTCTTACTTTTGTAAAATGTGGAAAAAATATCAATAATATGGATCAAAAAGGAGGCCTGGTAGGCAAGAGGTTAGAGCACTTGCCTATCACTCCAAGGGCCATGGTTCAAATCCCACCTGGGTGCAAAATTCTCAGCCTGTTTTTCTCCTGCTCTTCCTTACCTTAAATGTTTTCCTTCAATTTATCCACAATGCTTTCCTCCAAAAATTCCCTCCAAGGCTCACAACCTTGGCAGAATGTTCAGTCAGGGAGAAAGCCTTCAACGAAAGGTAGCTGACTCATAATCAGGCATATTTTCAACTCATGTAATAACTTGCTCCAACAAATGGGAGTAAAAAATGAGTTGAAAAAAACATCGTGGTCCCTAGTTGGCCGAAACAAAAAAAAAATATGGATCAAAAAATAATTTAAGCAAGTCAGATAAAAAATGAGTTTATCAAAATTTAATGTAATTCTTAAAATAGGAGTATTTAAATGTTTTCTCATTTATTGTCTTTTGATGTATTGTGTTATTGTTTGTTGTTATTGTCTTTTAGAATGATTTTACTGCATAAGTTGAAAGTCTGTTTTTGACCTTTTAGTGTAATACCCAGTATTTTCAAATAATTTTTTTCCAAAACCAAATAATTTGAATTTATATATTATTATAGTGTAATAAACTACTCATGTGAGCATTTTATATTAAACAAATACATTTTGCTCATGGTATAATTATTACAGTTGTATCAGTTTTATCATGAACCTGCTACATGCTTTTTAAATGCGACATAATATTGGTATTTTGGTGAGAAAAAGTTTAGGAGTGGGATTAAAGTGGTGCGCAAATTATAGTAGCCATCATCCTACACGGAAGAAAAAAATTCCCGAGTACAGAAACAAGGTCTGCACCTACGACATATTTTTTTTTTTGTTTTTGCGGCAAACCGTTACTTTATTTATGGTTGTTTTAAGTATTGCAACAATGGCGAACGTGTTCGGCTACAATCCAGTTGCTTTCACAACTCGTCAATTCATAAACCGTCTTTTTCTCAATTTTTTACCTCCTGTGTGTATGATTAGTTCAAGAATAAATTTCTTTTATTTATCAATTCCGAAACAAATTTTTCTTTCACTCTAAATTTGTCGATAAAAATTCATTTCTGGACTATAAATAGTTTTTATTTGTTTGAGGTATAAATGGAATGTTACGAAGTTACTGAACAAGCACTCGAACGAAGACAAGTTTAAGAGTAAAGTAAAACATCAGATTTATTTGTTTGAAGTCGTTAGTACCTAATCGTTTTAGTCTGATCAAAGAAGAAACGCCTTTTCCGTCAGAAATTGTGGGCGTTTTTTTCCTAATCTTGTTGCCAGTCATAGAGAACAAAATCGAATAAGTTTGTAACGTTAATACTTAAAATAACAAGAGTCAACGAGTTTATCAAGCCTTTACCGGGGGGGGAAGCAGTCTAGAATTTTTTATTTATGCATCAAGACCCCAGCTCTTCAAGTAGTGTCAAGGTTAATGTGTATATGTAACGGTAAAAGTGATAAATCGGGCAAATATAAAATTCCTGAATTTTATTTGTAATCACCAACTAACCTTGGTACATTTGAAAAGTTATTTATCACATTTTCCTGCTAGTTTTTAACAGGTACAATTTGTAGTAGGGGATTTAATGAAAGTTTACTTAGAGGCTTGGCTTCCTTTACATCTTCATGTCATTTTCGCAACGTCTAATTCAGAGGTTCATGGGCTGTTACTGGCGAGCACAGCTGCTTGGTTTGTTTAACTTTTGTCACAAAAATGACAGAAGCTAAGCAACTGGGTAAACTTCTGTTAAACTTTCTATTACTAGTTGGAGGTTTCATAAACTAGCCGGTGAATGTAATAATTATTTAATAATTTTTTATATTTCGGTTTTTGATGTTTATAAATAATCGTCGGCAATTATACATAATTAGAATGTTAACTTGTATCAGAAATGTTATGGTCAGCTTCTAATCGAAATTATTCGCAAAAGATGTATAATTCTTCCATTAATGGCGTCTTTCATTTCCGTTTGAAGTCAGTTTTTGTAAACTTGAGTATTAGGATTTGCGATAAAATTTGGATTCTAGTTGGCTTAACTCGAATCCTAATTGACTCACACAATCGGAAATAATGTTGATGACTAATGACAACAACTCTGAAAAAGACAAAGGAAATGAAAAAGTTTCATTTTCTATTCATGACACAACGGTCAGTTGGAACATTCAAATAGTCAAGTATTGATAGATGATGAAACATTTCCTTTCGCCGAAGATAAGTTGAGACGGCTATTTCACGCGTAATTAGGTTCACGGAGGTTTTCCTTGATTTCCAATCTGAATTTTTTTTCCCTGACTCACGAACAGGTTTTTTTTGCTATCGGGGTACTGTAAGGAATATGTTCTTAAGAAAAAATGACAGACGGACTGTGACGAAGTTAGGCATAGGGAACTTGGAAGGCAATTTTCAACGTGCAATGAACCATGGAATCAGTCATTTGATTCATTTTTTGGTTTTGAATTTTTCAAAGATAGATTTATAGTTCCTTTATTTGTGTTTACTTATTTATTTGTTTTAAATATTTTTTTTAATTTTAATCGATAACAATTTGTCGTTACATTCAGCCAGCCACTTTTTTTTCAAACTCTCTCGAGAGGGATGGTAGATGATGACTTAAAACGTTGAAGGTTAATTAGCAAGTAGCTCTTGCCTATTAATGAATAATTCAGTCTTTTCAATTTTTTCCTCTCGTTAAAATAAAAATTATATCATAAATTTGTTTTAACTCGAAGAGAGAGTTTCTCACTGAGATGGGCACGATGTTCTCACTGCATTCGTCTTCCGCT
Organism: Columbicola columbae; assembly: GCA_016920875.1. NCBI lineage: Eukaryota > Metazoa > Arthropoda > Insecta > Psocodea > Philopteridae > Columbicola > Columbicola columbae. The sequence continues at coordinate 19,510,433 of JADMLL010000002.1, forward strand.
CCAGGAGATTTTGACATCTGTCGGATGTTAATGATTTACTGCTTAAAAATAAATTCAAGTAGGACCTCTCGCTATCTTTGTTTGAAACTCCTCCTTGATACTAAGACGTAATTTTGCCTAAAGTTTTCATGTTTCTTTGTTCTTTGAAACATGTTCAAAAGTCATGTTCTGAACCATAACTTATTTACTTTCAATCCCCTCCAGGTGATAAGTTTTTACCGTCTAAATTTGTAGTTTTATTTTACTTCTAGGTTGTCAGATGAGAATAGCTACTCGGAGTCGGTGAGTGACATTTGCAAGTTCGTGTACTCAGACATAGACGACGATCGGCCGGATATCACGAATATCTGTCAGCAGTTAGAATCAATATCTGTTAAAGAATCGAACACATTTAATTATCATAAACCTTCGATTGATTCTCGTACTTTCACGAGACCTAAAAAGTATACGGTGAGACCTCCACTGACGTCCGTCGTCGGATCCGGTGATGATGGACGTCCCAAGTTGCAGAGACGGTTGACAACGACCATCAGCCCAACTCCGAATTTAATATCGAAGTTAGAAGAGCTTAGCAAAAACAATAATAGGCCCGTTTCCGGGAATTACGGAGATGTTAATTGGCAAGATGGATCGGAGGAGGGCATGGCGGAAATTAAAACTCCTATTGTTAAGTCGAAACGTCAATCCCTCCCTGCGAGTTTGTTTGATAGGTTACAGGAACTGAAGAAGGCCAACAATGCGTTTAAAATGCCCAAAGTCGTCGAGCCGAGTCTTCAAAATGGAAAAGCTCAAGAGTACGGTCAAAGCGTCATGTTTGAAGATGCGAAAAAAGTATCCGTTGCTTTGGACTTGAAAAACACTCAGTCGTCGTCTCGCCTGTCCGAAATTTACAGAAACACTCAGGATTATTATTCGGACGACAACGAAAGCTTCATCAGCTTAGATGAAGTAAGCGGGTTTTGCGATCGTTTAACACTGTCCACCGATCAAAGCACTTATTCATCCATAGTAAAGGAAATGGAGCAGAATGAGATATGTTTATTTCACAGAACGGTTAACGATGACGGTTTAAAGTTCGGCTCTTTTGATATATCTTCGGGAGGTTTCCCAAGGACCTTGGACAGAAGCCAGTCCGCTGACGAGGCCAACGATTTAAATCGAACGTACGAAATCGATGAAGAGAAACCCGATGAAAGAGGCAATGGCACTTTCGAAGTGAAAAGAAACGAAAACCCAACAAGAAATCACGTCATGAACACCACGTTCGATACGAACAGGAAATCGGGATTGCTTGACGTTATCTTGCAATCGGATGTGATAAAAAGTTTTTCGCCGAATAGTGGTGTTAAAAAAGGGAATTATAGCGGCATTACAAACAGCAACTACAACAATAACCTTAACAACAACAACAACAACAATAATAACATTAATAGTAATAATAATAATAATTATAATAAAATGATGACGACATTTGAAGGAAACAGCTTTATGAACAACACTTACGATAAACTGAACGGGACTCTCGATCAAAACGAACTGAATGCACTCCAAAAGGAAAAGTATTCGACGAAAATATTCGATTCGAATTTCAGAAAAGGAGAAGCCGTAGTTCAACGGTCTCCTACAAGAAACAGTAATGGGAAAAAAGAAAGCGACCACAGCGAGGATGATTGTATGAGCACTACCTCGGATAACAGCTCCAGGTCGATCGATAGTAATTCCGAAGCGAAGACTGTGGAAGATTTTAAAAATATCGCCATTCAACAGAGCAAAAGTAAGTTTTAGCAAATGGTTTTCTAGCTATCCGTTGCATTAGTTGCTTGACAGTGGGGCTGGGAATTTTCAAATTAAATGATTTTTTCAGAATTTTCATCGACTCCAATAATGGAGCAAAGATCGAAATTAGAATTTGAAGTTGTATCGCCCATCAGAATGGAAATGGGCGATGGTGAATCTCAAGGCATTTCGAATCCTTCCAGCAGAGGACCTAGTCCGAGGCGAATTTCTGCCCCAAATCATCAAGGTGAGGCAAAAAAGATGGCAACATAAGAGCAAAATAGAATCTTAATAAAATTTTAGATGTAAAAATGTCCGGTTTACATTATTTGGAATTGTTTTAATCTCTCGATTTGTTTTTTCTTCTTCAGAGGGGTACCAGAAGTATAAAATGCCAAATATAAGGCATTCTTTGAAGGTTCCGCAAAGAGAACTCAAACTTAAGCCGGCTCTGATTCGGCCGACCATGAATTTTAAGAGACCGGTAAGGAAAATGATTGAAATCTTACGCGACAGTATTCTTAAAACACATCTTAGTGGTTTCCCAAATTAATAATATTCATATTAATTACTATGGTGTCCCAAAAGTTTCTCATCTCGCTATGAATGGTCTTATCTGGTTTCGCTACTTTTTAGTACCCTTCTTTAATGGGAAATTTAATCTGAAAGATGAGGAGAGCAGCGGGCGCTCAAAAACGACGGATGCGAGCCTTGAAAATCTCCAATGTAGTGTGCAGAACACTGTGTGATTCTCAAAAAGCAGTGCGTAATTAATAAAAAATAAAAATAAATATCTAAAAATAAAAGAAAATAAATATTGTGTACCCTTTTCATATTAGAAAAATGAAAGAAATTTTTGGGACACTGTAATATTAATATTATATTTGAGATTCAACAGATAGCTAATGTTTTTATACTGAACTAGGAAATTATGTTTCAAAGTACAGCTCCAACTTCTCACTTGGTTGCATATTAATCGCATAGATTACTGTATTGATCATTGTCAGACATTTACAGTATTTGCATTTTCCAGGATATAAAAGGCTGTCTGTCGGCTATCTTGTCGGTTGTGTGTCTTTATCAATCATTGATCAGTTAAGACCAATAAATAACTTCTTAACTTAATTAAATTTTCTTAACTTAACTAAATTTTTTCATTCTTTACTTAAAAAATTTTTTTTCAAATAAATGAGGTTCGTTGTAAAGTTGATGGGGACTATATTGATAAATGTCTTGCTTACAGTTATCTTCCTCTAGAACATCTTCCGAGCCATCTGTACCCCAAAAAGTCGAGAGTTGTTCGTCAGCGGTCAGTACGACCGCCCTACGACCTCCAGTGCCAACTGCCACTCCTTCGCTCACGAACATTAGACCGACCAGCAGGGCTAGCGGCATCCCCAGGCCGCCGACGAGACTGAAGCAACCACAAATTAGGTTTGTGTCAGCCTAATAATAATAATAATAATAATAAAACAGAAACTAATTTTTTTTTTTAACTAATTGTACATTTATTTGGAGACTGAACTCACGTGAAAATTTAAATAAATCATACAGTAAATATAAATTTAACTTTTGTTTGTTTCAGGGTAAACTTTCCGAAGAAATAAGTCAAGCTCCAGATTTAAAATTAATTTTTAGGATTAACAGCTCCTGAGACTGTGTTATTTTTATTTTTAGATATTTTATATTTATAATAATATTAACAATAGAAAGAAGTAGACACAAGGAATAACTGAATAACTAAACAAAAATAAATTTTACATTGACATTTTGGTTCTCTCGGAATAATTACAAGATAAAGTGAAAAAAATTTTTTTGAATTATTTGTATGCTTATTAACCAACTTATAATTTTTTATGTAATGATTACACAAACAATACAGTAATATAAACTTACATCTACTTCTTACTTACTTTGTGGACTCTATTTTGGAGACGTTCAGTAAAAATTATTTTAAGTTTAACATTAACTGCAAATGATAGTGAATTTTCTTTTAGGTCTGTATCTTTGTTATGTATGCATTTATGCATTTTTTCAGTTGCATTTTTTATACTAAATGGAAAGTTAGGCGTATAGGTTTATGGAGGTTCTGCTATTGTTTTCCTCTGTAACTATTCAAATGAGGTTGGTTTTTGTTGTTGTTAATGTCAAAAGTCACAATTATGAAAGGTCTCACTGATTAACAGAGTACTTGTCAAAATTGTCCGGTTTGTTTTACTTAAATAAATTTCGTCTTTCGACTTATTTGTATAAATTCCTAATCGTTTTGAGTTGTGTTTTTGATCAGATCGAAATTGCAACTTTTGTTACGTGTCATTTTGAGATATGTAATCTATCAGTCTATTAGGATTTATAAGTAAAGTGTTAATCAGACGATGGCATGTGCATCCTTGGCACATGTGTTTGGGGAAGCTTTGGCAATAAAGTCTGGAGTTCGCTTTGTTATATATAAAAGGGTTTTTGAAAGTAAAAGTAATTTTTGAGTCTTAACCGGGCAACATTTATTTAAACATCGTTAACGGCTTGCAATGGTGTCACAATTCTAAGTCGATGCAAATTAAATAAATTTTTATTATCAAGTTGAAAGCTCCGTAATGAAAGCTATCACCAAGAACAATATAAATCCACATTAAAAAAAATTAGAATTCAATTACCGATACAGTGTTAGTTTTAGTGTCTTTAAGTGAATAAGTTGATGTTCTTTGGTACTTATACTCAATTTTACATGTAATTATAGAAGCGGCCTGTAATTCAAGTAACTAGCCTGGAACTTAATAGTCTTAGCAAAATCGAAAGTTTAATATGAAGAGAAAATTATTTTTGCGGAGACTCTACTGCAAGTTGGTAGTCCTACTATTCGAAATGGCGTACACTGAGCTTTAAAAAATTGAGAAAGGTGTTTTGCTTATTAGGACTTCCACTAAAAATATAAATGTTTCGATTGTGCTTCGGTTATAATTTCAATTATTAAAATTAAATAATTATGTATCATTTAATATTAGGGCTACATACTGGTGGAAAAAAACAGAGAAGAGTCAAATTAACAGAAAATTAAACAAAAGAGTTACAATTAAAGGTGCAACACATTTTGTGGCCGTGAATATTACTTTAAAAACTCGGTGTCTATATTTGGTGTTTTTAGCTCAAGTCGTGTCAAGTGCCCTTAGTATTTCTACTAATATGATAAATTATTTTTGTTATCTTTTTACTTTTAAACGGTGTCTGACTCTAAAACAGCATTAAATAACAAAAATTTTTGTTAGTATTATTATTACTTTAAAGCACATGATACGTTTTCCTTGAATCCTGCTTTCCTGAATTGATTTTGAAATCAAACAACGACCCATTGAACATTCTCTCAAATGGAAGCGAACAACTTAATGTTTCTTATCTTTCGATAATCTTTCTATGGCTTAGAATTTTTGTACCCGTTAACTACCACCTGTCTCCAAACACGAGACATTTTGTAGTTGGTCTAGTTGAGGGGGATTTGGCTGGGGAACAGACCAGCGTCTTTGCCCAGGAGTGGAATCAAGTGTAAGTAGGGATGACTGGTTTGAGGTTAGTGGGAGATGAGGAAAAGGGGTAGGAGAATGAAGAGGGAAGGAAGGATATGGAGAGGAGTAAAGGTTAGGGTAGTAGGTGAGGGAGCAGCGGGGTGTAAGGAAGGGAAGGGATTAGGAGAAAGGTAGAGGTGGCACTATTATTATTATTATTATATTTTTTGTTGATTTATTTTACAAAAATATATCAATTTTATATACAAAAACCAACCATACACTAACACACTAACTATACGCACTAACTATACACACTAACTATACACATAGCCCTACAACACCCCACCACACACTACAAGAAACACACACTAAGCTTTCTCCAGCTTCTTGAGAAACTTCCTTAAGAATAGAGGTGGCACTAAGAGAAGCGCGTTAGTGAGTCTAACGGTTTGTAACGTTTTAGTCGACGTTGGTCATGTGGTTCGTTGAGGAGGGATGTGGCAGAAGGATTGGGATGGACCGCCAGTCGGGAGGAGTATTTAAGGGCGAATCTGACAATCTCCTCCTTTACGGTGGGAATTGCCAGATCGTTTCGGATTTTGTGGTTAGGAACGAACCATGGAGCATTTACCATGATTCGTAGGGTTTTAGATTGGAAACGTTCAAGGATTTCCAGGTTTGAATTGGCGGAGGAACCCCAGAGCTGGATCCCGTAGGTCCAGATGGGTTTGAGGATGGTTTTGTAGATAAGGACTTTGTTGCCAAGGTTGAGTTCTGAGTATCTTCCCAGCAGCCAGAGAAGTTTGTTAAGAACCAACTGGGCTTGGACTCTTTTTGTTTTTATGTGGGTCTTCCAAGTCAATCTGCGGTCAAGATGTATCCCGAGATATTTGACTTCGGTCGACCGTGGGATAGGATACCGTTGAGGAAGACTGGCGGACACTCCCCTTTACGGAGGGTGAACGTGATGTGATTGGACTTGGTTTCATTGACGTTGATACGCCAGATGGGTAACCAGTCTTGTAGTTTGTCCAAGTGTAACTGTAAGTTTTGTGTGGCAGTTTGGGGATCACTGTCAGTTGTTAGTATGGCCGTATCGTCTGCAAATGTCGCTGTAGTTGTTCCAGTCGTTACGGGTAAGTCTGAAGTGAATATGAGATACAGTGTCGGTCCTAGCACGCTTCCCTGGGGAACACCGGAGCGGATGGGGCAGAGACCTGTCTGTTGACCACGATACTTCACATAGAAATTTCTGTTCTCCAGGTAGGATGAGAGGATGGGTAGAAGAGAGGAGGGAACAGAGCTTTTCAGTTTATGTTTGAGGCCCTCGTGCCAGACCTTGTCGAAGGCCTGTGAGACGTCAAGAAACACAGCGGAGCAGTATTCCTTGGCCTCCAGGGCTCTGGAGATTGTCCTCGCAAGACGATGTACCTGCTCAATGGTGGAGTGGCGATTCCTGAAACCAAATTGGTGAGAAGGAATCAGGTTGTGGTCATGAAGGAATGTATTGATTCTGGAGAGAAGGACTCTTTCCAGGAGTTTGGAGAATAGGGGCAGGAGACTGATGGGGCGGTAGGAGGTTAACTGGTCAGGGGGTTTGCCAGGCTTTGCGATCATAATGATTTCGGCTACCTTCCACTGGGAGGGGAAGTATCCTAGATAAACACAACGGTTAAATAGGATGGAGAGAAGACGGATGCACCTGGGAGGTAACTCTTTGACTAGTCGTCCAGTGATGAGATCCCAGCCAGGTGCTTTTTTGGGTCGGATTTTTCGGATTTCTTCGGCGACCTCAGAGGCATGAATAGGGGTAAAGTGATGGTTTGGGGAAGGAAGAATAGTTTGTGAGAGAGAGAGTTGTTGGGTCTTGAGGAGGATTGGGCTGGAAAACCTCTGACAAGTGTCGGGCGAAGGCTTCGGCCTTTTCACCGGCACTCCGCAGCCAAACACCGTCAGGGGAACGGAGGGGAGGGATGGCTTAGGAATAATGATAATTTTTGTTTGACTTCAGTAGTCATGTAATAACAAAGAATTTTAGTGTCAGTTACTTATGCGTTCTTATATTGACGGCATACACCAGGCTTGAGCGAGCGAAAGGACGAACCGATAAACTTTATAAAAGGAATTTTTAATAAACTAAACTGAAGGTAGCTGAAATTGGGGCTGCCCTGTGCCACTGAGCATAGTTCCCTGGAAGAATTCATTAAACTGATGGAAACTTAGTTCTTCAACTCAAATATTAGTTAGGTTAAATATTGATGAAAAAACAAATTTAGGTAATGCCTTCAATAACTAAACAAAAAGGGGCATTTTAAATTTGTACATACTTAATTTCATACTGATCGAGTTATTTGGTAAAATCAGTGTCTCGTTCTAGATGATATTCTTTGATTTTTCTCCCAGAAATTTGAACTGCTAGTGAGCTATTCGAACTTTGATTCAAGTACAATTTTGAGCATCACTTCATAAACAACTTCGAGCAGGCTATTCTCATATGGATTACGGTTTCTCTTATCATTGTAGCTAAAGAACATTTATATTGAGAGGTGGAGGACAAAGGTTCTTTCAGAGTTTGAAGATTCATTTTTCAATTTTTGAGGTGTTGTATGGCTGTGCGAAGTACTACCCAACAAGCCAAAATAACTGACAATAATGGTGGGAACGCGCCTCATGCGCACCACGCTCAATTCCTGTCGGCAAGGGTTCCGGTACTTCAAAAACTGTTATTTTCGAGTGTTTCAGGACCAAATGCACACATTAAGTACGCGTACATGTTGTGAAATAAAAAACTCCGAAAATAATGGACACTTTAGAGGCTATAATACCAAAGATGGTAAGTCATATGTACTATCACGCATAAAGACAGTTTCTTCCCCTCAAAGTCAGTTAGAGGAATAGATAAATGATCACAAATCCAAATCAATGCTTTATATTGATCATTAACATATTGAGACGAGTTATTAATTAATAACTTTTTTAACTTTAGTCCATTCCAAACGGCTTTGTTGGTGGGAACTCAGCGAGACAAAACGCAAACTCCAAACTCGCACAAGCGCAAGTCATAATTAAGAAAATGTGTTTGTGTGTGTTTTCGGTATCGATTAAAGGTGGAGCCCAACAGCAGCGGCAGTGAAAAAAATCGTACAACTGTAAACAAATGGAAGAAAATAAAACAAGTGAAATTTAATATGGTGGGCTCTAATACAAAACTAATGGTTTTGAATGGTGCATTTTTATTATTAAAATATATAACACTTTATAGTTGAATGTCTATTTATTTATTTATTTTTTATTTTTATACTTATATGAGTGCGTGGCGGCATTTCAAAGTGAAATAACTCGATATATAGTGCAGGTTGGTTGTTGGAAATTAAATATTTATTTTCGCGTAAGGAAAGGAAAACAAAATTGTACTAAAAGTGTTATACGTGAAAGGAATGTAAAAACATTCTATATTGGAGATATAAACATGACGAAGCAAGTAAATGGGAAACAAATTGGACCTTTTGGTGACGTAGGAGTGAACGGCGACACAGTCAAAAAGGACAAACTTAAGAAGGAAATTTACAAGAACGATGACGAAGTGGAGAAAACCACTTTCAAAGTCAAAAAAGACAAACTAGTTAATCAAGAGAAAATTCGTTATAGAAATGAAAACAAACTGAAACTTCGAGAGTACGAAAGAAAAGAAAGAGAGAGGAGAGAAAGGTACGAAAGAGAGGTGGCAGAAGCAGAAAGGAATGAAAGGGAACTGGAATTTGAAAGATGGGAAAGAGAGAGAGCGAAAAAATCAAAGAATTCAATTTGGGTTTCAAGATACAAACCCAGGAGGCCGCCACCAGGGTATAAGGATCCTCACGAAGCGTGCAAACAGAAAATTCCGACGAAAGTCAAAGAAGAAAAACGTCAAGAGATTAAAGCCTTAATGAACTGCATCGCTTTCACTCCGTCTCAGGTGAATTTGACGGAAGAACAAGCCGAGACTAAGGGGAAGAAAGGGACTGTCGAAGAAATGGACAATTCTCTGAGCTCGGACACGACCTCGGATATAACGGATGTGACGCCAAGGTCAAGTTCAAGCGGGTGTTCGTCTATGTCAAAACAAAGCATGTATCTAGACAAAAACGAAAATGTCAAAGTCGAAGGAGGGGTTTTAGGAAAAAATTCGAAGAAAGAAAGCAAATTAGAACGAGAGAATGCGATCAATCTGGAGAAGAGCAGCAACAACAGCAAAAATCCTGAAGAAGACAAAAAACAAGACAATCAAAATCCTGAACATGAGGTTAATAAAAATCTGACCGAAGTAGAACTGGAGGAAATGAAATACTTGCAGGATGCTTTCGAAGACTTAGATATAGACGAAGAGACTTCAGATTTTGCTTCTAGTATTATTTCAGGTATGTGAAAATAACAATTAATATGAAGACACACTAAACGGAACTGGGGAAAATGGAATCAACCTAATTGTCTCTTCATTTCAGGACTCTCAGAGGAAAGAAGAGCAAAGTGCAGCAGAAAAAACATGACGTTTACTAACGAACAACTTCGGGAGATTGAAAGGGTCAACTTGATTCTTCTTAAGAAGATAATGAACCACCGGAAACCAACATCAAAAGCCCAGGTTCAACCACCTATCAACCGAAGAACAAGCGCCGCCATTAACCGCTCTAGAATGGAAGAAAAAATTGAGAGAGAAAATAAGGTGAGCTCCATCCCCCAATATTATTTTATCTGTCTTACTTCTTCATTTTAAATTCCATTTATTCTCTTTAACTGGAACAATTTTCGCTCTATTTCATTCCACTCTGTCCTGTTTTCTTTTTCTTTGGGAAGGGGAGGTGAGCATAAAAGTCGTTTTTGGCCTTGATCACAGTTTGGCCACTGGAACCTCAATGACATGCAATTGAAGGAGAAAAGGAAAGTGGATACAAAACTCATGTTAGAGCTTTTCCAAAATAGAAAATTTTAAAGAAAATATTTCAAGTTGCACGAGTTTATGATCTTGAATAAATTCATAGTACAATAAATACAGAAGTAAGCTAAACGTTTTGAGGACTACAATATACGCTATATGTTAAGATAAATAGGGTAAATATTAATATATATAATTCCCTTGGCTTCCCTCACTTTCTTTACATCCTGTATTTGTTGCTCGTCGACTCTTACTGGCGTGCGGAACTGTTTGACTTACTTACATTTTGCCAGAAAAGTGATGGAGGCCAAACATCTGAGCAAATTTTTATTAAATCCCCCCATTATGAATTGGATATTAACAAACTATCCGGTAAATGTGGTAAATATTCACTAATTTGTCACATTAACCAAGCTTACTTGGTGATTAAGAATAATAAAAGGGAATTGTACATATTAATAATACTCGACTTATTACTTTTACCATGACATCTATCCCGTCATTCATGATTAAGTCAAAACGTTTTCAGGATTTTGGATTCGCAAAATGAAATAAATAAAAACTTTTGTGAGCTATATATTGTCGTTTTTGTATTGTTTCGTACCGCGCTAAAAGACAAATTGAATTAGAAGATAGAGATTGTCTTGTTCAATATCATTTTCCTCAATCCTTCAACTAACTTTACCAGCTTCTACAATAATATCTCAAAGAAAATAATTATAATGAGTTGGGGTTTGATTTGGGTTTTAATGGCGTTTTTAGACTTGGGTTCTTGTGGGAGAAAGCTATTAAACTAGTCGGATGCTTTCACCACTTAGGCACGGGCTTTTCAAAAATCTATCTCAATTTCCCATAAGTAAAATAATAAATCAAACAATCGAAAACTAATAAAAATTTTCTTCTCTTCAGATACTACTAAAGAAGTTACAGTCGGCTAAAGGCACAACAGGTACTCTGCCTAGGAAGTCAAGTCAATCTTACTACTAAACATCAGTATAGTTAGCTAAAGTAAAATTCTAGTTTTAACAGCAGGTATTTACCGAAGATACTACCAGTAAATTAGCTTGTAGTTGGGTACCCATTATTTAAAGAAATTAACAGTTTTCTGGTGCTAATATCACGGCTTATTCCCCCTTCCATTCTTTTCTTTCGAACAACCGCCAAATTTTCAAATTTTTGTTTTAACACTTTTAGATGAAAACTATTTTTCTTTAAATTATAATAAATTTTATTTTAATTTTAAAAGCTTTACTTTTTAGTATGAAATGCTATTAGATTTTTAAAACCGCATAACACATGTATCGCTTGCTGACGGATCATTCTTGGACACTATTAGCAGTGAATGAATGTTAATTGAGATAGATAAATTGTCTTAAAAATGGTGTACCCTCTTTCTAGAGTACTCATAATAAATTAAATCGAGAACAAGTTTGTTCAAATACTTAAACAAATAATTTACACACTCTTTTTTGCCTATCATTGTAGTAGATGGAGTTAGCATATGACGACTCTTGGAATATGCTTTCTGGATTGTGAAAATCTAAGAAGAAAAAAACCAAAAGATTTTATTGAAGTTAAGCTTTGGCGGCAGTTAAACTTGAAACTAAAACATTATACACTGGGCTTTTAATTTCAAAAAAATTTTACTTTTTAAACTGTAATTGTATTGTGAAGAATTGCCGAATATGCAAAGTTAATAGTCTTAGGGGACATTCCTGAACCTCCAAAATGCCGAAGGAGAAGGATCGGAATGTTAAATTTCTTTTACAAACTCACACGAACATGACTGATAAAGGAGACAACAATTTAAACAAAAGATAGAAATAAATCCTTCATTTTATAAACTTCTCCTTGCTGTCATAAAACAAATTGTCACACATCATGTGTGTATGTCTCATATTCCATAAACTATATTCCCACCTAATATTGCTAGACTACCAACTTTCCTTCCCTTCCTGTCTTCACAATTTACATTTTGGTTAAATCTGTTTATGAATAATTCAGTCTCTATAGTTTCTGCTTATTGTACGGAATTTACTTAATCGATTTTGGGCGGCGTCCTTTTTAACTGCCAAGCTAACTTTCGTTGAGCACTTCCAAATGAACTCAAATAAACTGCACCTGTGTAGCCTTTGCGTTTTAACGAAAAAACATCACATCGATTGCTCGTGGAAACTTTTGGACCCAGTATTTATTTAACATTGATTTAGCGTTAAAATTGAGCTCAATGGTTCTGTTTTCATTTTATATTATTCATTTCATACTAAATATACTTTTAAACGAAGAAAAACATGTAAAGTAAATTAAAATTGAGGAAAAATAACAGTAACAAAACTATTCATAAATTAAAACTAGGTTCCAAATGTTCTAAATGAGGCGCTGGTTGCCACTCCTTGAAAGTTTGTTCTTCATTTTTACCAAGTGCTAATCTTGCTCTCAGAAATTATTGTAACACTCCATAATATAAACTAGATCAAAGGAAATATACTGTTACAAGTTTTTTTTGGATCTGTACAATTGTCAGATTATTGGCTCATTACTATTTATCAACACACCACACTAGAAAAGTACATCAACTAAATTCAGCCTAAATTATATTTGGAGCACACCGTCTTTTGAAAACCAAGGCTAGATATTTTACTACAATGTATATTAATATAACATATAAATAAATACTTGAATTTGGGTCGTGTGATTTTGCGTGATTGGCCATTATTTCAGTTAGGGTTTTTGTAAAATGTTCATCTCAGCAGTTCAAACAAATAAGGACAAATACCCCGGTTGTTTTGTTTGATTTTGTTTTCCAGCCACAACTAACCCACAAAACTTTAATCTGGCGTACACGGATCCTTGGTTATTCAAAATCTTGGTTGCCCAACCTATAATGAAATCGTCAGATCGACTTACTGATGGTAATTCGCGTTCTGTCGGTGGATTCAACATTGTAGTTTACGTGTTTGAAGGCACATCAGGTGCTGAAGTGAAAAACACATTGAGTTTACAGGACACATTTTAAGAACTCCTACCTCCGAAGATATATTGGGTAGTGCGTAACGTATCAGGAAAAACTATTCGTATGGGACCACTCACTTGGCTTGAGGATTTTCTCGAAAATATTTGGATTTGTGTGAATAAAACCACCTAGTAGTTGAAGTGAATTCTGGGTTTAAAAGTAGCCAGAAACAACGTTTTACAGTGATGTCTGTTTCTGCCTGGGTTGATTTTCTCTATTATGAATAAATTTTGTTAGGCTTTAAAGGGCCAATTTGTGTAAATCAACGTATTTTGACATTTTAAGAAGCCAAAATTTGGCAATTAATACGAAGGAAAAAAGACGACTTTGAAGTTGGTTATCGGGTTCAAAATATCCAGAAATAACGCAAGGGTTAAAAGGCTTTTGTCCCCTACAAACCATTTTATTTATTTATTTTATTTTTGGAATTACATTGCTCATCTAATAATCACATCCAGTAAGATCCGTCCATGCTATTTCAACTATTCGAAAGAAACGGAAGGGGTATCAAAATTTGTTTGAATTAAAATGTCTACATAAAATGGTAGAATGCCAAAATGTGGCAAACAATTTATGTTCTGTTTTTTGAAAAACTTTATAGTAGAACTTAAAATTTTTAATTCTCAGTATTTAAACAGCCAGCAAGTTTTAAATATTTAATATATATATATATGTGCTGGTTATGAGTATGTACAAAACTCCTTGCAGGTAGTTACACTCTTTAAGAGCAGAGTTTTATAAAGAAATATACAGTCTATTTATACTAATTTGATGCACAAGTTCATTTTTACAAATCTTGCCAAATAATCAGTATATTCAAAACCAGTCATTTTACCAAATTCCCTTGAAAGCTATTTTTACTGTTTATTGCATATAGTTTGAAAAGAGAGCTAAAGAGATAAATATTGTAAAAATTATATAAAAGAAGTCATGACATTGTTTTAAATGAAAAAAGTCTAAGAAATATGGTTGTGAAGCATTTACACCAACTTTTAAATGGTTGTGTTGAAATTAAGTTAAGAAAATTTGAAAAGCAATAAATAAATTTTTTAAAATATGTCATTTTAAGATTATAAATATTTTGACTAAGTTCAATACTCACTTCCTCAAATTTAATAATATTTTTGAAGGAAAAAGTGAAACAGTTTTACTCTAAGGATGATTTCACCAGATAGACAAAAGTAAATAAATTTTAACCAAAGAAGCATGTTGGTTAAATAAAACTACTAAAACATAACTATTAAAATGCGACTTTTTTTGTTGAATGAAAGACAATAAATAAAGGATTAGAACTTCAGAAATGTATGTTAGTTCATTATCCTGTCCACAATTTGACCATAAGAAAATAATTATATTAAAGCCTAAAAATGAGTTTATGAATACAATCTAACATCAGATTTTTATTTTTTTGGTTTTTTCTTGCAACTCCACATTAGGTCATCATAACTTCAAATCCCTCTTTTATTAACCTGTAGATATTCCTACATTGACCAACTCCTGGAATAACAAACCTATGAAAAAGAAAAAGACTCAGGCTTCAGGCCTTAAACAGAGTAGGCTCAAACACTTTCTAAATTAAAAGCCCACTTACAATTTAATTAAATTGTGTACATGGTTGTTGTTTATATAGAATTGTGTGTGTATGAATACAAATAGTACTTATGCAATAGCATAAGTAAAGTATACAAATAGTACTTATACAAAACCTAAAATTACGCAAAATTTAATAAAAAGAAGTATAAAAATTTATATAATTCTTACTTTTAAGAATTAAAAGAAAAATGTTTACGAAAAATAAATATGCCAGATCTTTGTTTTTAGAAAAAGTTGCTCTGGAGAGCAATTATTGCAAATTCTTTCTGTTAGAGGCAGATAATATACAATTCATGCAATGTCGCTTAGTGGATTATGAAAATCTTTTACAAAATTAATAAATAAATAACCTACAAGCCAATAAACAAACAAGAAGTACAAATCAACATTATGAAGAAATGGGAAAAGCAGAGCTGGATGTAATGAAGTATTATTGAACAAAGGCGGGTAACGAGTCTCCTTCCACGGCAAAAAAATTCCGTTATAAATTTAAGAATCCAAGTATAGAAGGCGCTGACGTCTAAAAAAATTCAACCGTACCAAACGTATTTATAACAATATTTGCATTTTTTTTCAAAACTTTCCCATTGATTTATTGAAAAAACGAACAGCTATCAGTGTTTGCTTTTTTTTTAATTGAAATTTGATCGCCAAGTCTTGCTTTGTTGGTCGAAAACAGTGAAAAACAAATTTTTTCATGTACCAAAACTCAACCATACTTACCTTACGTTAGACTGATTGAAAGAGCGATAGATTTTTTTTTCACCTGTTTTTGTTTCAGTTGGTCATGTGACGGTGAGAGAGATGTTTGGTGCTCAATTTAACGATTTTTACCCAACGGTTGTAAATATTGTTCAATGTTTTCAAAGTTAATTTATTTTTAATTCCATTATTTAAATAATTTTTTACATTCGTTAAATGTAAATAATTGTTTGTTGTGTTGTTTTAAACATTCTTTCACTTATAATTCATTCTAAATACACATGATTTTGTGAGTGGAGGGAAAACAAAAATGCAGGTGTGAATAATTTTTGGATGGTTTATAAACCAAAATTTAAAAAAAATGAAACCCACTTACGCGTTAGAAGATTTGATTTTCGAAACGGAAGCAAGGGGAGCCGAAAATGGAGCGAATAACGAAGACCTCGATATTTATGCTCAACTTCAGCAGAAAGAAAAAGACTTGATTTTAGCTGCTGAACTCGGAAAAGCTTTGCTGGAGAAGAACAAAGAACTCGAAAAACAAATCAAGGAAATTTCTGAAGAGAGCAGCAAAAAAATTGAGGTAAGTTTTACTGAATCGATGTAATGAGTTGAATATATTCGTCTTCGAGAAGTTTCTGATGAACACTTAATTAATCCTCTTAACGGCTAGGTAATAATGAGAAAAAGTTTAACGGGTTTTGTGACTGGAACAAGTTAGTGAAATAGTTTTTTTTTAGAGAAGTATATTATAAGTTGTTTGGTTTTACTTATACTTCACACCTACTGCTGTTGTAAATTAATTTATCATGTAATTCTCGCAGAAAATGATGTAGATTCAGAAATTTTTTTTTGTTCAAACAGTTTTTAATAATACTAAACTAATGCGTAAACCTAAAATAAAACTGAATTAAAAATTTTGTAAACTGTACATAGTGCAGTAGAATCTTACATAATATCATAGTTTTGTGTTTGTGAAAGATTCCTTACATAAAACAAAACAAAGATCTTAAGTGAGCTATCAAGGAAGGATATTGCACCAAAAACGCTTCCAACCAAAACTAATTGTACATTTTGCCTAAATGTAACAATTTTTTTTAAATAAATGTTGTGAATAGTGAGATAAGCGCCAATACTGTTATACTGTCTTGTGCGATTCATATATAAAGATCGATATATAGACTGGAAAGGGTAACATTAGATCCATCGAAAGGGATGATTGCTTGTATTATCTTATTGTTTTTAGTGCTAATAAACGCTCATTTTAATTTCATATCTATATAAATATTACGGTAAAAGTGATAAATCGAGTAAATGTAATTCCCAGCGATTAGTCATAATGGAACCTCCAAAGAAGCTGGAAGCAAAGAGAAATAACATAAGCCAAGCATCTGAACAATATTTTATTAAACTTCCCAGCCACAAAATAAAGATTTTATAAACTATTCGATACCGGTATATGTGATTAATATTCAGGGATATGTCATATTTACCAAATTTAGTGGAAATGAATGATCGCCGGGAATTATACAAGATTTATCAATTTTACAGTATATATTTTATATATACCAAATAATTTTTTTCGTTTTGTCACTTGTCATAAACTTTTCCATCTGGTATGTATGGCTATAGGAAGTTGGATTATTTTGAGCTCTAACAAAACGCTTTTGACTTTCAAAATTTTTCGTGAAATTCCCGAAACGCAACGAAATCATATTCCAATGTATACACAATGCAAATACGTTTCTCTTTTTGTGTGTTTAACTCATGCCTCTATTTTTTGGACGTTTATCTCACTCTTTGTGCGATATGAGGATGTGAAACTTAGGACGCTGATAAGCCTCAGTTTGTGAGATTCTCTTTCACCTGTAACTAAGAAACTATAATCAACGGATGTTCTTCAGCTGTTGAAAATAGTAATATTTTATTCATACAAATGATATTTGTCGTTTGCCGTTAAAATTTATAGTATTTAGGGAAGAGAGACCAAGATCCTTTTTCTGTTAACCCAAAAAAGCAATAGGCCTACACTTTTCTTCATTACAAAGCTTTTGAATAGTTTGGAAATAGACACTAAACACCCTGTGGCTACATTCTTTATTTTGTAAATAATTATGTTGGGAAAAAAAGGAAAAGCTATAGAGTTTCCAGTTTATTAGGCATTCAGTTTCAGTTTCATTTCAGTTTTGAGTTTTAAAATATTTGTCTGACAGACAAATTGGGTGGAATTTCACTTCCTAGCCCATGCATGTGAAAGTGTTTCCGTAAAGGGAGCGGATCGTAGGGTTGGGAAAACCTTGAGCATAAATAACGATAAGCATTTTTATCATTCCCATTCTGATAGCTTTGTAATCGGGGCTCCTAACATTTCATTAAAGATGACTGTTTTTCCCAATTTTAGCTAAGGTGGACATGATATCTTGATAAATGGATTTATCTCAGCTTTATAAAAAAAATTACTAACTACTTATGCGATTCTTTTTTCCTTATATGTATTTCTTTATTTTTTGTCGAAATCTAGTTTGTAACATCGGTAATGCTACTCTTTGAACTGTTACGTCGCTCAACTCAAATTTATAAGTACGAGAGAGTTCACCAGACGTTTCGACTTCTTTCACAGCTTAAGTCAGGGGATGAAAGTTCCCTGAAAACTTCAAGAGTATATTTATGATATTAATTCTCAATGAAAGTGTGCAATATGTTTGAAATGGACTTGACTCAGGACCAAGCTGGGAAAGGAAGACGAATGCCTGAACAAGCTAAGAGAAAATCTTTTCATTCATCTACGATGTATATTTTGACTTGAGTGGCGTAACAACTAAAAGATGACAATTCAATCAAGGGTGGCTTAACGGTCCGTCGAGAACCTTCGCTTTGTTCACAGTAGTTTTTCCGGGGCTCGCTCTTGAGCTTCATCTGTTGTGGAGTTTGGCTCGACGATTTGGAGGTCTTTCCTGATATTATCCACGTAACTTGTTCTTTATCCTCCTTTTGGTGCTGTTGTTGCTCATGCAAATGTGACAATCGACTCCTGGTGAAACCTACTGCGTTTGGCCCATTCTTCTTTTTAGGATAATGTCTGATATCTTTGGGATGTGTTCATACAATTCGTTGTTATGACGTCTGCCGTATTAGCTATTTTCTATTATTGGACCCAGGATTTTTTGGTTTTTCTTTGAAGTAATTATTCTTTCTCCCGTTAGAAAAAATTGAATTAAATGATAAATGAGAAGAAAAATGCATTTTTGAAGTAGGAAAACGAAAATGATTCACGGGCTGAATCCTACATTCAAATCAAAATTTTTACTCCACGTGTTTGATTATTGAATTTTTGGCATTTAATGAATTGACTTGTCATTCGTTTAGGTCTCGATCTCATAAATCTGTCACCAAGTGGACCATACTTTAATGTGTTAGACTTCTTTGTCCTGACTGCTTCAAAAGCAACAACCTTGAGAAAGAAACTGACCAAGAATTAGATTTGAATTCAACGCCCATGCTTCAGGCTACTACTGGAGGAGCGTTCACTAAGACCTCGTATTTCGCATGTAGTTACTTCATTCTATAAGTGCTTGACCATTATTTTTCTTTTTAGTTTCCTCATTTAACTAGAAAGACTCCCATTATTTTCCTTCTTTTTTTATTTTGTGTTTACCAAGGGGGTGGTCTTCCACCTTTTGAAAAGTTTAAAAGCAAAGCAAAAACAGAGGGCTTAGGTTTAATTAATGTTTGACTAATCAAAATCCATCATCGTTTACTCTGATAATTAATTGCCCTTGTTTTTTTTAAACCATTCATTTCTAATCGAGATGATTAACCAGCTGTTATTGTGGTGGTTCCTCCGATTTTCTAATCTTCAAAATCATCAAGTGCCTCATTTGAATGATGACTATCAATTTGGCTGGAGTCGTCTTTTATGAACCGTCGCATTCGCACAGCACGGGAATACATGGTAATGAAGAAGAAAGAAATTAAAAACAGCCAGTAATAAAAAATGAGAAAGTTATAAAAATTTAAACTATTTTTAATGATATAGGTAGCCCTTTAATAAGTTACATTGTCGTCCAAACAGAAGGAATGAGAGTGAGCATTGAGAAGGAATTTAAGTGGAAAGAAATCTTCAACATAAAAGAAATTACTAGGGTATTGCCCTGAAGGGCATTGAATAGTTTACACCCTTCATAGGAACAGGTTGGCGACAGGTATAGTCGTTAGAAAAGTTTCTTTCTCTTTATGTATTGAACCCATTGAATGATTTCTTATTTTAGTATAAAAAAAAGGTTGGGCGAAATGGCGGCAATCTTTCTTCTATAGTCAATATTGCTACACTTCAATTCAAGTTATCACGTCTAATCTTTAAAAGAACGGTCAACAGTGGGGCGAATATCAGGTATCTTCTAAAGAATTAGGTCAAAAACAAGAGTACAATTGGGAATAAGGTTTCGAATATTTCCATTATAGCTTTATGCAATGAGACAATATAAAGGGACTCACGTGACTGACAAACCCACAGTGAAACAGCCGGATCAATAATTCAGAAATGAGGACAATGATATAATCAAGTTGTTCATCCAGGTTTTAATGATAATCGGTTAATTAAGGAAAACAATTGCGTTGATAGATAGCAAACTAAGAAGAAGGTGAAGCAGCTGATTATACATCAAATGACTCATTCGTGGGTTTGGCTCACCTTTTAAAAAGGCCATGACCGTGCAACCAAGGCTCCATGTGCCATTCCCCCTTAAAGTTTGCCTGTAGTAATAGCGCCAAAAATCCTAGGACTTTCGTGCCTCTCGTATCAGGGTTGGTATTTGGGTAATAATACTTATGATTGCTAGTTCGTTCATAATTCAAGGGCAAGTGATGGAAACATTGGCTTGAAAGAGTTTTTATTTCGAATTTGTTTCGGTAAGTTCCTATCAAAATGAAACGACAAAAAATAAAGATGTGGCCTTTTTGTTATAACGATAAATGTGTCGTCACGACTTCCTTGATAAGGAAAGGAATGAAAACAATTGGCCGTGCATTGCAACTCATATTGCAGAGATAAGAAGAACGGTATTGTCGGGTCGATAGCATTCCTTTAACTTTTAATTAACGATCGAAATCGATGAACACAAATGAACACCAAGGCTAATGAACAATAAAATGAATTCCATATTCGCGAAATTGTTCAGAATCTTCTTAATGGAGTTTTTGTCACTTTTACTGCTATGCTGCTAAGAAATGACCGCGGAAGCTTGTAAAAGAGTCACATAATCATAAAATGGTAAAAAAGATCTAACATTGATCAATTTGCCGAACTGTCTTCTACGTTCAGGAGTTACTTCTAAATTTCTTACTGTAATAGTCTGAATTTTCCCCATAACACACCTCCTCACCTCTATTTACCTCTTTTCTTTTCGATTATTCAAGACTGCGCTTCTTAAGCTGTGTTACGCACGATGTATCATCTCTTGCCATAATTATCCTTTTCAAAAGTACCCTCATTACAAGTTAGAATTCTCTGTTCCGCTTTGACTTTGTGAAATTCTCAAGTTTGTGACTCATCGAGTGATGTTGTTTTTTGGAGAGAACACGAATCAACATATTAAACGTATAAATATCCAAAAACTTTTGACACTCAAAAGAAGGTAAAAGGGTGTGACACTCACGTAACCGGTACTAGAGAGTGAAGGCTGAGTTTGATTTGTGTGAGGGACCTTCAGCCTGAGCCTGATCAATTGGAGCCTGCAAACTATGGAAACTTCAACGTCTCTCATCTCTCGTATACTCTGGTGAAAATTCTGTGGCAGACAATGTCTCCACAAGTGATGGTCTCCTTCATTTGCTTGTCGCTGTACTCCCTGACGAAGGTTGTTGTCACCTCTTTGATTCTCTGAATGTGAATCACTTTGTTATCTTTAAACTCGATGAGGGACTTGGAAACCATTCCGTCGAGTCGAGTTTCGTCAAAGGGCACACCAGCCCTGAACGTGGCTGCATAGCCAGCCATCGGCCAGAACCGTTCTAAAACGTATCTTCCATCTTTCTCAGACAATTTTATTGTTTCCCTAAGTATCTGACATAATTTTCGGTAGAAGAGTTTATATTTGTTGCGTTTCAAGTAAGCATCGTAATTGTTTGATTCTATCAGTCTGTATTTCTTATTTAGATATCTTTCCATTGATAATTTACCTTCAAAATGCCAAACAAATTCATTGTAAATAAATATTGCTTTCGAAAATGGCGGAGGGAAACCCCCTGAAAATTTTCTATTTAAAATATTAGACGGAGATTCGAACGGTTTGAACTCTCCAGTGTGGTGCCACAAGCGATTTTTATCAATGTTTACGTTTTAAATCATATTAATACTGTACAACCAGTCCCACTTTAACGCCGTGGTACCGTGGTAGATAGGTTGTTACAAAATAGCGTATTGTCTAAAACCATGTTACGTGACACGAAGAACCAGAACATAAAAGAAAAGAGAGGGAGGTTACGCTCCAAGACCCATTGAAAACAAAAAAAATCTTTCAACTCGGAAGGGATATTAAAATATGTACAGCATGGAAAGTGTACAACACTTACACACGCACACACACGTTCAATAATCATAAATACTTTCAGGTAGTTTTCATTTATTCCCCGTATTCTTCATCCATTTGGTCGCGCCATTCTTGTTCTCTAATGGTTAAAATGACACATTTTACGATTGATGAAATTGTTACGGTAAAAGCGATAAATCTGCCAGTGTACATTGGCACATGATACATGAAATAAAGAAATGTCAGAAATCTAGCATATAAATAAACTTTATTAAAAGTTCATATATATCTGATAAATATTCAGTGATTATTAAGTAGTTCCCATTATATAAGTCTGAATTTTATTATTCATGGAGTTAGGTCGCGGTTCAAATCTGATTATGATTACTCGATTATGAAATGGAGATCCGGAAAAGACTTAAAAATTACAGGATTACATTACAATGAATTTTTTTATTATATGTAAAATTTAAAAGAGGTGAACTTTTATAGGGAGATAGATAAATATTGTCGAAAAAACTTGAAGTTTTGGAGATGTGCGTGTCAATTAATGTGACACTTTGTACAAATTTAGGACGAATAACGATTAATTTGGGGTATAAGATTAATGTATATGCAGTGTAAAGACAATTTCAAATTTCGAGATTAGCTGCATCGTGTGAATTAATATTTTGCATGATAGCCATGTAACCAGTAAGATGGCTGTGACTCAATTGAATTAGTTAATTGTAATGAAAAAATGACAATGTTTAAAATTTCATTTTCTTTATATTAGTTAAGTTATATCGACAAAATTGGTTAATAGTGATTCGAGGGTCGATGGGAACGATGTTCGACCTCTTTTTACTCCGGCTATCAGATTTCTAGTGAACAGCTGCTTGAGTCAGGAACAGTGCACTCCTGGTTCGGGATAGGAACTTGTGGCCTTAATTTCTCTATTATTAGCCTATTGCCGGTCACGGGTCACTCTCGTTCTACCCAATAATAAAACTTTGATTGTGAGGCCCCATGGGGCCATGTTATTTCGTTTTCCCTCGAATAAATTGCTTCACGCGTGATCAAATGATATGAGAGCTTGCTTCTTAATCATTCAAATAACACTGATACATCAAAAACGGTAATCCTTGAGGTATCAGAAAGATGTGACTCAAGTTCTTAGTTAAAAAACCAAATATGTGTTGGGTTGGAGGTGTTATTAGGGGTATGAGTTCGGATATTGGAATGCTCTCGGCTGACCAGTATTTATTTCGTATAAATTACCTCATTTATAATTAGACATCAACGTGCAAAAATTAAACACTTTTCGCTTGAGCACAATTGAAAAGCAAAATCGAAAGCATTCAAAGGACAGGTTTCTAATTAAGGTTATGCATAGTACCAGGCAGATTAATTTTACTACCGCCTGTCTAGTTTATGTGAAATAATTTTATAAAAGGCTCTTCGAAGGTGAAAATATCAAGAAAACTATAACAATTCCGAGCGGTAAAGTTCCTTTTAATAATAAATGTGGAGGAGGCCAGGGGTTATGTTGGGTCTTGGGCAAACCCCGCATTCACTACATTTGGACAAACCATGGAAAGAAAACTGGAGAAGGCTGATAGAACAGGCTCAAGAGACTCGTTACCATTATCGGAAAACTGAGCGACGCCTCCCTATTAGTTCATCGCCTTTTCTTCGAATAAAGCGGAGGAAGGAAACCACACCATTTGTACTCCCGGAAATCGCGTGCAACGACCAAATCTAATTCCAGTTGAAACGGAATTCACATCGTTAATGGGCTACCGGTCAACGTTCAAATTCGAAACATGACCTATCCAGTCAGTCCACCACTAACCAACCAGGGATAGAAAACAGGGCTCAATGGGTCATTACAGCCAGCAGAAAGTTCTTTATAACTTCCTTGGCGTGATTTGCTAGAGAAGCAATTTGATTTCCTCAAAATCTTTAGATAATTGAAAATTAAAGCCATTATTAAGCTCGGACCGTGTCTAAATGGATTTTCAGTAGTCAGAGAGTTTTAAAATACGGTTTTGCGCATGATTTCAGTTGTTTACTTGTAATTTTAACTAAAATTGTTTAATTTGCATCTCAAGGTTTTCATTTGACTTTCCCTTCGTTTCGTTGCAATGCGAAAAAGTGTCTGGGTCTGGTTGAACAGACAGACAAAAACTGTTATCCAAGGCGGGGGGCTGAGTTCGGAAGCGTATGTCATCCATTGTTGTTGCAATATAATTCCTAAATGAAAGAGACCGAAAACTTTCCGACAAATTATAGACTTATTTAAAATTGTTTTAACCATAAACTAGTAGAACTTATAAAAACTTCTTTAAAATAATAGGATAAGTGAGAAAATTGGAAACGGGTCAACCTAGGTACCCAGAAAATAAGTGTCAAGGTTGAGACAAATAACGTTCGAGGTTTAAGGCCTCCGATCGAATGAAAAGGAGCCTCTTTGTTTTGCCTCAAATAATTTCGGTTTTTTCTTTTTTAATTTTTGTCAAAGAACGAATTCGGTGTTACAGCGTTTTTAACAAAATGGGAAACAGAACTACTTTGATGACAAGAGAACCAGGAACAGAGGCGTAGGAATTAGAATTCGATCCTGCATTATGTTTTGCTTTAAAATCAATCCTATGTCGCTCGATTCTTGTTTTGCTTGTAATGTGAACTCTTGCAACATTCCCATCTTAAACTGTTGGCCCATCCACTGCAGTCTCAAAAATAACATATTTTTAATAGTTTTTACTTTTGCTATACGATTTTATTTTACCTGAGAGTGACGGTCTTAGAAAAGCAACTTATGTGTTATATAAATAATCCGGTTTGTTTTTTGTCTCGTCTCGTCCCTTAGTGGTTTCTCTCTAGATAATTCTTCGAGGATAAGGCAAGGAACATGTAGACCTTGAAAGAGAGCCTAATTAGTTATAGCTAGATTCGTTCTATTTTTCGCTTTCTCGTTATCTTCAGGGAGTAAGGAATTGAACAATTGGCACGTTGTGGAACAATTGTTAGCATTTTTCTAAAGCGTCAGCAGTTTTCTTTTAAGCGTTTTTCAATAAATTGACGTTGGATGACGTCATTAACATCGCGATTTATATATATATATATATATTTTTTTTGTTAAATAATTATTTGTTTTTACTTAATTTCTCGCTAGATTTCTTTGTTCTCTTATTTTTGAACTTGAATCCAAAACATTTAGAATATAGGTCAATGCTCCTTCCTTCGTTCTAATTATGTTTTCTGCAACGATCTGACTGTTCCGGCTGGTGGTTCATCCCAATTTTTCTGCAGCATTCCTTCTCAAACAACGACAGGATAACGACTAAGGACAATTTCTGGGTTCACTAGATAAAAAACCTTTCTTTTTTTTGAGCCACACAAAGTACTTATAGTCTCACTTAGAGACAGGTGGCTGTTAGCAAGGGTTAAAACATTTTCTGAACAGTGTCAAGTTTTGGTAAATTTTACTATCATGGTTGTGAGACAGTCGTTCAAGTTCACCCATCTCATGGGACTCATTCAATGTAGGAAACAAATCCTCCGCTTTCTATTCGTTTGATACCACGTGAAGAATCCAAGTATCGGGTTCTTAGGTATTAATCATAGCAACGACGTCATTTAAAACCTACTTCCGTAATTCCCCTTTTGATAATTTTTACTTCATAGGTTTATGCCTCTAGTCTTATAAATACGCGAATGTTTACGGCTTGAAAACCAAATTATTAAATCTGTAATTAATTTCGAAACTTTTTTTTGATCAAAATCAATTTGATTTGTTAGCTTTTCCTCGGAGGGAGATGAAGATCGTCGACCATTTTGGCGTTCCTTCGGTACCTTTTAGATATTTGCTCCGGTCATTGACACTTTTCAAAATTCAATCAACCAAGGGTGGCCTAAAGATCCATTGAGAACCCCAAGCATCGAGTTCGCTCTTTTGCTTCTTCTGTTGTCGAGTTTTTTCGACCATCTAAAGGTCTGTCTTGGTATTATTCAGATATCTTGTTCGTGGTGCTTCACTCGTTCCTCCGAACGTGGTCAATTTAGATCAAGATTAATTTTTTCAATTTTATGGGATTATTCAATTGAGTAAATATTTATAGGAGAGGTGGCGAAGATGTAAAACAACCGCAGAATAGCAAATGGCAACATTTACTGATTTCAAAATAATTTCGTAACAGATCGAGAGTCGTGCTTCGATTTTTTTTAGCCGCCATTCTGGTTTTTACGGATGACAGTCTCTCTTTCTTTCTGCATTTTGTTTTATTCAATGTCAGTTTCTTGTCGATGGTTCTTATTTTCACGTATCGACGGATTTAATTGCGAAATCAACAGTTACAATTTGTCGAAATGGTAATCGTAAGTTTACGTAAGTAAACGAGCTTTTACGTAACTTGAATGACTCATACTCTGAACGGTAAAAAGGAAAAGCGACGTCTGTCCGCGAACACACCGCCTTCGAAAAAAAAATCAAGGTATTGGAACCGTTCGCATCGTCATTGTCTCGCATCATTAATTGTTTGAAACTGATCAAAACGTTCAAAATATTAGTTTCAGTTGCGACCGACACAACAGAGAAGGATCTATCGATTGGTTTAATGTCGGTCTTCGTTTACGATATTTTCTACAACAACCGCAGTTTTGAGGTCCTCTGACCCATCTGGTTGTCGGCTCTGGTTGGCTTAATAAAGTCGTCAGGGTACTCAAGCAATTTCTTTTGTTAAAATTCATTTAAAAAAGGGGAAAGTTTTTTTAACACTTTTTGCGGTCGGCTCTAAAAATTTTCGAAACCGACCGCGCGAATAATTTTATTTGTTTATTTTAATTTACAAAAAGGTTATTTACAAATAAAACAAATTAATTGTAGATTTAATTAGAGTAATTTAATTGATATTTTCTATCCTATGATTCCGTGAAAATTTATATCACCAAAAGAAACAAGTAAAAAAAACTTTCACTCCAAGTTTTGGTCGAAAAGGAATCTGCCAAATGAGGGTGGCCTTGGATGGAATAAACAAGGATTTCTAAAGTAATAGACTTTATATCAAGTTTGTTAAATGACTAATTCAGGTACTGTTTTCATTATGCAAGCAGATAATTTAACCTTGATTGCATACCTTGCCATCTGAATTATTTTTATCCTTCTCTCTTGTCTCTCATTACTTTTCTATCCTCGAAGCTGTTGATGTTCAGAGTGTTCAAAAGAGGCAAAATTTAGAAAAGAGGGAAACAAGATGAAGCTTCGAGATGAGCTTTATTGAAACATTTCACAAAACGGTTTCGAAATCTTAATTAATAGTCAATGTTTGTTTCAACGCCTTTTTCACGGGGGATTTTCGTCTAGGAAACAACCTTTGCTTTTACCCCAAAAATTGGTTAAAGGAAAAGGAGAATATTAAAAATAATAGGAATGAGAGAGTAAAGAATGATGCAAGAAGAAAAGGAAGGAACGGTTTGAGAAAGAGCAAAGTATGAGAGAAAAATGTTAGAACAGAAAGAAAAGAGGATAAAGAGACAAGAGCCTTCTGAGGTCTGGTAGCTCATGTCTCTTGAAACATCGTTAGTCTTGTTGTTTATTGAGGAGAGAGGCTGCCGAATGGTTGACATGGACCGCCAGTTGAGAGAAGTATTTAAGAGAAAATTTGATGACCTCTTCCTTTAGAATGGGTACAGCCAGATTATTGCGGATAACACAGTTTGCAATAAATCAAGATTGAGATTGTCTAGATTTTGAATTGAAAAAGTTTCACAATTTGGTTTCCAACTTTTGTTGGAGTTGGCGGACGAGCCTCATAATTGGATTTCATACATCCAAAAGGGTTTTAGAATTCTTGATTTTATACTGCCAGCACTACTGGTCTGTAACGAGAGGATTTTGGGAACAGAAGATGAAATAAAAAAAATATGTTAAAAGTTTTCAAAAATGGCCCTAATGTCCACTGAGCCGTTTGTAATAAGTGTTTTCGCTGAGACATTTTACAAACTCGTTTTGGAGCATTTACCCCCAAACATGTTTTTTTTTCCTACTAAGGATGCCTGATCTGCCTCATTTGTTAACGAGACGGAAGAACCGAACGTTTTGGTCAAACCTATCGAATATTGTAACAAAAATGGTTTTTTCTTTTATTTTGTTTCTTTTAGATGACCCTTATCATTCCAAGTCGCGAAGTCTATAGAGTTGTTACGATTTGCCTTTCTTCATCAACAATAAATAAAAATATAAATCCGATCACGTAATCGTTTAATAAGCGGACAGTTAAACAATCCGGACGATGATGGCTTCTATTATCAAACTCGTGCTCTTGGTTTGTCCTAAATCGAGGTGAAATTCACAAATTATTTTCGTTAGCTTAAGAAAACGTAGAAAATCATATTAATTGGCGGGTTAATAACGTTATTAATTTATGTATTTTCCCGGCTTCCCTCCCCCCATTTCTCCTCCCGTATTTCTCTGAACCATTAGAGAAATGAGAGTCTGTTCTTCGTATACCGCGAACGACAAAGAAAAGAAGGAAAATTAGGACGCGAGAGAGAAGGGGGTGTCCAACCGATTTAGTTTATGAAAATTTTGTCGTGATTCGACACGCATTAGCAGAAAGACATCGGTTTTGATGATGCCTCAAGGTGTACCAGAATGTATTTTAGGAAATGAAATATCGTACTGGAATAACCGCCTGCAAAATCTCTTTTAAATAAAGCCAATTTCATTGGTCACACGAGCGGAAGTTTTTTTAATGTGACGAAATGATTTTACTCAATAAACTGTGTTCAAATTGATTTTACATAAACCGTGCCAAATTTACAGACAATTTTTTTTTTTATATAGAATTTGAGGAGAGGGTCCGTCCAAAAACAGTGAATTTTCAAAGACCAGTTCAAAATAGAACAGGGAAGAAGAATATCTTAATATAATGTGTCTTTTAACCTGTAAAAATTAGTACAGCCATTTAACGGGTTAAATATATCTTGTCGCTGTTTTTTCTCACCTGAGCGTCAATTAGCTCCAGTCTGATTTTTTTTAAAGAACGCACCCAATATATGGCAAGAGTAAACTGAGGAGGAGAGTTAAAAGTAGAAAGAAAGAGACAGGAAAATAAGAACTCATTGCTTTGTTGCTAATGTAATTAAAGAAAAGGTAAGCAACAACCAATCTCAATTAGGTTGTTCCCACTAATATCTGCATGTAAATGGTCTTCGTTTTGTTTGAAGGTGTCCTCGAGATAACTTATTCTGTATGAAGACTAAGATGTCTCTCATTTTTGGAGGTTTTCATTTGACAGCATATACCCTACAAAATGTGTGTATTTGATCCTAAAATACTCGAAAGTAATTTTTACTTTTTTTGAAGTACCGGAATTTGTGCCAACAGAAGCGTAAATATGTTGCATCATAGGTACGTCGCGTCCCCGCCGTACTTGTATGTTGGATACATAATGCGTTATTGTTTTGTCTTTCGAATATGCCAATGGAACTAAAAAGCAATAAAAAATTATTCTCTTGGTCGGTAAGGTAAATTACCAAATAACGGATGCAAAATTTCCATCCAGTCCTCAAGTTCTTACTTTTCAATTATTAACATATATTCCGACTTAGTTTGACTGTTAGTGAAAGAGCAAAACTTGTCATTCTGGGGTTCACTACATTCTGGAAAAAGATTGGAATACCTACTTGGACTGTTTCAAATAGTGTTAATAGCTTGTGGATCTATATAGAGTCTGGCAAGAACTGAAATAAAATTGTAAGAAGCTACAGGATTTTCATAGATGCTGCAGGGAGTTTCAACAGTATTTGGATAATTTATTTAATATACCAATTGCAAATTTTCTTAAAAAATGGAGAAACTAGTCTGAATTTTCGTTGACAGAATGTCTCTACTGTATGTTTCTACTGTAGATTTGAAAAGGAGCGCAGAGAAAATATAATATTTTGAATAAAACGGTCAAACAATGGGTACCACGTGTTTGTGTAAGAATTTCGGAGGTTGCTAACACCCGATGTTACGTGTTCGAATCTTCTAAGGTGCAGCAGTGCCTTAACCGTATTTGTGTGTAATTCCATCCTTGTCTAGGGGAGTGCTAACCGTCTCTCCTTTCATACAACACATCTTCTAAGGTAGTGAGCGAACTCTTGAAGAAATTCACCCTCTACTGAATCATATTAGTTTCCTGAGTATATAAACACGGCTAAGATACGCACGCGTTAACTAATCAATTCTTCTCAAAGAGTACGACAGGGTTGCAATAAGTGATATCTGATTTTAAGAAGAACTTATCTGATGGACATCGCGTGAAGAAAAGCCTTGGAGGCCATTTTGTAAATTAGTCATGCTTAAATTTATTTTCTATAATTTCACGGGCTCGACGTTTGACTTAATTTCTAAAATTAAAAATAGAAAGTAGGACATTAAGGCCAAATTCATAGAAATATTCACGTGGAGATTCGCCTCATAATTTTATTTTTTTATAAATTTTGGGAAAATGTCATGGAAAACTGGATAATAATTCAAGGCAGCAGGCATACACAATCGTAAGCTCACACCAGGTTTGAAGGCTTTCTGGAAGGCTCGTGGACCTTGTTCACAAGCTAATTTGAGTGAATATAATGAATTTGGTCGAATTTAATACCAGAGTTTATGTTTAAATTAACCGCAGATGGAAAAAAATGGTTTCAATGAGCAAAAATGGACCTTTTGTCTTTTTGTATCACACATTAATGCCCGTTGCGCTCTAATTATATCAATTCCATTGTCTGGTGTATGGTTCATGCGATACCCGGATGATTTTTGCCATTTAATTTATTGTTAATGGGTCTGCGTCTTCTGTCATCCAGTTCCTAATTCTCGAAGGGCACCCAAACCGGGTTACCGTTAGGAGCTACTCTTTTCGACTCATTAGAACGGAATTTTTGGCTGTTCGATCGAATCTGAATTCATCCAGGCGTTTAATTAGGTAACCAACCTTCATCTGCCGTAAACGAGAACAATAGAAAAAGAGTAGATGTCAAAAAGGAAAGAAAGAAAGCCCCCTCCCCCCCCAACTATTCCATTTGCTCTCAAGAGAAGGAACTAACAATTCGAATTTCCGTCTGTATAGGTGAGAAATGCACAGATGAGCGCCAAAGAGGAAGGGAGTTGAAAGGAATGTGTGAAGGTAGTGTCATTTTGAGCAAATTAAGCAGATGATAAAAATTTGCCAGATGGCGGAAACGGAAAGGTTTAGATCATACCAAAAGGAAAGAAATTTCAATCTGAGGGTTAATTTCTTTCCCCCTTTCACGTATTCTTGGTTCCTCTGGAAGAGCCAACTGGCACTAATTCTAGGTTTATAACTCAAGGGAGTTGGAAGGGAAGGAAGTCCATGTACTTCGGATTGCCCTATTTAGAGTTTTTGGTCTCGATTCTGAACACTTAACCGCTTTGGATCTAGAGTTTACCGTCAATCAGGAGATTTCCAAATCTCATCATTTGGGTATAATGAGTACCGTTGAATGTTTCTAACTGTTTTCCAAAATTAGCAAATCCATTATTCCTGTCAGGGTCATTTGAACCGTCTTGTTGAAATTCATTCAAGTGAGACGGAAAAGTCTGAAAGAAATGTGAGGCCAGTTTTGAACAATGCACGATCTCTTTAGACCCTAAGTGCTAGAATTGTGGTTAGACTTTTTGTACATATGTAACGCAATAAATGCATTATTTATGCGTAATACATTGGGTTTTTACTGAATATATGTTACTGTTTAAACACTAAAGTAGCCATGTTGCAACAGTATTTGTATGGGTACTGGATTTTGATTGTTTTCTTTAGGTGCTGGTCGGATTTTCTGGCTTATGGCCTTGTTTATGTATGATTGCCTCTCAGCCAAAGAAATAACTTTTGTATTTTTATAAGGTCCCCCTTTTCTTTTTTCTTTCGTTTTGGCCACTTCCTAGGACCACACTGTCAACATTTCCGCTCGGCCTTTTCTTTTCGCCTCCTCCTATACTCCCTTTAATCTTTTTACTATGCTCTCGCCTCCTTTTCTTGGACCACGCTTTCTTTGTCTTCAATCTAGCTCTAGGAAGGAACCTCCCCCCTTTTATTAAAAATGATATGAAGCGGCCATCACTAATCACACTCTTGTGACCATCTTTCTACACATGTTCAGCTACCAATTCTCTTTTTTACTCTCCTTTAGGAGAGAAATCCATTCAGGCTTCAATAGTCCGAGACGAAAACGAAATGAAGAATAACGAGACATTTATACAAAACTGGTTTCAAGGGTAGGGGTGGTATTGGACCAGAAAATACTGAGGACATAACTTCTCGAATTGGAATCGATTAAGAGCTCTGATAACCCACTAACACTCCGGGTCCGTGAAATCGGTTCCTTTCCCTTCTTTCTTCCATTAAGCACCCTGTAACCACCAATAAGTTATTTTTAACTTCACTTAAACGATGTTTATAATAAAAGGCTCTAAAAAAGAAAACAAAGTCCCTTCCCTCCCGACTGTAAATTGTTATCCACTTTTTTTTCTAGTTTGTCCGTGTGTCTGTTTGTCGAGGTTTTCAGCTTCCGCCAGTTGGTTCTACTCCAAGGCTTTGTTCTGGCTCTCGGATGTGGTTTTCTTCTCGTCTGGCTCTTTTTGGGCGGTCTAACACTCTTCCTTGTTGGTTTTCCTAGTTGAGACGGCTTCAGTTTCGATTGATTATGTTTGACCCTCAGAGGGACTTACTGCATTAAGCGCTCTTGGTCTGGTTCCTAAATCTGTCATTTTGGGTGGTTTTTATTTGGTGGCAAATGTTCTATAGCGTATTGATAATGTTTGGTCTTTGGTGACCCTGACGGCATCATTAGGAACGACTAAGTGTTGGCCAAATACACACTTTCACACAAAATGAAAAGAAAGAAAAAGTCGAGGAATGTAGTCAAGGAATTGTCATTCCGGGACCACTCTTGGAATCTTCCCTCAACCACAAACTAAGCATCTCTTTTTGATAACAGATCTGATTTATAATCAATTTTAAAAAACAGAAAATTATGACAGCAAGAATAAATTCATTCTTGAAGCTGGAAATTTGTTTTGAAGAGCTGACATTTGCCTTTTTGACATGAGCAGACCTGAAGTCCGAAACAATGAAATTGGTTATGGCTGCCCAGGATGTCATCTTTAATTCTTGGTTAACAAGATCACAAACGACACGAATCGGCGTGCATCCGCCTGTTGGGTGAGAACACATTTTCTCTCTTTTTCCTTGGTCTATAGCCATGGAGAGAACCGATAACGCTTTTTATGTTAGCCAGGGTCGAAAGACATCTTCATTTTTGTCAGTAGATATGACGAAACTTAGTATTGTTGATTTGCTTGAAACATTTTTCACGCACCGAAACGTGACTTGTGAACTAAATACTGTATGTCGTTGTTTCTTCTTCCTTACTGTTAATTGAAATTGGAGTACTGTGAACAGCTGAAGAAACGTAGGTTTTATAAATGTGTGGTTCAAGGCAGAACAAATAGCGTTAGTTTGCGATGTGTTTCCATTCTCTTTCCTCCAATTCTCATCTTTAGCCAGCGTTTTCTCCTCCAATGGTGTCTGGTATCAAGTTCTTCTTCCAGCCCCATTAAAAGTTTTTTGGAATATTACAAAGCTCACTTCAACCAAAAGTTAAATTACTGTCAGTCTCTTTGTGCTGGTAAGAAAAACTGAAGTCAATCGGAAACCACCAACTTTCATGGTTAAATTTACTGAGGTGGGCGCAACATTTTACAGCCAAACGTGTGGTTTTTGGTTGGTACACCTACTAGTAAAAGCAAAAAGTTGACTAGATAGAGTGAGAAGAATGGAGCAAGAGGAGAAGGAGGAAGAGGTGGTGTCGCAGATCAAAGGCCTTATCAAAGAAAGACCTTAAGCAAGGTAACAAACCCAGGTTTTCTCAGCTCTGGTCCTCGAAAACCTTGCCATTGGACTTATCTGTCAAGTGACCTTGGATGGTTCGTAGAAGGGAATGAAGGGTCTACCGCGTGAAATTACTCGAGGTTGTTTCTTCAAAAACACTGAGAAAATGTGGTGTTTATGAAAAAAAAGAAGAAAATGTAGGGTTTCAATTTGAGCAAAGAACATTTGAAAGAGTTGTGCTTTAGATCACGTGATGACCCATATCGAAAACTTGAAAGTATCCAGAGGTCAGAGGCTTCGAAAGAAATCCAAAAGATTTTGTTTGTTTTTAAAATGTTTGAATGGGCTCGTTGTTTCATGATTCCTCCTCCCAAAGTTTTTAAGCGGTGCCGAAAGCTTCAGAGGAAAAGAAACCAGCTTCCTCCGAAAATAACCGTTTTGATGTAACACCCTCTGATGAATTAATTATGATCTTCAGAGTCGGCTTAAGGTTATTTTTACGACATGCTGCACCTCGATGGTCTCTCAAAGCACTCGTTCTGTTTAGATAACTTTTTGATAACTCATTGGTTGCCTGGATTTAGTTTCAATTGTCACCACCAAAAATGAACAAGATATACGATATAGAGGTCACCTGGGTAATAAAATTATTTTCCAACATTTTGCTTCTCTTGATGTGCCTGTAATGTCCTCTAATTGATCTTAAGTGGGTGTTGCCACCCTTAAGGAAAGGTCATCAGTTATCATGTCTGCTAGGGTTTCTGCTAAAACTCAGTCTAAAAGCATCCGTAACAAGGTTTTTGACTTTTTGCGTGTCAGCCTTTTTTAATTTTTTCTTTAGCAGTGGTGAGTTTCCTGACTATAGTCCAAAGACATTTCGTGAGTCTGTTTTAGGTTGAAAACTACGTCTATCAATTTATCGATTTACCATTAAAGCAAGTTAAACACTGACAATGCGGAAAAGCGATAAAAATCTAGAAAATATCGATTAGAAAAAGAAAAGTAGAGCGGCCTTGGAAATAGCCAGTGCCATTACAGACAGTACACAAAATGTTGCCATGACAACTTGGACAACAACTGCAAGGATTTTCTTTTAACTAGGAAAATAACAGTCGCACTCGTCATTTGGGTGGCCTTTTGCTCGGTCTTGTCTCGTACGCCCTTTTGGGTATGACTCAGTCAAATGGAACGAAACACTTTCAAGTTATGTCACATGCGGATTTGAAATAAGTCGAATGTAGGCTCTAATTTCCCGACGAGTCAAGAAGGTGACACTCGAGCAGATTACCACTAGCAGCTGATTGAGGGGTTTTCTCCAGAGCGTAGTGGAGAGGGAGAAAAAATGGTGAATTAGTGACAACCGGTCGTTGACAGATGTCGACAACAGACTTCATGTCCGCTGTTTCGTTTCGCTTCCGATTCCTCCTCCCGGTCCTCTTTCTCTCTTCCCTTCATTACCAAACTATATGCCATTGATCTCTGACGCGTTGGGAGTCACATGCGAGATATTTTTGTTTTGTTTTGTTTAATCTTGAGACATTTTGAACACCGATCGACGTTCGAGCAGAGGAATTTTTGGCGATTGTATTCCTCGTAAGAGTGATGTCGATTTTCAGTTTTTATGATGAAAAACAAGGTACGAAACCCCAGAGATTTATGTTTCCAGCCCGATAATTGTGGTTTTGGACTCGTCTAATTGGTGCTTTTTCCAGGCGAGGACGGAAGACAAGTTATTAGCAGATACGTGACGTTATGCTCTTGAAATCATCAAGGTCATTTTTCACTGTGGTCAACTGACTCAATAAATTTTTAGGCGATGGTTGGCCATACCAAGTCCTCTTTCCCATAAACTTTCCTTTGGCTTCTAACAGAACCTGAGATCCTTTTTTTTCGCAATAAGCTTCCTTCTAACGCCTAAGGATGATCCACGTGAGCTATAGTCAAAGCAAAAAGGGCTCAATCATTTTTAAGATTTCATCAAGTTTCTTAGGTGGCACGACTATCTAAGGAGGACCTTTATTGTGTGGCTTCAAGGATTTCGGGTTATTGTAACCGATTCCTTTTTGGGAAACCCATGAGACTACCAGATCACGTTTTACCATTCTGTTTTCACGACTCACCGCTCGCTTGATTTTTTTTAAACTTTGACTCTCATAGTCTCGTAGGAAATTATTATTTGCCAACAAGTGAAAATAGAGCAGAGAGAACGATGTTGGTGGTTTTGCATGTTTTACGACCAGCAACTTCATTTATTGGCAGCTTCGTTCGTTTGTGCTTCATTCTGTTTAAAAAAAGCAGCAGATGCAAAGATAGTCTAGTATTGCTCAAGACTCTCCCAAATGGACTCTTAGATCAATATACTGTATCTTTAATAGTTCATGGACCTGCCAAGCTTAGTAATATGAAATTGGGAAATTGTATATAGAGAACTATTACAAAAGGTGTGAGAAAGAACTTTAAACAAAAAACCGAAGTGAACAATAATGAAAAGTGAAGAGAAAATACGAAAATCGGGGGAGAGTGTTAGGTTTAAGTTTCTGGAGAATCAGCAAACAAACGAGTACAAGGTGAAAGGAGAATTTCGGTTTCAGATAATATAAATTGAAATGTGTCTATCAGTAATTAAGGCTAATTTGGAAGCCTCGCATTGGTTTTATAAGGTTTCTCTGGAGCTTACAAGAATGGCAAAAAAGCCGTTGGTTACCATGAGCCCACATGATTTGAAGACATGAAACTATTGTATCGCCTTTTGAATGTATCTCAAATGAATGTATGTAGATGAAATTCCTCAAAGGGTGTGGTTCCCGCAAATTAGGTTGGAGGGCAGTGCATACAAACATTCTAAATTCCAAGTTTTGTAATTATAAAAGTGGTTGTGGTGGTTTTAATCCCGTTTTTCGCCCTTTTTTGGGGATATAACAGGATGCGGAGTAGGATTCGAATCACAATCATTGCGTCCAAGTCAGGAACTTAATTATTACACTACTCCCTCCACGGACACAGTGAGTTTAGGGATAGAAAATTTGGGAAAATTTTTGTAATGAATGATGCAGAAATAATGAAGATCACTGAAGTCAATTCAAAATTCAAAAATTTATTGATATAATGTGATTCAAATTCGATGCCAACAGTCTTTAACGGAGTTTGTGAGTTTTTGAGAGTCTTTCTTTTGCCTATCTCTTTTAGAGATAGGCAAGAGAAAGAGAGAGCGAGAGGAAAAAAAATGAGTAGATTCGTCGCATCATAGGCGAGTCAAATATTAGTCACGGATTAGAAAATATTAGCTCATTGTTAAAAGAAAAAGTTACGTAAAAAAGTGACGGATGAGTTCGTGACGGAGTGTTGGCATTGGAAGACCAATCAAAACGATGGGGGATGACGTGAACGCCAAGATGAGTACGCAAAACATTCAGAACTCGAAAATATTAATATATTCTCATGGAATACGGAACATGGGGCGGTTCGTCCTTGATCAGTTGCTGGAGCCTCAACTCAAAGAAAAAGTCATTCACTCGGGGATTTGCAGAAAGCGAGCGTGCTGATTCAGAAGTCTTGTTCGTCTCCCACGCATTGTCCTTCGGTCCAGCCAGTGTTTACATCTGTCACTAAATCCAAAACGTTGCTAGAGGCTCAGGCTGTGCAATTACTTGGAGTTTGTCAATAGTTGCGAAACAGCGGGAAGGTTACCGTCTTGCCGAAGACCCGTGAGAACATTAACAGAGTTTAATTGTTTAATTTGTCTGAATGGAGGCAAGTCAAGAGGCAGATCATGTTCATTCGGATTCCAAGGTTCCATTATAGTTCACGCTTTTGTGTTGGACTCGGAACGCGTGGCCATTTTTTTTTGTTTTGACCTACGGTCACACAATTTTGCACATTCTCTCCTCTCCATCTCTCCAACCTCCTCTTTCTTTTCTCTTTTACAATTTATGATTAAATTCAACTAACAAGTTGACTGTATTACCCCGTAATTTGGACGAGGAGTTGAATTTAATTACGTGTTGATGAAAGTATGTGGAGGTAGAGCAGGAGGCCGTGTATAAATTGCGCAACCGTAACTCAAAGATTTCTGTCTTGTTGGCGTTTTGATGGCGAAAGACTTTCCAACCACCATCCGCATAGCAGCAATCCTTTTGGTTCCTCTTGTTGCATGACATACGCCGTTGCTTGAATGGACATTCATTCCGAATTTCTCACAAATCTGACAATATGCGAAGGAAGAAGGGAGCTCACTTGTCTGTTCCTTAAGAAGAAAGGGAAAGAGAGGCTGCTGAAGAGCACATTATGTTCATGAAGTTTCTCAGGAGCTTTTAGAAATATTTAGAAAACAGGGTCGAATATCGCTTTCACTGAAGAGTGAGTTGAAAAGATAAAGTGAATATGACAGGTGATAGGGGTCTTCGGGAGGCTAAAATCAAAGACAAGCGTGTTAACACATTGTTGGTCGGTAATTTTACACAGAAACTATGTCACCGTCACCGCCATCAATTATTATTATATTTTTGTTCTTGAATATGGGAGTGAACTAATATTTGTTAAATGTATGATTTTTAACTGTATACACTAAACTTTTCAGAGTTTTTTAACAAATTCCATCACACGGGGAATATTTACAACACTATGAATCGCGATCTTATGATACAAGAGAAATAACACATCTTTCAATAGAAGGCACTTAGATAAAGTTTAAATTTGGCCAGGTTTCAGCTATTGTCATCATCAGGCTAGAAGCAATATAACTACTAGAGGTTTATAAAATCTCGAGCTCATAATGAAAAATTTAATAAAATGCCAGATGCTTAGCTTCTGTCAATTTCCTAACCAAAGTCAAGGAAACCAAGCATTTGTGCTGGCCAGTAACAGTCTACGAAAGCTCTCAATTAGAGGCGGCGAAGACGGAGGATGAAAAAGTGGCAGAATTCAAGCATCAGAGCAAACATTGAATTATTTATTACAAGTTGGAGATTTTATAAACTAGCCGATAAATGCGGTAAATGTTTAGTAATTTGTCACGTTTTCCGAATCTAGTGATTGTAAATAATCGCCGGGAATCATATATATAAACTCGACGGATTTATCACTTCTACGGTAACATATACATTTCTGAATAAACTCGTATGAATTTGACAAAGTAACTCGTTAGGGGTCATCGATGTGTTAACAGTTTATAGGTGAGTGAGGCGGTGAAAGCTCATAGGGACAAACGTAAGAAATGAGGCTGATTGAACGAACCTTTCCTCCGGTCAGTGATCAGACTTCGAGGTAAATCGGCTTGTAGAGAGTCGGGTGTTGTAGTCTAGAAGGGTGAAAGGAAGGAAGAAGCAATGAAGTATCCCACGTAAATTCTTCGATAAATCGATCTAATTATCGAACGCGATTAATAATTTTGAAAACGTTTTTACGTTTGTTGTTTACGCAACAAAATATTTACGTAACTCGAGGAAATTAACAATTTTTCTATCGATTCTGAAGATAATTTAAAAGAAAACGTATTTTTTTATTTTCAATTCGGATTCATGAGTTGATGACGATGGATCGATCACAGAGGCATTAAGCCAAGGAAACCACAATAACGAGACCGTGATGGAGGTCCTGACCTCAAAAACTTGAAAACCAACTGGTGATTGGGCGGTCGGGTTTACCAAATCCACAACTTTGTCTTACCCACTGGGAAATAACATGTGGGTTGCGGATTTGAGGACAAAATGAAAGTTAAGTCTCGCATCTCGGGTTTAACGGGGTTTTCAAACTCCCTTAGGTAGAATAGAAGAGCCAGGGAATCGTGATAAGGTAAGCACAGTTGCTTGCCCAAGTCTAAGACAGTAGCTGAGGAACCTTGGTATAACCCAGAGGTTCCCCGACTTTTTCGTGAAGTAGACCCCATGCCATGTTCTTCCGTTTCGGGTAGACCTTCATTTTAGCTGATATTGATTTTTGTGAATTTCTTACTGTGGTGAAGTGAATTTTTTACTTTTGTAAATAATGTAAATGTCTTTATATTATGAGATAGTATAATGAAAGTAAATAGGTACTATCAGTGTATGTTGAGATCCACTATCGTGGACCCCACATTCATTTCATGGATCCCTAAATTTTTTTTTGCTGACGTAGACCCCTTGCACGTTGTCATAGAGCCCTGGGGGTCGATATAGACCACTTTGGAAATCACTGGTATAGCCAATAGGACAAGAAAGTCTTGTAACAAAACATAAACGATTGAAAGGGAGCCTGTATGTCCCGGATAAGTTGGCCAGACGAGAGCAAAATTATTCGACTCAAATTACAGGTTATTTGTTTGTTAATTAAAATGTTTGCTTCCTCCGTCGCTATAATTGAGAAATAAAGTTTTTAATTAACAAAAAATTGATTTTCCACTTGTATATGCAACATTCGTGCCTCACACAATGTATTTCTTCACAGTAAGAATGGGAAACAAACTGAAACCACCCTTCACGACCCCAAAGAACCTCAAGGACAGTTCCCCAACGCGCAAAAATAAATAATTAATGGTTTCTTATGTTTTGTCGGATATTTGCTCACCCTCGGGAAAGACCAAAAAACAAAGAACATGACTCGATAATAGAATCTGTAGAGGAAACTAAGAACAATCGAAAACTATTTGTATGCAATATTGGTCGAGGCAGTAAAAAAATTTTTCTGTGTTTAGGAAGCGACGAGGATAGTGGAGGAGGAGGAAGATGGCTCGAAAAACACACCTGGTGGTAAAGACGATCGAGCAGTCAGATATCGTTGTTGGTGTCATAATTTTATATTCATATCAGTAAATGTCATTTTCTCTCTTTGTTTTTCCAGGGCTTGGAGCAGGAGAGACACAACACGAGGCGGAGGCTAGAAAGAGTCGAAGAAGAATGCGAATCCAAGGTGATGGAACTGCAGGGAGACGTGTCAGAATTGAAGAAAACCCTCGATTTTCGGGAAACTCTATTCAGGCAAATGGAAAAAGACAAAAATCAAGTGATTGAGGATTTAACCGCCCAAAACCAAAGATTAAGGGATCAGGTGAAGGAGGTGAGTCTTTCATGCGTCTCTCATCAATAATATCACGTGGTAACGTGAAATAACCAGAATTCTCAGATGAGCTGAATTGAATCGCGCCTAAAAATTTACGCTCTCGTCCTCAACTTGCACGTCTTGGGAGTTCTACGACGGGCGGAGTAGAGAGACCTTAAACGGATATTTGAGACCCTTTAGTGTCTTCCTCTTCCGTTTCTCATTTTTAATTTGTGAGTCGTGACAAGGTTCAGAACGCCACCAGGTCCAGAAACGCTGACGAATTCAATTCTCGCAATCGCCCAGGTGGTCGCTTTGAATATCAGCCGAGCTAACGGAATTTAATGTTTTATTTGGCATCTGCTTTCAGAGTGGGAAAATCGAGGAAACGCTTACAAATCAGTTGAGCTCCCTCAGAGACCAATGCAATCTCAAGAAATCTTCTTTACAAGATCATGTTAGCAGTTTGGAAATTCTGCGGGACGAGGTGGGTAGGAGCCCTGGTGGCCACAGGAGATCGCATAGGCGGTCTCCTGTTTGCCCTGGGATCCACTCCGATCGATGCAAATGATTAAAATCTTTCTTTTCATAGGTGCAAATACTAAGCGACAAGAAAAGAGATTTGGAGCATCGTTTGAATCAAATCTCCGAAGAAAGGGATGCTCTGTCGGCTGCTTTGGAAGAGGCCACGGAAAGAATTCGGCTCCTCGAAAGGCATACAAGAGAGCAGGATTCACAAATTAGGTAAGGCAGGAGACAAAAGCACTTTAGATGCCTGTACCCTGAACCGATGACTCATTTTCATCATTCGGATCTTCTGATTTCAGGTCCACCGCAAGAGAGCTGGAGCGAGTCAGGGCTGCAAACGCATCTCTGGGGGAGCAACTGGATGCCATGAATTCTTTGGATTCGCCCAGGCATCGAAGTCTACTTAACGAGATGGAATGCGACGACGGATTCCACTCGACGGCTTATTCTAGTGTAAGGTTCTTGGTGTTTTGGTTGTTGGAGACAAATCGTTACCAACGGCGACAGTCCTGTATTTATGGTTGTTGATAATATTTGTTGCAGCTCGAAAAAGAAGTTATTTCTTGCTGTGAAACACTCCGTTCAGTATGCAGTAGCCTCAAGAGTAGGAATTCATTAGGTTCTGAACAGTCTTTAGATCAGTCAATGTCAAGCGATCTCAATCTGTCAAGTGTTAAGGTGAGACGAGGTCACTGAGAGCTGAGGACTGGAAGTATTGTAGAAAATTGTAAGCTGACAAGAATATGAATACTTTAATTACAGATAGGAGTGCTCACTTCGATAGTCGAAGAATTAGAAAGTCTAATACACATGGGCGAAGGAAGGAATTCCGGGCTGGACTCGGAGCTGGAAACAAGGTTAGAAATCGAGTACCACAGGACGAAGGAAGCTCTCGAACGTGTTGATAAGGAACTTGCTGAAAAGAATGAGGAACTCAAAGCGAGGGCTGAACTCATAATTGATCTCACTGCGAAGGTAAAAGATGGCTTCTGCACTGACTGGCCCCCGGTGACGGTCCCGTTCTGGGTTTAATAATTTTTTCTTTACCTGATTCCTTCAGCTGACAGTTAAAGAGGTCGAACTGAAAACGGCGTTGGAGGAAAAGGAAATCGCCAGAGCAGATGCGCTGAGAGGTGCCGGAAACCGCGACGACTTACTAAACGAAGCGAGAGAAGCAAGAGATGCTGCCATCACAAGAAAGGGAGAACTCGAATTGCAATTGGCCAGAGTCAGGATAGAAGTTCTCCAGGCGAACAGTCAGCTCATGGAGGCCGTGCAGCAGAAAGTCGAACTTAGTCAGCAATTAGAGCAGTGGCAGGTGGGTTTTCTCTTTTTTCTCGCTCTTTTCAGGCGTGTTATAATTAAACCTGGAGATTTGAATGAGACGCAAGCAGAACGAGCCTGACAACGAAAGATAACAAAAAAAGGTGCCTAAATTTGAG
Organism: Columbicola columbae; assembly: GCA_016920875.1. Classification (NCBI taxonomy): domain Eukaryota; kingdom Metazoa; phylum Arthropoda; class Insecta; order Psocodea; family Philopteridae; genus Columbicola; species Columbicola columbae. The sequence goes on from JADMLL010000002.1 coordinate 19,553,310, forward strand.
TTCTTTTGTTTTAGGTGGACATGCAGTGCCTTTTAGACGAGCAAATGAAAGCCAAATTAACGAAACAAGAAAAGAAACGAGCGGCCATGTTGGGAAATCAAAATACGTCTGCTAGTGGCCCCCGACGAATTCTATCACTGTTTAGATGATAATTACCAACCCCATTCCTTCCCACCCCTAACCGATTTCCAATGTTCAAACATCTAAATACATTACATTTTTCCAGAAAATATGTGTTTTTTATTTACTCAAAAAAAATTCCAGAAATGGGGCCAGAATCTTTGATTCCTTTTTGAATATACAGCAAAAGAGAGAATTTAAAGAAACAATTCCAACTTTCATCTTAACTAAGGTTTTCCACATTCTCGTGGCTCTTTCTCAGGTATAAGACGACTTTCGAGGAATTCTTTATTAACCTGAAAATGGAAGAAAACCAATAGTAAGTGGCTACTCTGTGTCGAATGACTATTCAAACACAAGACAGAAGCGATGAATAAATCCTTGCAGTATACAGTTGCATCCACAGTTGGGCTATCGATAAGCTACCCCCATTTCGGTGGTGTCATTTCTCTTTCCAAAAATCTATCCCAGTAGCCGTAGTACCCATGACTTCTTTTCAAACAATTTTCAACGAACACATAATGCATGTATAGACTTCTACATGGTGCCAATGTGTGCGAGGCGGATCGTGTGCGACGTGAGGGTTATGAGAGGGGCTGAGCTGTCAATCGACCACCATCTGGTGGTGTGCGAGCTCAACTTGGACGGGATAAGGCCGAAGCCACAGAAGCGCGCGGTCGGAGTACCGATTCGTGTGATGTGGGAGAAGCTCCAGAACGAAGAGGTTCGGGAATCTTTTGCGCACCACATAAGGGATAGATTCGAGCAACTTCCACCGCTCGTGGCCGAAGTGGAGGAGGAATGGCGTCTGTTTAAAACAGCCGTCACCGAATCCGCGGAGGCAGCTTGTGGGGTGAAGCGGCTTGGTGTGGCGGCCGGTGGCTGCAGGCGGACTCCGTGGTGGGGAGACCGGAGGTCCGGCAGGCCACTAAAGAGAAGAAGGAAGCCTTCAAGGTGTGGTTACACCGGAAGGACGAACTCTCTCGAGGCCGGTACGTTGAGGCGCGAAGGACCTTCAAGTTGGCTGTGAAAGCAGCCAAGGAGCGGGCTTGGAGGGAGTTCGCCCGACCAGTCTTTGCGTGTTTCATCGACTTGGAAAAGGCCTACGACCGGGTCCCTCGCGGAAACTCTGGAAGGTCCTCCAGATATGGCATCGGTGGTTCCCTCTTGAGACGGGTCATTGTACGGGGATGCAGGAGCTGCGTTAGGATAAATGGCGTCACGTCGGAGCCTTTCGACGTGTCCGTTGGACTCCGCCAAGGGTGCATGCTGTCGCCTCTCCTTTTCATAATTTATGGATTGGATGCTACAGTGCAGCCGAGGAAGTGAGAGTTTCAGATATGGGGACCTGGAGGTGGGACATCTTGCTTATGCGGATGACCTCGTCCTTCTGGGAAGGACCCAGTTTGAACTCCAGCGGGCACTCGACGGTTTCGGCGCCGCATGTGCCGAGGCCGGGATGAGGATCAGCGTGACCAAGTCGGAGGTGATGGTGATCTCGAGGAAGCCCGTTAAGTGCGACATCCGCCTTCGCGGAGCCGCGCTGGGGCAGGTGGAGAAAGTACCTTGGGGTCTGGTTCACAAGTGATGGCAGGACAGACGCAGAGATCGCGTCGCGGATCGCTCAGGCTGGCGCAGTAATGCAACAGTTGGGGGGGTCCGTAGTGAGGAGGGCTGGGCTGAGCAACCAGGCAAAGCTCAGCATCTTCCGCTCCGTGTATGATCCTGTCCTCACTTATGGTCATGAGGTGTGGGTGGTGACCGAAAGGATCAGATCCCGGGTACAAGCGGCCGGTATCTCCCGAGCGGTGGCTGGTGTGTCGAGGCTGGATAGGTGTCGCAACATAGCCATTCGCGAGGGGCTTCAAGTCGAGCCGCTTCTTCTCCGGATCGAGAGATCCATCCTCCGATGGTTTGGGCACGTTCAGAAGGCTCCCCAGAACGTCTGGTTCGTCGGTCCTGTCGGGTGCCCGGGAGGAAAGCGACCCGTGGCCGTCCGCGGCAGGGGGCTCAGGGGGTGAAGGTCTTGGCCGAATCCCGCCTGATAACCCAGGTTCTCTGACGTCGATAGCGGAAGATCGTGCCAGTTGGAAGTCCTTGATTGCTTCCCTCAACCCGCGACCCTAGCGGATAAGCGGGTTCACGAAAAGTAAAGTAAAGTAAAGTACATAATGCATGTGACAGTTTTCGACGTTTTTTGTGGGACAATGCTGTAAAGCTAGACCAGTAGTTCCCAACCGATTTTGGGCCTTGCTCCACCTCCCATTGATGTGGCTGTTGAAGATCCCAGAAGACCCGCCCGTGAAGAAGGCGTCGTTTTCTGGAAGTCCTCAGCTTTGGGTCGTCCTGACTCGTCCGTGAACCTTGTATCCTTTGGGTTAAGATTTACACTTGCAAGAAAAAGAGGAGGAGAATTCGCGTTATTCTGCTCTTCTTTTCCTTGGTCGTCCCTGGCGTGCTCTTTCGTCGTCCTCTTTGGTTTCCAAGATTTTGCGGCAGAATGTCTGAAAACTCTTCCATTTTTCCTTAGAGTTCAGCATTCTTGTAATGACTGTTTCCATGTCAAGATTCGGGAATTTTTTCATTAATTCTCGTCGCTCCAGTGTCCATGTAGAGCATCTTTTGAGTGTGTGATCTGAGGTGTTGTCTTCTTCTTTGCAGTAGTCGCAGATCGGCGTGTCTCTCCTGTGGATTTTGTGAAGAAATCCGTTGAAGCAGCCATGCCCTGTCAGCATTTGCGTCATGTGGAGGGTCAGTTCTCCGTGTGACCTTTCCACCCATTCTTTTAGATGTGGAACGATGGCGGCGACTATGGGTTTCACGATGGCTTCTGTTTCGAGTTTTTCCATTTCTGATAAGTTATTTCGTTGGTGATGATCTTGATCTCAGCTTTGTCCCGTATTTGTGCCCTGGCTTCCTCCCTGGCTCTTGCGAGGATGGTAAGTGGAGGAGTTCCGGCTAATACCATTGAGGCTGCTGCATATGTGGTCTTATACGCCCTGCACACTCTTTGGGCTATCCGTCGTTGTAACAATCATACTTTTTGTTCTACTTTCTTATTTTTCTCCACTGTTTCGATCCAGATAGGGCCTCCATAGGCTGCGATGCTTGTGACTACGTTCGCATACAGCAGTCGAACTCTTGTTTTGAGTCCCTCCAAGCCTTGCCCCACCTGGGCATTTCAAAAATCCTGATGCCCCTTCCCCGCCCCGTCATATTTAAATTGTGATATTCAATTATACAAATATTTTTATGTATATATTAACACGAACATTCACATCCACAGACTCACTAGAAAACAATTCAATGCTAACAACTCATTCTCAAATTACCCGAGTCTTTGGTATGATCAGCCGAAGGATGTGCGTCCTGCCCAAGGACCACCGGTGAAAATAGCAGGTTAGACTATCATTTGGGCAAAAAAAAATTTATTTTAATTATCAAAATGCATACTCTCTAATTTTGTGTATTATACCAATATTTACTTAAATATAAAATTTTAACCTTGTACCGTTTATGTTAATCAGTACCGCCAGTGTCAATAGTTTTAGAAAATACCTGTTTTTTACCACTTCTTAATATATACAGTATATACATCTAAAAATATTCATAAGTTAGGTTAATTATTAATTAAAATACACATTAAGATAATGTATTTAATGATTGAAAATACAATAAATTATTTTTTAATTCAATGCAGTACATCTTTCGCAGGTAGACCAAATCAGAGTATCGTTCTAAGTAGCAGCACAATGAATCACTTGCGCTATGATTTAACTTTTGATAGTAGTGCCGCGCTTTACTATTTAACGTGCAATAAGGCGTTACATTGACGCGGCACCGCGTCTGAGAGCGCAAAGCTTTAAGCAGTGCCTTAGCGCGTTGGTAAGGTCCAGATCTAGGATTGGTAGATTAAAGAATATCACAAGAATAAGAATAAATTATTACAATAACATTTTATTAATTAACAATCTACTTTTGTATGGTAAATTTCAAAACACTAGCCGACGTCGCAGACACGTCTTCTTTTGTATCTGCGACAAATGCCTATCGACGTAGTCACTTTTGGTTTTCAACCAAACTCATCTAGACGTGCGTAATACGTTTTTGTAGCGTAATTGGTTAATATTCTTCTATATTACTCTAATCCTTTTGAACAGATTATCGAGTGTTTAGGACCAAAAGTACAAAGGATTTTAGAAATGCCTAGGTGGGGCATGGCCCCGAAATCGGTTGGAAACCACTCATTTAGAGGGCAAAATAAAGAGAAATGATTTAGAGGAAAATAATGGACACATTACTGCCAGGCGTTAGCCAAGTAGGGCTCCAAGTTATTGGAGTTGCACAAAACAAAAGAATTATAAGGAATTTGTTAAACTATTACACTTAAAATATTTTCAAGATCTAAAATATATTAGTATTTCATTTAATAAGTTACAAAATAGAAGTGTTAAAATATGAATCTTGCAGTCGTTTCTGATCATCATTCTATATAAAGACAACACATTTTTTTAGTATAAAAGCTATGCGACATGCGCTTTTTTTACTATTTCAAAACAAAAGTTCTTTGTATAATAAACCTGCAGTAGTTTTCGTAATTTCTAATACGGAAGAAAATTGGGTAAGGTTAACCAAAAACAACTGCAAATGAAAAACCGTCTTGCAAACATATGACAATCATTAATATAAATCAATTATAATTAATATTCAAGTCAAATTTTTAATATACTTAAGTCTGCTTTCCTTAACTGAAATTAGTTAATGAAATTGAACTCAAAGGCAAACACAAGGGATAGCGACCAGTGAGACCTCCTCCCTCTAGTCCCATTTGAAAAAAGAAACCCAACTAAGAAGCAAACATCCCTTTCCAGTCGGTTACACCGGGATTACACCGGTTAACTCTAAAGCTTTTAACTCAGCACTGTGGAGATGCTCAAGAAATCTATAAAAGCAGACATAAGCATGAAAGTTTCCATTTTCGACCCGACTTTAACTTATTATAAATAAATTTGAAATCGATATTTTAGGCTAATGTTCATTTCATGTTGATCAAACATAAAAGAAATTGACATACACATTCGAAAAGAAATAGAAGGGCAAACAAAACTACGTACACCAACTATAAAGAACGTTAATGACTAAAATGTTTTCTCAAGAAATCTAGTCAGTGAATGCGTTTGATGCATTTCCATTGGCTTGGAGAAAGACATAAACGAATCAGACATTTTTTAAAGTTCGCTTCTGTCTCCTGCCTTTTACGCTTTTAACAAAATGATTCTGGCAACGAATTACACTTCGCCTTCCTTTTTATACTCTCATCAGTATTATTTAAAAAGTAATTAACTTTTAATATTTACAGTGTTTCTCAATTCGTGAAATTTCTTACTGCAACGTCACTCGTGGACTGACATGAATTTATTCCACTGGTAGCACCAGGACACCAAAACCCCAAACTGATGTCAGGATCCAATTTCTTTCTTTCTTTCTTTCCAAATGCTGTTGATTCAACAAAGACCTAAATTCGTGTTTCATACCACCCTCCGGGGGTTATATAATAACCCTCGGTCGTAGACCTATCTCACAGGGAACTAATTTTTGGGGTCCTTGAGACTCTTTCAGGCTCAACGACGACTCCCCAGAAACGAACAAGGGAGGAACTTTGATGGGAAATTTGGACATTTCGTTCAGCTCACAGAGATCGTCCTCGCATGTAGAACCACGGTGGGATCACCACTTTGAGAGAAATAAAACTGGTTTACTATAAACTGAACTTGGAACCAAACATAAAACACAAGTGAAATAGTCAATGATTGTGTCAGACCTACTGAAGTTCCATCCGAGAAAACAAGTGCTTCCGAGTAACATCATTTTAATGGTATCCCAACATTGTAACAGTTTTACTGCGTAATGGTGCAAACAATAGTATGTGAACCATTCTGAAGGGTGTAAATCCTGTTCAAACATTTCTGAAAATTTAAGTGATGTTTTTTCATAAAACTGTAAATAAAATATTCCTGTTTGTGGAATCAAAGACAATGGTGTTTTTTCTTTTGAACCGATCCTGAACTTGTTATCTTGATTGATTATTTGGGGCAAGCTCACGGTTGCTTAGTTCTCCGTTCAACTAGCTCGATACGAGCAATGATAATAATGATAACAGAGCTCTCTAGAAAATGACAGTAAGAAGGGATGCCGGGTACAAACGCTCCAAAAAATAGGTAACTACCAATGATTGGTCTAAAAGCCTAACACCGTCAAGCCCTTTCTCCAAAACCTAAACTTCTGCAGGAAAAATATTCATTTTGTTTTACTTCCACCCCTGACCCGAAAAAAAAGTTTATTTAACAGGATAACTGCCAATTCCTTCGTTTCCCCCACATTTCTCGACTTTTCAATGTAGATGTTACAGTAAAAGTGATAAATCATTTATTGTGTACAATTCCAACCCATCGGCAATTAGGCTGCAAATCCCTGACTGTTAAGTAAAAGACTTTTTCACTTAAATTATTCTACAAATAAAATCTAAAATAATATTTAGTTAATTAAAAAAAACCTGCCTCACTAAATTTCCTCATATCATCAAGTCAAAGGCAACATTTCACCTCCTGTCGAAGACAAAACAATAAACTAAGAGGAAGGTACCTCCCCAAAAACGCTTTCTTACCCCTTTCTCCCTTATTTATTAAAATCAATAAATAAATAAGAGGAGTTCATTTACTTTTTTTTACTTTTCCCGAGGGTGAGAGTATGGTGACTAGAGGAAAGCTGATTTTGGAACTGTTGCTTTCTTCTGTTGAATTCAATCATTTCATCTTCGAGTTTCTTCCGTGACTCCTCCACTTTCTTCTTCTCTTCTGTGTGGTCTTTTTTCAACTTGTCGAATTTGTTGTGGAGCTAAAAATTAGCAACAAAATATTTATTTTATTTGATGTGCCTGCTACAAGCTAATTGAGATCTAAAAAGGAGGGTAGGGCTGGCAGAGCTTGATCGATCTCAATTTCCTAAAGTCATTCAGGAGCCACCCCAGATTTCGTTGTCCCTGACGATGCCCGCCCGTAGCCATCTTTGGATTCTTCTTTAAATATGACACGGTGTAAAAACCCACTATTTAATGTTTTTAGTTTCACGTAACATGTGTATTTGTTCACAGAAGCAGATGCAGCAGAGTGGACAAAAAAAAACTAATTCCAACCAGAAATGATACGCACACAAATTACATTTAAAAAAAAAAATATTTTTAAGGTCTTGATCGAAAGAGCACTAATTTATATAAAATTTTCTGTGGTTACTGGTTCAAATTACGTGTTAAACAGGAAATGCATACAATGACACATAAACCCTAATGAATTTGCCCCCATTGTTATGCCTACTTGTAAGTGAGAAACTCAAGAAAGTTGAAATGTATCCAAATACGAGCTACGTTTGGTAAATTCTTTAGTAAAATCTATAAATTATAGTCTGGGCACTTCTCCTCTTAACTATTCTGACGATTGTGCGTTATTCACCTCTTTTTCAGCTTCCTTCAGCTCCGCTTCTTTTTCTCTCACTCTCACTAAAAACATCTGTCTCATTTCTTCTTCCTTCTGTTGAAGTTCCTGCATGTGATTGTTCCTTTTGGCTTCGAATGCGTTTTGGAAGCTCAACGGCTTGTTTTCCGCGTCCACGTCCGAAAATCCCATCTGCTCCAGTCTTTTCTTTCTGTAGGTTTCGTAGTGTTTTGTGTGCGTCTTTTCTCTCATGTCTTCCATGTTTGTTCGGATTAGCATTTCTCTGAGTTTTACGAAGTCACAATGCCCTTCGTTTTCAACTAAAGAAAGAAAAAAAAAACAAATATTTTCTTTTGAAAAAAGGCTTTTACTCACCAGAAGTTCTTGACTAAACGCCAGAAGAGAAGTCATTATGATTTATTTAAACCTAGGATGCCCGACCGGGGTCTGGGAGGCCCCGGTGCCTACTTCAAACCTCAGTAACTCCTTTACTATTCGTTCAAACGAATCCTTCTTTCAGAAAAATAACTGTGAAAACGAAATTTCAAAATTCGTAGGGGGAGCGGAGGTATGTGACGATTTGCATCGATACCCCACATTTACCCAACGGGGGCCTGGGAGGCCCCCTTGCTCTTTTCGTTTTATTTGCCGATTTTTATTCAAAATTTTGTGACATTTTTTTGTGAACTTTCTTTAGGGATAATTTCCTTTGTCTCTGGACGCAAACCGACAGTCAAAACAGGTCAGTATTTCTCGAAGAAAACAAAAACACGGCGGCAGACGCTTTGAGATTTCTTCCGACGGTTTTATATGAATCTCATAATTAACCAATGGAATGAATCGGTTTTCTTTTACTTACAACTCAAACTTTTATTCTTTTTTTTTCTTTGTTTATAATCTAAGACCAAAAAATTGCGTTTGATTCAACAGTTAGTAGAAGTCAGTCGAAAGTAGTTGACAATTTTTTTGTGAATTGACGTCCGAGTATTTGCAAATCTCAAATTATGGTAGCTAAAATATTTTTCAAGTCGAACTGCAAAGGAAACATGTATTTTCTACGCTTATTTTACAGTCTTCCGAGAGCTTCCATGGTACAATAGGTACGCTTTTGTAAGTCCATGAGAAGAGCCGGAATATAAATTTCCAAAGAAAGACAGAAAGGTGGCCTATGACATTTTTTCACATGTTTTTTACAATGTTATATCTTGTAATAAAACTTATAACTAATTTTTGTATGCTTTTTACACAGTTTACGTATTTGCGGTAAACAGATTATGTGAAGTTTCGGATGACGGAAGCCATAAACAGGTCTTTCGGCCCCTGCCCGCGCCCGCGAGGACACCCTTTTTTGAGATTACCTTAATGTCCACGCCACTGAGGGCTAAAAAATCAAGGTGTGGTGATTCTTTATAAACTGTATAAAATAACTAAAAGAAAAAAATTGGTAAAAACGGTGTAAAAATTTAAAAAATTCACAGTTATCACTACCGGGTGGGTGTACGTCTCCACCTCTCACCACTAAAATGTCTTTAATGAGTAGCCCATTCATCGAGGGGTTATAAATTAAAGCATATTAATTATTCATTACCTATATGTTAAAAATATACAAGAAAAAAATCAATTAAGAAAGCTTAAAATATGAAAAATTCAAAATTAATCTGACGGGGCCTCGGAGGCCCCCGTTGTGTGAATGTGTTCGCCGAACCGCGGGGGCATCCTAGGGTTAAAAATACTAAAGAGCAAAATAAGAGAGGAGAAAAATTTATAGGGGGGTGTTTGCTCTGCCTCAAAACAAAAGAAAATTAGGGGATGATTACGTCAATGAAGCATCGACTTCGACAGACCATCAAATACTGAAATGTAACTGGATTCAATTTTAGAAAATTTTCTTTTTTCTTTTAGTGAGTGCTTGCTAATTGCCACTTGTATCTAAGTGAGGCAATAAATAATTGGTCGGGCATGGAAAGGGGCCTTTTATCTATAAAACAGGCAAGTGTCTTAACCCCAGGAGAAGAAAAATAGTACTAATAATAATAACAACAACAGTAGTAATGATGCAAAAACAGAGAGGGCTAACGATAAAAAGGTTGGGAGAAAAATGGTAGAACAGAGAAGAAGACAAAAATGGAGGTAAGTGAATCGCGTTACGGAGCTAGCGGCTTATATTTCAAGTAACGTTTTTGATCTTGTAGTTCAGCGTTGCTAGAGAAGGATTAGGATGGACCAACAATGAAGAGGGGTATTTAAGAGAAAATTCGGCGATTTACTCCTGTACAGTGGGAAGAGCAAGATCGCTGAGGACATCAGGAACAAATATAGAAAATTTTAAATAAATTTTGTAAGGTTCTACAAAAATACAAATGTAAAGCAAACCATAGTCAGATTACTGAAGTTAGGCTTCCGCGGCAGTCAAACGTAAAACTAAAGAAGTTAAGAACTGGGGTTTTAACGTGTTCAGTTTCATAGTCAGATTTTTTATGAATTCCCTCTTGCTTGACGTTTAGAACCACTGTTATGAGAAATTTATACAAACCAAAGAACTCATTTTTATATGATTATAAAAAATTCCCTAAGCATTCTTCATATTTTATACGTAATAAACGTATTAAAAATATTAATACACTCATACCTCGCTATACGGCCGCTCTTTATACGGCATTTCGCTATAACGGCCTTTTTCAATTAAGGCACATTTTCGATTTACGGCCTAAAATGTTTCAATATAACGGCCAAAATGTGTCAAAGTTAATTTCCTTCCCTAAATTAGGCAAAAATTTTTGGATCCAGAACATAATCTCGGCGTTGAAGGTTTAAACGAACGAATTATGTATGTATACATATACATATTTTTTCACATGAAGTTCTTTCATTTTCGTTTGTGGATTATTATGGGTTTTTGTAGTCTGTTATTATTTTATGTACAAATCTATGTACTTGTTATGTATGTATTTTTTATTTAAACACATTTTAAATGACAAGCCATGTTATATTTTTAACAAATTTGGAACCAATCTCATTGAATTTGTATGAATTTGTATTAGAATACTTGATTCATTATAGGGCTTTTCGTTTTACTGCCAAGTTTCGGGGAACGTATCTAGGCCGTAAAGCGAGGTATAGGTGTAACCCGACAGAAAAACAGGCAAACTCTAGTTAGAAGTGAAAAAGCAATCAGGCTGTCTTTTGAATGATAAGGAAAAAACCAGTGAACGTAGCCAGCCTGGCCACGGAGTCCAACTTTTATTGACGCAAGCCAGTTCCATGACAGAGGATCCTATAAACAACCCGTTAACCCCTCAACCTTCCCTACCTTGCACTGTACCCCAAGGGTATTGGCGTGACCTCGTCATTTTATTGCCAATCTTAACGAACTCAGTACTACCCACGACGGCGAAAGGTACGTGGGTATTCATCGACGTGTTCGTTTCAGCAACGTTTTCGTCATCGACAGGAAACTGATAAATGTGAACGCCGTTGTTCTGCAGTTCCGACATAATCTTAGTTTTAAATTTTTGAAGTTCTGTCTTGGATATGGTGTCGGCCTTTGCTATAATGGGAATGATGTTGACTTTAGCGTCGAGCTTTTTCATACAAACAAGATCGATGGACTTGAGGCCGTGACCCGTTGGACAAATAAAGTACAGGCAAACGTGAATTCGTGTGTCGTGATAAGTCGATAAGGATCTCTTTATCTTGAGCTCCTCTTGGAGGTAGGCTTCGAATTGGGCGTCGATGTAATCCACAACCGCTTTGAACGAATCTTCTTTATTGATCTGATCTCCATATCCAACGGTGTCAACTATTGTAAGCTATTCAAATAATTCAAAATTAAAAATTGTTTATTAGCTATTCAGGTAGTGGGAGGAAAAACATTCAAGCTTACTTTTTGTTTACAACACATTTACTACAAATACTTTTTTAAATAACAAACATTTTGGGCAAAGCAAGTGGAATGACCTTATAGCTATTTTATCAACATTCATAATGATTCATTAGTTTGCCTGAATGTAGCAAGGTCAAACAAAAGAAACTGAGTAGTACAATTGTAAGGAACAAAACCAAAGGCATGTAAATAGCAAATGAAACTGGGATTAAAGAAAAAAAAGAAGTTAACTCTTCTAATGTCTGTAACTATCAAATGAAAAATAACCAAAAGCATTAGTAAGAATCAATACCAGAACTTAACATAAACCAAGAGTGTAGCATGATTTTATGTATCAGGAATCAGTCTATTTTTCTACTTCATACATTATAACAAACATTATTACCCAGTGCAGGTGACAATGACCACAACTTTTTTGAAACCTTAATATGTATAAAATAGATCAAACAGAAATGTAGAAGTAGGATTTTTAAAAAACTTTTAACACAACACTACCAGAATAAATGATTATAAAATCTGTAAAAAAATTTTGAAGGATATTTATCCAGCACGCCTAAGCTTAAACAACCAAATTGTTTTAACACAATATTTTTTTGTGATAACAAGAGACATTTATATCTTAATAAATATCTAATTTTACCTTTAATCGAACATTGCTTTCCTGTAATTCATATGTATGAGCTTTTAATTTGACTGTTGCCAGATTATGTGGACTCTGTGTTGATTCGAAACTAGTGTTGAACAATGAGTCCATAAGGGTGGATTTGCCCAAACCAGTTTCACCTTTATAAAACCCAAAGTTTCCATTAGAAAATCTAACATTTTAAGCCATATCTTAGCTAACATTTTAAGCCATATATAGCACTTACCGATGCATAATATATTGAATATAAATCCATTTTGGACAGACTTGTTGACCAGTTGGTCCGGAAGAGTGTCAAAGCCTACATGACCAGATAATTTAAGATTCCTTATACTGGCTTCGACCTCTGGAATCTGAAATTTTTATTAAAAAGTAAAAATTGATTCCTGTAAAGATTGGCATTTTATAAATGTCTAAATGCCACATGCTACACCCCGCCCAAACGAATAAAAGTTCAGTGGATACCGGGTGTCAGCCATCAAATATACTAGCTCTTAATCTTAAATGCTATCTTAACCCTTGAGTCAAAGAATTTAAAAATTACTTTAATGAGTTCCTCGCATTTTAGACTAAGTAAAAGATCCAGTATCGGTGGAATTAGATAAAGGAATACGAGAATAGAACTTACGTTGTTTTTCTCAACCTTAACGGCCGCCATTTACTCCAGAATTACAAGGAACAGTATCCACCAAAGTCGAGCACTCAATAAGGAAGACGTGAGAATGTTGATGTTGATTTGTGGTGAATATAGGATGACGCCAAAGTCCAAGTGCTGCACTCTATCATAACTTTCCCTACCAGAGAATATTAGAGATCACAAATAAAACAAGCTGTGGTGGTAAGGATAAGTTCGCCATTTTCTCTGTTTTTGTGAAAGTGGGTCTTTTGGTTAGCTGGAAATTTATAAGTGGTTGATTTTTTAATTTTTTTTTCTTTTTTTGTTTTATTTTCTTTGAACTTACATTAGTAGTTTTGAAATATGAAAGTTTTTCATTTACGGTCAGCCATGGTTAAATTTCAAGTTGTTCATTTTTCAAGTTGAGCAGAAAAAAAAATTATCAAAATGGATGAAAAATGTGTGATGTGATGTTGATGTTGTCGAATGGTTCCATTCAATTTCCTGGATACTAAGCCCAACTTGTTTACAAGGGGTAGAAATTCGGATAATTTTCATCGACAATATATTGTACAAAGAAGAATTTAGGAAATTTATCGAAAATGAGTTCAAAGACTAATATACCGTCGGATAAGGTACGTTTTTCCTTTGTTACTTTGTAATTTGTACTTTTTAATTTCCATTCATTATATATTACCAATATTATATATATATATATTATATATGATTAAAATTAGAACTAATAGAAAAAGTAAATCTGTAACAAACATAGGTTGAACAGATTTATGTGGCTGGCACTGACAGTTCTATTACTTGGTTTGCCCTACTTCTTTTGACGTAAAATCGGATCCAATGAATTGTATTATCTGCAATGGACATTTTTCGTCTTTCTTTCTCGCCATTCTGTTTGTAATTCATTTCCGCCTAGGCGCTGGTCATCATTTTTATTGCTTAAGTTTATTTTAAGTCTCATAAAACTGGGTAATAATTATAACAAAAAAGCCATTTTATGTACACTGCCTTGGAAGATTGAGTGTAAATTGTTATCTTATGATTTTCTTGAATATTTTTAAAGTATTCCTATTTCATTTGAGTGTCATAATTACTCATAAATTGTTTTCATGATCATTTTTTTTTAAACCTATTCATTCAATTTTCTCATTCAAGCTTCTTGGACTGTTGTTTTTATTTAAAAACATTTTAAACTTTACAAAGTCATTTTGAATGTTCAGGAAACCATCTTCCTTAAATGAAGGTTGAACCTTAAACACAAATTAGCTTTCAGATTCAGTTTAAATAAGACAAGACTTACAAGTAACACCTTGTGACCTTCTTTGTGTTTTGACAGAACTTTGGGTGCAATGAATCTGTTTCTTTTATGAATTTTAAGCCTCTTTCCGGTCTAGGTCAGAAACTAAATATGTTATGAGAAAGATGACAGCCTAAGCTGGCCTGAATTTTTCCAAATTCTTACTTTAAAAAGGTATAATTATAATATAAGGTCTTTTGCATAACTTAAGGGTGTTGGAAATAAATTCTTTCCTCTTCCACCTGTATTTATCAGCTTGACTGGCCAATTATGTTCGTTTTGTCAGTCCTTCATGAACACCACTGGGTACTTATTAAATACCAATAGTTATACTTCTAAGTCAATATGCTCGAAATGAATGGTGATAAATTATCTGTTTCGATGGACCTATTTTTTTTTGCTGTAAATGAATTTCAAAAAATACAGGTGATGTTGAATGATGATGAAATTTTTGGTTTGAACCAGTTGCTCTTAAATTTTTCTATACAAATCCAAGAAAAAGATGTGATAGAACTGTTTACATATTTGGGTTTTACCTCTTAGTCCTTTTTAGAATGGAGAAATTAATATTATATTTGATTATAGATTGAAACTTGTAGTCTGTCAAGTATTTGGAGTGATTTTCAATTAAAATTAAAATTTAATTTTTTTCAAAAATTGGGGAACTATCATGTCTTTTAATTTAAAATGGAAGCTCAATCTTCTTATGATAAGTTTGTTTTGTTTAAACAGGTGGTAGATTACCACATAAATAAGCACACTTTTAAGGTTCACGCGGTAATTTTTCAAGAATTAGTGCAAATTCATAATGACATAAACCATGATTGGCCTAATGGCATATCCTCATAAAAATAAAAAGGTGCAGTAAGTACTTGAATTTATTTTTTAATTCTTTAACTTCTTACTTTTATCGAAACGAAAGAAGTAAAATTGAGTAAAAATTGGGTAGTTTTACAAATGTTTGTCATGGGAGAGTTATCCTTATGACTTGGACAAAAAAAGATCGATAAGAGGGGTTGATGTGAGTAGTTTTCACCTTTATGAGCCAGCAACCCTTAATTTTGGAAAGCAAAAATAATCCATGAAACCGAAGAAGAATCAAATTGAGAGACCCACACACGACAATGTTGAGTTACAGATGTTCATATAGTTCATAAATTAAGTTAGATCTGAAACGATATTTCATATCGAAAAGTTTTAAAAGTGCTAATAAAAGCACATTTCTTATTTAAAAAAGTGATTTCTCCCTAGTTCGTCGGCGTCTAACTTTTGTTTGTTTATGAATATCACGTAATTATAATTATACCTTTCGAAACCTGCAATAGTGTACATTAAAACATTTTTCGGTGCCCTTGATATTCTTAAAAGACCAGTGAAATTCCTTAATTTGCCAAAAAAATGAAAGAACGAGAAGGAAAATTTTTCTCCCATTTTTGCAAAGCCACCCTTGTATACATCTTTTAGTCGTTTAGGTATTTTTGAGAAGCATTTTATACTTGTTTTCTAAAGGAGAAAATGAAAGATACGAATATTATATTAAACGCGTGACCATTTTGTTGCCCTCGCGTTTCTCAAATTGCACATTTTCAAAGAGGACAGTTATTGAAGTTAATTAGCAGAGTGATTAGAGTATTTAAAGATGTTAATTTGAAAAAGGTGATTCTAAACTAGAAATAAAAGAAAAGAGAGTAATGAAGGAACGAAGCCAGGATTTGTGTGGACTCTGGTGAACCGAAAAATACAATAATCATTGTTTGACGACTAAAAGCCTTTAAAAATTAAAATAATTTCTGTCTTGCATTGTATGACAACAGAGTGAGGAGTGTACGAGGGTGAAGAATGCAAGGAAAGGACCGCAAAATTCATTTTTCGTTTCGGTTTTCCAAGGCAAAGTGTTATGAAATATACAAGAAATAGAGATGGGGAAGCCCTCTTGAAAAATTGGATGAAGAGAGCTGTGTAAAGGAAAGTGCCATTGTTAAGGCTTTAATTTGTGGAACCTTCTCGTGTGAAGAAAGGAAGAAGTTGTGTGTCACTTTGTGTGTGTCTTTAAAATGGGAATGACAAAAATAACTCCGATCGAGAAAGAATATGTCGAGTTCATTGCCTCGTTCAGCGAATATTAATAATCAAGCAAAGAATCGGAACAAAAACTTTCGTTTTATCTTGTTCTGACTCTCTGTCATTGTTACGCCGAGTGCAACAATTTTGAATTTATCGCTGTAATTTTTATTTTCATCAAAAGTTACAGAAAGCAGTTACCGCGTTTGTTTTCTATCTCAAAAAAAAAATTCATTAACAGTGTTATTAAGACTCGTGGCCATTCATTGTGGACTTCATATATAAAAGTTTTGTCGTTTTTGCACTTGGTCACAGCCAAGCTTTGAGAACTTTAGTCAAATGTTTACCCGCCACAGGAGTTTCGCATCCCCGTGTGATGTTTATACCTACCTTGAAGATGTTTCGAACATATTATTTAGGAGATTTGTAGGTTTTGACGAAGTGAGTGGGGACGGATGGAACTTTGGATTGTTTTTAAAGCTCGAGTCAGACGTGTGTGCATTTGATCACGCTTTTAAGCTGAAAGAATTCAGTCGATAAACGGTGAAAATTTTTGACGCTCTCGTAGGTTCAATCAATTTTTTTGTATTTGTTATTTGTTGGTTGTTGTCTCTTGTCTTTTTGTTGCCCCTTGATTTTGTTTTCAGATTTTTTTTTTTGTCCAAGTAAATCGAACTTTTTATTCGGTCAACAAATTTTATTAGTAATGAGTTCATCGGAAACTCTTTCCAACTAACGGACCTGATGACCTTTTAGATTTTCAATTTTGGTAACTTGACAGTATTTCTCCTCCTCCTACTCTCTGATGTGTGATCGTTGTGTATAAACAAAACTTAGTCTCCGTAAAAATTTTAACAAAAAGTTGACGAAGTTAGGACTGGACGAAAATTAAAACTGGTAACGGCCATCGCGTTATTGCATGCTGAGTTATGTTTCTGGAAGCTTTGTGATGCTCTGTAAATGAGATTAAGATTTGTTGGAGGGTTTTTAATAAGTAAATCTTGTGATAACTTCTTAACAGTTATCTTTGAGGTCCTTACCAGCTTTTTAGTGCGCCTGATGCGGTTGGAGTAGTTGAACTCAATCCATTTCGTTTGAAGCTTTTAATCCTAGAGACACCTATGCCTTGTTTTCCCATTTTACTTTTTATTTTAATTAAGGCTGTTTGTTCATTTTTCACCGTCAGTGCTACTAATAATATATTTTTCACATTTTATCTAATATGCTGACATCGTCAAATTTATTTTACCCTATCACATTCTTGTGTGAAACTTTGAGTGGAAATCCAAATTTGTATAACTTACATAACATTGTTATCAGAATTAATGTCTTCTCTCTAGTGCAAAAGAGAAACATGTTGGATGTCCATCGTCGTGAGTAACATTGCAATTATAATAATATACATTTTCTACGTTCCATCATAGTAAACGATAAGCCCCAAAGAAAATACCATCGCAAAGATGAGGAAAGAATTTATTGAATAATTCGACGATACTATTGATATATGGAGAAAAGGATAAAATGTCGCAAAATGTATTGACAAATATTAAGCAGGAAGAAAAGTTTTGGGAAACGATATTAAATGGTAGTTTGACTGAAGATAACGCCTTGACCCAATTCATTTATTTCTAGTTGAAAATTTGAAAAGAGAGGGTGAAAAGAGGATGGTGATACTCGAATGAAAGTCATTTCACTTCAGATTTTGACTTTTTTATATGTCAAAAATTTAACTTGTGTTTGAAAAATGTCGGTCCTATTGCGTTTTCTTTGAATAAAATCATTTTGTTGTGTGAAACTTTGGAAATGTTTCCATTAGGTTTCCTTCTTATAAACTCCAAAATCCCATGTGAGGGCTGCATCCTAATTATAAACCTTAAGGGGGCTGGTTGTCGTCTTATTATTAAAACGTGTACGAGGAATCACTTGCCGAAGAAAAAATTCAAAACAGGAAAAGGCTTGTGCGTCATTAAGTGAAAGAGTAGGGAAAGAGAAGACATTGGCTGTTTTTTCATATTGGCAGAAGACCGAAGTTCTAATTTCAGTCTCTTAGATATTACACTGTAAGTTAGGAGTAGTTTATCAAGTAGTTTTCTTTTCATGTCAGACAAAGCCCCTTATGACTTGTTTTACTGACAAATATATGTACTCGAATTCACATTGCCAGCACAAGTTTGAATTAACCACTATTAACTTTTCCTTTTGAAAAAAGAAGGTTGGAAATAAGTTTAACCATAGTTATTTTGACGTTTTTATTTCGCGATTTCATTGTTTGAAGCAATAAGCAAGGTCATTTTTACACAAATACTTTTTTTTGGTTTTATCAAGAATCGCATCAAATAAAATTTTTGTGTAAAATTATGGATAGCAATCTAGAGGTACCATCAAAATCATAAATCGGGCTGGTCTAGCACTAGTCCACTTGCAATTCTAACATACCCGTTTCTTGCTAGATCAAAATTCGAAGGAACTTGTAAAACCTCACTCTCTTCATCCTTTGGCTTCTAATTGATGACATGACAACCAATTACACTGAAAAATTTACTACCCATTTGACTGGACTTCAATAGAGGAAATTCATTATTTTTGTTTATAAATATCCCTCAGTGGTCCGCTTTGAAATCCCTGTTCTCTTTAATAAAAACCTCGAACCCAATACTTCTCCAAAGGAATTCCAGGCCCTCAAATCCCTCTGATCCAACCCAAGTATCCTCGCCACATTATACTCGTGCTTGTCGGAGGTGTAGTCAATAATATAGTGATAATGGGAAATAATTTCAGAGTGAAATAATGTTAGAAATGAAGGTTGTGTTTCCGACTGCAGTGAAGACGGACAAAATGCCAGCGTTTCATTGCGGTTTGTTTTGGTACCTGTGTCAGTAATTAAATTTAGAGTAATTTTGAGTGGGAGGGAAAAAAATGGACAAACCTAAAGTACATAAATAAGTGAGTTGTGGTGGTGTAAAGTAAATCAACAGTTTTTGGTAGAGAAAACGTTTATGAATTGTTTTTGACAAAAAATTCTTGAACATATCGTAAGTGAAGCCGATCGATTATGTAAAAGGAGCCGAGTTTCAAAGATATTTCTGTAGAGGAATTCCAAGTTTATTTGGCACTCATTATATCTATGTGTAAAGGTGCAAAAACCCAATGTCTAAATTTATTAGAGTACAAACAAGAGCTTTTAAACAAACACTACACTTAAAAACAGTGATAATAGATTCATAAAAAAATTCAAAAAAAAAAAAATTACACCTTGCTAATAATGAACATTACTCCAGAGCTGTGATGGACATAATCAGCAAGTCTTCACGCCAAGCCGAGAAATTTCTTTGGATGAGTCTGTGATGGAATGTACGAGTAGAATTTCTTACATTCAGAGTAATAAAACCAGGAGAGAATACAATACTACAAGCTCTGTACCCATCTGGACCTACGGGATCCAGTTATGGGGCTCCTCCGCCAACTCCAACATAGAAATCTTTGAACGTTTCCAATCCAAAACCCTACGAACCATGGTAAATGCTCCATGGTTTGTTCCTAACTCTATCATCCCCGGTGACCTGGAAGTTTCCTCCGTAAAGAAGGAAATCGAAAGGTTCACTCGCAAATACTTCTCAAGACTGGCGAACCACCCAAATCCTTCTGCGTCCTCACTCCTATCTGAACCCCACGACCAAAGACGACTAAAAAGACATAAACCACTTGACTCCCAAACACGCTTCTCTTAGTCACATCTCCTTACTCCTCTCATTCCTTTCTTTCCTTTTCCTACCTCTTCTTATATAACTCCAGCCCTCCTTTGGCTTCCATCAAACCATTCCTGGGATAAGACGCTGGTCTGCTCCCCAGACATAACCCCTCGAATCTAGTCCGTAAAACTACAAGGTGTTTCATGCTTGGAGACAGGTGGTAGTTAGCAAGGGGTGTTAAAAAAAAAAAGCTCTGTGACTCGAAAATGAAATATATACAGTATATATAATTTTAGGCTTTCCGTAAGAAAGTATAAGTGTAAAAGAGGTCTAGCTACCATGAAAATTTTCCTGAATATGGTGAAATATAGTAACATGTTAAAAAAGGGACATTACAGTAAAATTTTTTTTCTTTTCCCTCCCGTTTACTTCAACGGGGTGAGTGCATATATTTAAAAGAACTTTTACAATTTATTTGTCATACCCAAATAGGTTGTGAGCCTCTATTGGTGTATGTTATCATTATTATGATTATTATTGCACGCTAAAAATTCCAATTTTACTAAACAAGTTTAAATCATTATACTTAAATCGAATTTTACAAGAAGTGAAAACTATTAAACCTAAAACTAATTTTACAAGTAAAATTAAATTTATTAAACTAACTACTATCTTAGGAATAGTCTTTTATTGACTCCTAATAGTTTCATTTTTATTGTTTTTTCGCTTCACCTATTTTTTTGTTCTTTATTATATTTATGTTTGGCAAGTTTATTTCGTTCAATAATAATAGTAATAATAGTAAGTTTGGTGATAAGAACAAATTTCCCACTTTTCGGTGAGATGCAAATGGGTTAAGCAGGGTCATGCTTCATTCGAGAATCTCTTCTGTTAAAGAGCTCTTTGTCTGTTTAATTTTATTTTGACTTCAACTTTCCTTTGTCTTTTTTCATTTCCTCAAGAGTGTATAACATTTATTTGACTCAAATATAATCAGAAAAAATATAAGTGCGTAGATATTAATTGAAGAATAAAAGATTGGTCGATCAGAAACCTGCCAAATCCTGCTCAAAACTTTTATGAGTTTGGCGGTGGTGAAGGTAGTAGTAGTTAAAATGGTTGCTGTAAAATAATAATAATAGAAGAGAGTGAGGGAATGGGGTAGCATCACAATAATAAAAATAAATTTTTAAATAGATTGGGATTCATAGTTGAAAAGGCACTTCTAATAAAATTTTTGTGTGAAGGTGAAAACCTTTTCTGTTTTTGTAAGAACGTATCTTTTTGTTCGGTTTATTTTCAGGTTGGAGTTCTGAGAAGGATGTATACACTTTACATTTGAATCACAAATTCTTTTCCTCCTCATCTTTAGTAAGAAATGTCTTTGTTCAAAAGGTATTTTTTTCTCTCCCATAATTTTTTTTTCACTTAAAGTATTTGGGTACATCTGTATTTGTATTGTGATGCCAAAGTTTCTATTTTGTTGTCCTTCGATGAGATTCAGTTGCATTAAACTGGAACATGTCTTTTTTTGGTAGGCGGTGGAAGTTTCTTTGGTCTCTCAGAAAAATGAGCCAGTTGAAAAGGTCCAGTCATAGGTGAAACGTAATGGCACCAAACTGCAATATTTAATAATTTGATAAATGGTTACAAAATTAAAAAGGGAAACGGAAGTGTTTATAGGCGGGGTTAAGGGCTCATTTTCTTCTATGTTTTGGTATTTTCAGTTGATAAAACCGGGAAGTCGATTTAAGGAAAATGGTTAATGAGCCGTAGAGCCTTAGTATCGGAAACATTTTTTTTCACCTATTCACCCTTGCTAGAAAATGCACATTTATCACTTTCGGTAAAGGTGATAAATCGGGCGAATGTAGGTAATGTAATGTGTAATTCCTTATGTGTATGTGTAATGTATTCCTTACTTATATGTGTAATTCCCGGCAATTATTCATAGTTACGGACTTAGCTTGGTGATTCGAACTCACAACTATAGGTTCTGTAGTCAAGGGTTTTGACCGCTACACCACAGATCTCCCAAATCAATGGTATACAGTATAAATATAAATACAAATACATGTTGTATTATAGTTACCCTCACCAAATGAATTGGAATCCCGAAAGATCTGCTGTTACCATAGCGTCATGTGCGGTTTTCGAGGTATCGGTTATGCTATGATATTCAAAATAAAAAGGCCCTGCCTTTGGTTCAATGCCAAAGAATGAACAAGACGATGAATCTCACAAAATTTGAATTTGAACCAAATTGAACGTGATATGAGAATAAAGAAATCTTGAAGAAATCGAGAGCTTCGCGAGCCAGCCGCACTCAGCCTATCTGAGGAGAGCAGATTTTCCTAGAAGTTACCCACAGCCCTCGACTTCTGTTCTACGCCTAATCACTCTATGCGTTGAAAAATAAAGACGGTGGAAGTGTTTTTGAGCTGAGTTTCCTCTTCCGAGATCTAAGCCGTGAATCCAAGTGAAAGTTGGCTTGGAATTGGCCGTATTTTTATTCGATGGTGGTTCGTATTTCCCAAGGATTCAAAAAAATTCAGTTGAACCCTTATCGAGTGAAGAGTTGTTGAGAATTCGACACTAAAAAATGCTTTGAACAATGAGCAACCGATGTTACTTCCTTTTTCTCATTACTTACCATCTCCTTTGACCCCAATATCAAGGCAAACTCTTCCAACAAACGTTATTTCGTTCTTCATCTTTAATCGGCTTCCTGTTTTTCGGAATGAAAGCCTAACTTCTATTGTGAGTACTACGAGAATGTCGTTAACTTCACAAAGATCCAAGTCAATTAACAATGTAAATATGTTACTGTTAATCTGATAAATCGGGCAAATGTAGCCTCGCCTTTCATTTGAGGTGTTCAATATTTTTGAAGTAATTAAAACCAAAGTTTAGAGCACGGCTGAAAATAATTTCCTCAGGACGGTGCGAAAAAAATTTCTTAAGAATTTTTTGAAAGCCATTTTCGAACTTGACCTCTTCCGATCAAACCTCGGTAACGGAAATTATGCGTGGCAACGGCCCGCATTTAAATAATTACACGTTTCTTAAATCACATTAAAAGATTCGTTTTGTTTGTTTCTTTGCTTTGTTTCCATCGCCACAAGTAATAATTAGTACTAATTAATACTTCTGTCTCCGAATTTTGGAAAACTTGAGCGTTATAGCCCCACTATAATGAGGTGTAATCAACACGACTGTATGACGCATCTCTGTTTGCTTGTTAAAGGCACACAAATTGACGAATAGTATCTATTATTGCGGGTACACTATTTTGCCTTGACCCGAAATTTTTGGCAGACCGATTCTGCTTTTCTCGCATAATTTTAACAATTGGTGCGAGCTAGATAATTTGAAATGGTTGATGTGCGAAGTTTATAAAATGATTTTTGGCAGATGTTTTGTCAACAGCTTGCTTTTTACGCCCTCAGATGATGATGCGCTTGAGGAAACGTGTTCTTTCTTTTGTTTCCTTCTGCCACCTATTGATGAAGCTTCCGCTTTAATTTGACCTGAAAGGCGTAATAGCCAAAAGAGTAACAGTACTAACTCTCCGTTACAATTTTGAATATCGTGTTGGATGTTGGAACCGGAAATCTGGGTTTTTTTTTCATTTGAATTTTCCAGATATGAATATTGTCGGTTTGTCAATTTACCACTATCTTATCAATGTTTACATCAATTTTTTTTCATGGAAAGTCGTTAATATATTTAATTTACTGTACTGTGTAGCAAAGGATGGCACAAAAATTTCTTTTGTTTCTATTTGTCTATTTGTTTCTTTTTATTGTACGTAATCAAATTTTTATAAATTTAAATTTTGTGGCAAGCGTAATTTGAGAACTCGATTGAACGTTATCTTCACAATATGAAAGGTTTCGTCGCCTGGACTTTTTTGGTGCATCAAAAACTCTTTATTACGGCGTGCTCCTGGAACAAATTTGTGACTGAAACACAGGCAGATAGATGAGGGGGAGTTTCGATCTTTCTAAGAATTTTTCTTAAAGGCTCGCTTACTCATAAACCAATTACGTGTCCGCTTATCTAAGGGCAAATTAAGCCCATTGTCTACAAGGTGTTTCAAGCAAAGTTTCTAGAACAGTACCAACACTGATAAGGACAAAGAAGTTTCCACGATTCTTTTATTAATAAGAGTAGTCAGTTATTGTTCTGCATACCTTCGACAAAACCGAGAAGCCTTTTCCTTTCGTATGGCTCATGTACGTGCGTGTTGGTCACGTTCTTCTTTTCTTTCCTCTCCATTCCCCCCAACTTCTTTCTCTATCCCGACACTGTTTTCTTGAGTCGCGTCTTTTTATTTTAATCCAAACATTGATCCGACACCAGAAGTGCTAAATCATGTTTCGGTGACCCGATCAAAACTTGGATGTTGGCTCTGGGCCCAAATCATTTGACGTAAAGAAAGTCACAGTTTATGCGTGGTGGTGCTCTTGAGTGAGGAACAAATTCTGAAGTTATTCACGTTCGAACGTAGCGGGTCTTGCGATGATCTCCCTAAATTTATTTATTTTCTCAAAAAGTGGCCTTGCTTTTAATTATAACGGTTCGTGGCCAAAATCAAGGATGAAACTGAATTTGACGAAAGGAATAGGGAACAATGTATGAACAGTCTTTGCTATGATCACAGTTTTTCAGAATTTTTGATTTGCAGATTATCAATCAATTGGCTTAAAGTTTATTTGTAATTCTTTCAGACTGTCGGCCGGTGATCAAAATAATTATCTTAATTTTCACTTAGGTGATGAGTTTATGGTTTGACGGCCTCGTAGTGGCCTGGCCACATAATGCGTTTGTAGGTTCCCGTTAGTCGGTGAGTCCGTCTGTCACTTCCGATTTCTAAACCTTAACTCAGATGGTGCTTTGCCAGTCCACGGATTTATTAGAATTGGTAACCTTGTTTTAATTTCATTGCTTTCAAGTCCTTGAGTTTCTTTGCGTATTGCTTCAATCACTGTTTGACCACGCGTGCAGAATAAACCTATTATTCAATCCACACGACTTTCTATTTCTACGTGAAAAAATAGAAAGCTCTGAAGGTCACATGAAAGGATTCCACAAGGGACATTCCGCATAGAATGGAATCATCCTAGCTGTGCTTCAAAGCACCTTTCCATTTTCCATTTACTCTTCTTTCTCTCTCTCTTCCCTTCTCCATAATCGATTTCAGTTTTTTAAATATGTCAAATGGAAAAGTGTGGGAGTCGGAGTTCGCTCTTTATAACTTTTTGTCCCTGAAAAAGCTATTGAAGACACGCTAAGGAATCGATATCTGAAGGTCAAAATAATTTTTATTTTTTCCTCCCCTATCTCTCCGACCCCCTTGGGTTCCTTTATTCTTTTGGACTTTAATTTTATGGTTGTTATTAATCGATCGGGATTTGAAGAACATTTTCTTTTGGTTTTCTCTCTTCGGTTACCTGGACCAAATAAAAATAAGTGGACAGTTGGAACTATTTAATGATTTTAGACTAAGAAATACTTGGGCAATCGATGACACCAAAAGGTTTAATTAACGTTAAATTAAAGAGACATTTAGGAAGAGATATTCTCATGGACAGTATGTTGTGGCAATACTAGAGAGGAGGATGTTTAAAAAGTTAAGGTTTAGGATTGAAGCACTGGAAACGGTGAGTTAAATTAATAATATAGTCCAAGAATTCTTACATCCGTTTCGCAATAAGGTTGGCTTGTGTAAAATGTTGAACTAAAGCTACATTCTAATCAAAATACTGTTTCGATTAAATCAAGCTCTAGATCTGTCCCATATGCTTTAAGAGAAAAAACTGAGCGAGAAGTCGGTAGATTAGTGGCTCAAGACTGATTTTAAGAGTAGTGAGAGGTAGTGAATGGGCTTCTCTTATTGTTTCAGTGTTAAAGAGCATTTTTTTTGCCCGCAAGAGGGGGAAATGCCTTATGCACACCTGATGACTCGTACATCAAGGTAGTGTCGGACTCCTCTTCTTGAAGTTTACCGTCTACTGTGTTTCCTACTTATCCATCTTTCGAGGTGTGGTAGTATGGCAGCGACGATTGGTTTCTCGGAGTCTTTGGAGTACTCTAGTTGCTGTTTCCATTTCTTGTAGGTCTTAAGTGACCTTTGGAGGTTGCTCTCCGCTGGGCTTCTTCCCGGGCTTCTGCAAGAACTGTGAGAGGAGGTGCCCCCGCGATCAATGTTGGGGCTGCGGTGGAGACCGTCCTGTATGCTCGACAGATTCGTTGAGCAATGCGCCACTGCAGGTTCCTCAGATCTTTTTGTAGGACCTTATCACTTTTGGCGGCGTCAACCCTGATTGTGGAGCCGTAAAGCGAGATTCTAGTTATGATGTTTGCGAACAGTTATCTGGCCCTGTTATTTGGCCCGTCGATGTTGGGAACAAGTTGAGGCAGCATTCGCGTCGTTTTCTCTGTCTTCTGTTTGACATGAACGAAGTGTTCCCGGAACTCGAATTTTTGGTCTATGATGAGCCCTAGGCATTTGAGCGTTGTTTTGGGCTCGACCTTGCCGTTTCCGATGCGAAGAGGACTTTTGTCTAGATGTCCGTGGCCGAAGATGGTGACTTCTGTTTTTTGAGTCGCCAGATAAGTCCGCGTTCCTTGATTTTTTTGATCACTAGAGCCGCAGCCGTTTGTGCCCGTTGTCTGGCGACTAGCGAGGTTTTCTCCAGTGGCTATGATGATCGTGCCATCCGCTGGCGGTCTGTAAATATTATCTTCCTTTCGTGGAGGTAACTTTCCACGGTTTTCGCCAGATATTCTGGGATCTTCTTAGAGGCCATCGCTTCTCGGATGTGTCACCAGGGGATGGAGTTGAGTTGAAGGCGTTACTGATATCCAGTGCAATTGCGATGGCGGTTCCTCCTCGCTGTGTTGCGTCTTCTATTGTTTTCTTGGCTACCTTAATAGCATCAGTTGTGGACAGATCCTTTCTAAATCCAAACGGGCGCGAGTGTTAAAGAGTATATCGGGATATAAAATTTTTTTTGGTAACTACATTGAATTAAAACGTACATATTGATTTTCGGGTTAGGATGAAAGACCAAAGAAAAAAGGGCCGCTAACATTTAAGTTTATTTGTTTTAGCACTAGTGCACACGCTCACTTACCGTTTCATTTTGAAGCTGGTTAGCAAAAAGGAAAATCCAGTAATTAAGTTGAAGTCCTACCCTCATATGGGGAAAATCAAATGAGAAACAGAAATGTTAGAGAAAAATGTTCGAAATCAGGTGAAACTGATGGGAGGAAAATTGTCAGGAAATGTTTTTATAAAAGAAAGATACAGGGGGATGTACAACCTCAAGGGTTTTAAAGCTAAAGGTTCCTCTTTCATTGATTTTTTTATTTATTAAGCGTTATTTTTTTCAATATTTAAGCGTGTTGCATTTCTGTAGGCGCGTTCCAGTGACAAATTTTTACGTTCTTTTCAAAGCTCGATAGTTTTATGATCATGTTCCTCTAATTGTTTGATTGGAGGTACACGGCAATCACTAACTTTCTCATAGGGTTTCTCTTTCGCTGTTGATAGTCTTGAGCAAGGGAAGTAGGCGGAATGGAGTTATGAGTTTTCAACTAAAGTCATCTGTTGATGCCCGAAAATCTTTAGGGATTGTTAGGATAAATGGAGGAAAGGGCACAACTGCGAATCAGCGCTGCCAGTATTACAAAAGATTCTTGGTGTTCGATGTCACGATGATACATTTGGTGATGTACATTTCCTTAAGATGGTACCAGAGAACAAATTAAAGAAAAGACCGAAGAACCGTAAGGTTGAGTGAGGAATTTGGAAGTCATTAGAGGTCACTCAAGCTCAAAAAGAGAATTTGACATTCGATGAAAGTTATCGTTTCGAGGGAAAACTCGAAGATGTGAAAGCGAAGGAATTTGAAAGACAATATTCATCACGTTAAAACCCTTTTTCCGAGGAAAGGGAATTTTTGGAAGCAGGTTTTTGATGACGTCGGAATAGACAGAAGAAAGGGAAGACGTTCTGGAAAAGAAAATGAGTTCGGAGAATGGTATTCATGGAGGAAAACACAAGGGGGCGGAATGTGACGTCAGACGGCAAGCCGCCGCCAAAACTTCCAACTAAATTAAAAAGTTGACGTGATGAGAGAAAAAGTTTTTCAGTCGAAGTTTTTATTTCGTCAAAATTTTCCCGCTTCATCGTTTACAAGTCTCCTTCGGAGATTTGAAAATTTGTTGACCTCTTCGTGTTCCACCTTTTGAAAATCGATTTTGTTTTTACCTTTTTAAAATCTTTTTTGACATCGCGTGCCCAATGATCATGTTCAGTTTTTGGTCTACTTATTCAATGAGACGAGAAGTAGCAGCCACAACTTTTGGCCCTTGGTCGGCACCCTGGCTCGTAACGGCGTTGATCTAGGAGAGGATGACAAGAACGAAGCTCAAGTCATTTGGAAATATGTTGCCGTTGGCACTCTCATGATCTCAAAGGTCTTCTCATTGAATGACAATTAAAAGTCAGAATGTCATCGCCAAGGCCAATTGCGCAAATAATTTAATTGAGGAGCCCATCTGTTTTTTCTCCCGTCCATCTTTACATTGCTGAAATCATGATTGTCGCCAGCATCAGGTGACTGGCTCATCAAAGTCGTCGAGGTTCGTAACTTGTTAATTAATTTAAGTTTATAAATCTTATTTTTCCAGATAAACCTGCGACTGATTTTGGTGAGCGGGAAAACGAAGGAATTTTTGTTCAGTCCGAACGAATCGGCGGGAGAAATCGCCCAGCACGTTTTTGACTGTTGGCCAGAGGGTAATAGTTTTTATATTAAACTGTGATTATAATAATATCGCTAATTACACATGTTACAACGGGTACTTTTCTCGAATTTACATCCTGAAGAACTTTAAGTCCTGGGAAAACATCCCAATTTTTGTAATTTTATGCAACACTTTATCCTTCGATTGTGTTAACCTTGGCGGTGAAAGTGAGTACAAGCTAGAATCAAATCTAAGGTAGTGATTGGCCCGACGTGACACCTACTTACAGTTTGGGATTCCCTTTTGCACAATAAGGTGACAAAGAGGATTTCCCAGCCAACCCCATCGAACCTTTGTATAAGGAGAATCATTATTTCTGAGTCGAATCTCCTAAGTCGCCTTGCCCATTTCACCCATTCACCTATACTACTGAGACAGTTTCAGCCCCTCATCCTCCCCCCCACACCCCTTTCGCGTATTTTACCTTATTCTTTGGTTTTAGTAACAGTAGTCCTGTTCCATCGTCATTAGTGACTTTTAAAAAGATCTCTTCTGTTTAGATTGGGCGGAAGAAGCCGTGTCAAAGGCCGAAATACTCAGATTAATCTACCAGGGCCGGTTCCTTCACAGCAACGTTACTTTGGGAGCCCTAGGATTGCCTTTCGGGAAAACGACGGTCATGCATCTTGTGCCACGAGAGAACCTTCCAGAGCCAAATTCACATGGTAAGACACGAGTACTAGGGAAATCAGTCTTTAATGATCTTATTACTCAAAATCTACTTTAATTCCTTTCTTCTGATGCTTTCTTACCTTTTCGCTTCTCTATTTTCTTTTGGCCCCATTCTCTTTCCACAATTTTTACAGTTATACTGTTCAAAGTTATCCTTTTTTATTTCTCTTCGAGTTGGGGGTACCATTTCATCTGATAGAGCTACCTTCTCAGTCTTCTATTCAATTTGAAGTCACATTCTACGGAAACATTTTTTTAAACATTTGTATGACGAGAGCACAGGGGAAAACGGAGCGGAGGACTAGAAAATGAAAACGAAAAGGGAAAGGCTCGAGTTGAGCTCTCTCGTCTAAGTCAGAGGCATCGTTAAAGAGGTCACCGGGCGAGATTTTGACGAGCACGAAACCCATTTAAAAAATCGATTCATTAAAAAACTTCTTTTTCGTCCATTTCAACCAAGAACTCTTTTAATTCGTTGCCAGAGTGTCGCCTTGGTGGTAATTTTTCACATTCCTAATTTTTTTAGGAGCTCTCACATATTAATGCGGTAAAAAGCGAATGCCCACTCGACTTTGCTTTTTTGGTTGTCATCACCGGCACAGCTAAGCACTAATAGACGTTTCTGATTTTTAAGTTTGGATGCCTTGACTCATTTGAAAAGGGAAAAATCATGGAGGTTGTAGTTTTGCGAGAATTAAAAAAAAGTTGATGTACATAATTTGGAGCCCCCAAAGAAAAGAATTTTCCGAAGAAATTCTGATTTTCTCTCGCGCCCTCTATCCCGGTTTTCTCTTTTTCCTCGGGGCGGATTTCCTTTTTTGGTTGTTACCCCTCAAAATGAGACTAAGCTAAAGGTTAGTAGCTCAATAATTTGGTAGAATTTAGAATTTTTTTGGTTTTCTTTGAAAGTTTGGGGAGGGAAAGAGGGCGAGAGGGGGGAGAGGTAGCTAATTAAATGAGTTAATTAACTTTCACTTTCCTTTTTTCGTTTTTTAATGCCTGGAAAAGCCGACTTTAAATAAATAAATAAATATTTGATTAAAATTTCGTCGATTCTTGCATTTAAATTGCCTTATTAAGGAGAATCTGTTTGTAGGCGCGTTCATACGTTTATTCTCTTGGAAAGGGATGTAAGAGTCTTGAGTCTTGAACAGAAAAAGATTGAGTCTAGAGTTTTGTTTTGATAGACTGACAGACTTGGTGAGAAGGCGATGCAGGACCGAGAATGGGACCATCTCGTCTTGTCAAGACGTTAGACATTAGTTCAACCTTTTGTCAGAAAAAAATTTTTTAAAAATCATTGTTAGCTCGCCTAGTGTTCTCGTGATTTTACGGTCACGTTAAATTTCAGTGCATCCAAAGAAGAATAGTGAGGTTCACAAAGACACTGTCACTTTTTATTATAATGTGATATTCTTTGAGGAGTTTTCCAGGATCTGTTCCCCCATTTGGGTTTCACCACTCCTATTGCAATTCAAAAAATAAATCTACACAACTCTCTCTCTCTCTCTCCTTTTCTGCTGAAGTTTGAGGAACAACCTCTCTCCTCGTTTCCCTATCACCTTTTGTCAGGAAAACAGTGAGTTTACTTTCCTTCCTCCAATCCTATCGACGGGGAATCTGATTTTGCAGTTAATAGAAATTCACTGTTGCACGTACCAGAATAGTCGAGTTCAAATCACTTTGGGAGGGCATTCAGGCAGTGCTCGGGAGGTGCTAGAAGAGAATATAAAGACGCATCTTACGTGTTATCAACTGATGATAAAATTACCTGCTATGTGTATATATACTAAAATTTATAGATTAATAATCTTGCGAAGTGTGACATTAAAAAAACACAATCGGCTGATGACACGTTTTTCCACCGCAAGTGGTTAAATAAATTCTTCAGTATATGCTGTCATATTATCCTTAATCAATTGTTTTTTTCTTTTTCAGACCAGAGGCAAAAGAGCAAAGGAGGCGGAAGTAGCTGTTGTTCAACGCCCTGTTCTATATTGTAATATCACTTGATTAGCTTGCCTTTACTGTACAAAAAGTTTTTAAGTATGATTGGTTTAAGTAATTAAACTCAAAGACTCAGAAAAGAGTAATTAAAGTGAACCAAGCTAATAACGCATTGATCGGTGTTAATTGTTCTAATAATCTTTTTAAATAATGATAAAATCGTTATAAATATTATATATATATACTATATATATGAGTGTGAATGTGTATGTAATGAGTACGCAAAGGACTTTAGTGAAAAAATTAAAACTTTAAAAAATCCTTTTTTATTATTTGTTTTATTTAGTTATAATTTTTTGTACATATGAGAGAGAAAGGGAAAAGATTGAAGCTCGATATGAAGGAGAAGAAGAAGAAGAGGCAGTCACGGACCGATTTCGGACCACAAGTAGCCTTTCCCGATGATAAATAAAAAATGTTGAGAAATAGAAGGGTTAGTGTCCAAACGCGGCGAGTTTGGTCTGTTGACTGTCTTGTCAGCTTCATCATGTCGAGCTCTAATCACGTTAGATTGTAAAAAAGGATTTTAAGAAGTGAATAATGTTAAATATGAGGGAAGCGTGTGAATAAAAGTTGATTATTGTTTATCGTGAATTGATGTTAAAATTAAATGAAAGATTTATATTGTCATTCACGCGGCATTTGATTCAAGTTCATTTGATACGATGAGTTAACGCCACCTTCAATGGGGATTAGGAGTTGCCTGAGAATGGTAGCCGTCAAAATCTCTGCATATCCTAGCATGCCACTTTCCCACAGCTCTTGGGACTTTTGGAAAAGTGGCATGCTAGGATATGCAGAGATTTTGACGGCTACCATTCTCAGGCAACTCCTAATCCCCATTGAAGGTGGCGTTAAAATGACGGGATATACTTAGTTATACATGGGTTGAGGGTCAAGCCTTAACCACACTAGTGAGATATTTTGTGCCTAAATCTCTGAGATAGCACACTCTTAAAAAATTATAAAACTATTACTTTAACAGTGAAATATTGTTCACAACACGATTTTATACTCTCTGTCTGTATTTATAAACATAAATGAGAGGAAAAAAGAAGAGGAAGAGCTGGCCATGACATTGCGCGGTTAAATCAATCGTTGTCATTGGCAACGATTCATGGTTCCTTCTTCGTAGTCAGGACTCGTGAAACTGTCTTCTCCGTTGGGCTGCATCCGTGACAGCTAACGCGTATTGAGAATTATAAGGATTGAGAAAAGGAAAATTCCTTAATTTATGATTAAGCAGTTTGTCAGGATTCGCTTGTGGTTAAGGTTTGATCTTGAAAGGTTAGACTTGAAAGGAAAATAGTGACTGAATAAGCTGGGAAATGAGAAGGAATATGAGCAAGAGATGGTGACTGTTGCCTCCGGTGGCCCATTTTGACACCATTAAACTGCCCCTAACTCTTCAATATTATTGTTTGTGCTTACTCTATGAAGTCATTGGATTGTCGATACGAACGCGTTTAATCTTGAAATTTGTTTTATTATTGGAAATTGTTGTTGTTATTGGCATTTAGTCGACAAAGGCCGCCGGTAGCTTAGCTCTTAAGCACATTGTATTTATAGAAATATTTTCTTGTCTTTGTGTTACATGTTAATTTTCCTCTAAATTTGAATTGGTGAAATTTGTTCTGTGACAGTAAACGCGAAGAACTGATTGTCGAGAACAAAATTCCAAGAAAGACTCATAAAGTTCAAGTTCAATTCCTGGTATCAACCGAAAGATTGACTCTTCCTCCCTCTCTGTCTTTTGGAACACCCTACAAAGATGTTTTTCACTTGGATCACTCATAGTGGACATCTCCGCTCTGTGTATCTCCAAGTAGAAAGGATGATGATGCGGAAGAGAGGAGAGGGAGGAACAGAAAGATTTCGATTTGTTTCAAATGTTTTCGTTTTGATTAAAAATTTTTAAATCCCACACCACTATCAAAGTGGACAAACTCCGCGCTTTTGTGGGAATTGCGTGTGAATTTGAGTACCAAAACGCACACCTTTACACGCATGATAACTATAAGAGTATATTAAATGATACAGTATGTAATGATTCGAGGAAGAAACTAGTTGGAGGAATGAATCAATTCGCGTTGATCATTTTTCTTAATTTTTTTCAAAGTTTTTCTTTTACTACGTGTTGTACGTATTCAATATTTTGGCTACACATATTGTTATTGTTCCTGTTATTAATATTATTAAAAATATGGGTGTATATGAGCGAAAAGTAAATATTTGAACACTGAAAGAGCCCATCAAAGTGGAGCCTCCTCTTTGGATTTGGGAGATCAAAATGACTTTTCCTTCTATAGAAAAAAATTTTGTAAATGCTGTTTTGAACTTTAAGCATATAAATTTTTAGATTTTAATTACTAAATGGTAAAAGGTTTTATGTAATTTTAGTATAATTACTACACTATTTTGTGCTTACTTATTAAACTGGAGTTTTGCGCTAATGGTCGATTCTGTTTCCTAAAGGAAGACGAACACCATTTGTGGAGAACTTAGACAATATAGACAATAAACCATTTTTTGTCATATTTTGTTCAAATTTGATTGGAGTGTCTCGAAAAAATTGCGAGTGTGTAAACTTGAAAGTTTATAAGAAAAGAAATAATTTTTTTTTGCTATCGTTCACTCTTTATACTACTTCAGTATAATAATAAGTTAAATACAGTTGCGATGCTGAAAGTAAGGGTTGTGATGAGTTGGAGTGACAGAGTCATTTTCGTCTCCATTGGAGGTCTTATGTGTTTCAACTCTTAAAGAAACTTTTACATAGCAATAACAAGTTTAAATGACAGTTTTTTGTTCATTATTGTCTTTCTAAAAAATATTTAACTGTCCCTCATGAATTCGGCCTTACACCAAAATGGTATTTAAAACATGAAAATATTTCTCATTGAATAGACCAATGCGTTTGTTTTATTTTACCTTATTTTAATTTGAGTGTCTAAAACGCTTGATTTTACTTTTTGCCGCTACAAATTTGTGCACCAATGAATTGTGACTTAAATAACTTTCCTCCAACAGGCTTATCGAAAATCATTTTTAGTTTTATTATTTAACTGAAAATTATATTTGTAAATATAAAGTTTAAAATTTCTATTAATTAATAAATGGATCTGTTTCTTTTATATTTTGACATTAAAGAAAAACAACAGTTTTTAAACCTTTCCATGAAAAAACGGTGAAAAAGCTGTCGGACATCCGACGGATATACCGGAAGTAGGAGTTTCCACTACTGGTATTTGAGATGGCACTCTTTATGTTGCTATAATATACAATAGAAGAAACCGCAAAGATTGTCGGATATCGAAATACCGATGTAGAACGTAACAAGAAAGGTCGAAAGAAAGAAAAGAGACTTTTGCAATTGGTAACAAACTATTTATAAAAATACTGTATAGGCCTACACATTGAACGGTGACTATACTACAGCCTTGTTTGGCAAAAACATTTAACTACATTAGAGCACAGTTGTGGAAGACCTACAAACTGAAGCCTCTGGGATAATTGCGGGGTCAGCAGAACTCATAGTCAGGGTCAAAGAGCTCCAACCAACTTACATAATTCCTTCAAAACAAGATCGCATCACTGGAAGGTTCCCTTAATCAAACATCTAGCACAGTAAAACCTCATTCCCCGAGCCCTACCGAGAAACACTTAACATTACCTTGACTGAGCTTACTAAGAAGGAAATGAACTCGGTCATCCAAAATTGTGTTAAATCTTTAATCTGCCCTGTATTGGAAAAAAATCATGATAGAGCCGCCGGCAGACCAACTGAAAAAGAAGAAAACCAAAAATTCAATACAAAGAATAAGTTTAAGGACTAAATGACAGACCTTATGCCCACCCCTGAACCGTCAATTGCCTCCACAGCAAACGTCTTACTTAGGTCTAATTGTTCAATTGTTCAATGACACCATCTACCATCTTTCCCGGGGGTTCTAGTGTTAGAAACGAAACAAACAGCCTCTCTCACACAATTGTCAACCTCACCTTCTCGTGGTACCCCCATCGCTGAAAACAAAATAAAAATGGCCCTCAGTTCCCGGCAGGCCTTAAGTGGTCAGAGGGTGCTAAGAATCCCCGGGTCAGCCATAAAGATTGGAACTTGGAATGTTGGAAACTTATATGAAGCCGGCAAGCTAAGCAATGCCATTCGTGAAATGGTTAGAATGAAAATAGAGATTCTTGGGATCAGTGAAGTCCGCTGGCCAGGCAGTAGAAAGCACACTATATATTATTCAGACCAAGATGATACGCAACATCGACATGGTGTCGCAGTAATCGTGTTCAGTAGGACCAACAACTTTATCAAGTCATTCGTCCCCTATCAAACTGAGTAATGCTGCTTTAGTTACTGGGCAGGCCTTTCAACATTAATATCTTTCAGGTTTATGCGCCCACAGCAGATGCAGATGAAGACACTATTGAAGCATCTTACAAACACATTAGAACGGTATTACGAATGACCAAAGCCCACGAAATTACTAAAATTATGGGAGATTTTTAATGCCAAAGTAGGGAAGGAGAGTGTGACCGGAATAGCGGGAGCATTTGGCCTGGGTTGTAGGAATGAACGGGGAGACAGAATGATGCAGTTCTGTCAAGAAGAAGGGTTTGTCATCACGAATACCTTCTTTAAATTGACACCACGGAGACTGTACACCTGGAAATGGCCATTGAATAATGCGAACAACAGTCCGAAATCAAATTGACTACATTTTGATAAGGAGGAGCTTCAGATACAGTATTCTCTCAGTATAAAGGAGGACCCCACCCATCATTGGACCACAACCCGGTAGTAGGAAAAATGAGGATTAGACTCCCGTTCAACACCAAAACGGAAAGAGAATTTTAGAGTAGGCAGGGGAAACTCAAGAATGCACAAGTAAGAGAAAATGTCCACAAAGACTTACTTGAGGGACTCACAGAATTAAATAATACACAGGCAGATGTAACCGCCTTGTGGAACCTACGTAAGAACACTCTCGTTAATGTAGGTCAGAAACATCTAGGAGCTGAAAGAAGACAACTCCAGAAACCGTGGATGACAGCATCCATACTTCAACTTATGGATGAAAGACGACAATGCAAGAATTGAGACCCACAACAGTACCGTGCCGTTCAGAGACTCATAAGACAAAAGATACGACAAGCCAAGAATTCCTGGATGACCGAAAAATGTCAAGGAATCGAAGAGCTTTAGAGTGAACACAATACGTTTTAACTTCAGAAGAAAATAGGTGAATTAACGGGCAGAAGAACATCACACCACGTAGGACTCTTAAAGGATGAAAATGACAACCTTATCATCAGCACCCCTGACCAGTTAAAAGTGTGGGAACGATATGTTAAAAATCTCTTCGATGACACCCGTTCCATGGACCATGGCGTAGGGGCAGCAGACACAGGATCAAACATCTTACGTTCGGAAGTGAAGAAAGCCATCAGGAGAATGAAATCCGGAAAAGCTCCTGGACCCGACAAAGTCCACGCCGAACTCCCAAAACCTTAGAAGAAGAAGAAGGCCTGAACTCCGTCACATCCCACTTCAACGGGATTTACACCAGTGGCATAATTCCACAAGACTGGTTAAAATCAACCTTTGTGCCAATCCCAAAAAAGCATAGCGCCAAGAGGTGCGACGAGTATCAAACCATCAGCTTAATGAGTCAGGTCCTAAAACTTTTTCTGAACATCATACACAGCAGAATATATCGGAAGTGTGAGGAGCAATTCGCTGACACACAATTAGGTTTTCGAGGGGGTCTGGGAACGAGACGCCTTGTTCGCGATGCAGGTCTTGGTACAGAGGTGTTTGGATATGAATAAGGATGTGTCTCTCTGTTTCATCGATTATCAAGAAGCATTCGATAAAGGGCAGCATGACAAAATGATACATACATTACAACAAGCAGGCCTTGGTAGTCGGGACGTCCGGATCGTTGCAAACTTATACTGGAATCAAAAGCCAACAATACGCCTAAGCGACGCAACATCGGCGGAGGTGGAGATCCGACGCGGAGTTAGGCAGGGCTGCGTGCTGTCTCCAATGCTGTTTAATCTCTACTCGGAGGCAGTCATGGCTGAAGCGTTGGAGGAACGGACAGGGCTGATGGTGAACGGAGAAATCATCAATAACCTGCGATATACGGACGATACGACCTTGATTGCTGGATCTGCTGATGACTTGCAACAGCTACTAGATCAGGTGAACCGAGCCAGCAACAAGTACGGATTAGTAGTACCTAAATGCAAAGAAAACGAAATTCATGGTAGTAAGAGTGAGGTCCAGGCACCCCTGCGCATCAACGGGAGAGAGGTGAATAGGGTCCCATACGTCAAGCACTTAGGCTGTTGCCTAAACGAAAAAATGAGATGTCGGGCAAAAAATCAAGAGCAGACCAGAAGCGCGTTCATTAGAATGAAGGGATTCCCTCTCTCATCGAGACCTTCACATCAAAATGAAACGCGGATTCTCCCGGTTCTTCTGTATGGCCGCTATCGAAGGCCCCAGAGAGAAGAACTGAAACCTTTGAGATGTGGCTTTACCGCCGCATGCTTAGAATAGCCTGGGCGAGACTAATGACTAACGCGGAAGTGCTATGGGGAAAGAGAAGGAGTTGCTGTACGAAGTTAAGCGCCGGAAACTACAATACTCTGGACACGTACTGCGAAACAACAAATACAAACTACTCCAGCTCATTATGGAGGGAACAAAAGAGGGAAAGAGGCGCCCCGGAAGACAGAAAACTTCGTGCCTCGAGAACCTAAAAGAATGGTTCGACATGACAACCGCCGCCCTATTCCGAGCGGCAGCATCCAAGGTCGGCATGGCCCTGTTGATTGCCAACCTTCGACGAGGAGACGGCACATGATGATGATGACCATCCCTCCTCTACCTCAATCTACAGATATAAACGCTAAATGGAACACTGTAACCAAAAAAATCCAGCAAATGCATTCCGCGGTCATCAGAAACAGCACTTCATCCCAATCTAAACCATTCTTTCCAAGTTCCCAATAAAATAGGGGTCTGCAGCTGCAACCGTAATTGCCACCTGCCTCAAAGGCGTTAATGGACCTTCCCAAGGCCGTAAATTCCAATAACAAGTCCAATGGGACGGGACTGTACTCAAGTGTAGTAACGCTGGCCATCATGCTAAGGAATGTACACAACCCCTATAGTGCCTCCTTTGTAAAGAGAAAAAACTCCGTCTAACCGTAGACTGGGACAACTACAGTGCAAAACCAACAAGACGACAAAGTCCACGGCACTGACTTTCTTCCTCCGGCCAAATTTAAATCATTGCCGCAGTGCACAGGACTTTCTCATTCACCAGACGAAGAACAGCAGATACCCATACGTCACCTCAGAGCCTTATTCCGTCCCCCGGAACAAATAATGGGTTTCCGACACCACAAACACAGCAGCCATTTTTTGGTTTCCCAACAAACTCCTCGCAAGGATGACTACCCGAGTGTCCGACGAAAATTCTGTGGCTGCGGACCAGTGATAATGTTCAGCGTATAGTTTTCACCAAACCGGCCAACAACGGATCTTGAAGCTTTTCTATTTTGCCTCCAGAGCCGCTGTCATTCTTGCAGGAGACTTTAACGCCCATTCGCAGCTATAAGGATCCAGAACAACAGACGCCGAAGGAAAACTCTTGAAAACCTTCACCTCTAGAACCAAGGACAAACCCCCGCCTGCGTACGCCCCCAAGGATCCTCCATAGTTGATCTCACTTGGACGACAAGGCTGCATCTGCCCTATTTTCATGGCCGAAACTTTGTCGGATCATCAATATATTCAGTTCCACTACAAAACCAACTTATGCGAAACTCGCACCGATGGAATATGGAAAAAATCAACCACAAGACGACATGGGCGAATACCCGACCTCGATGAACGGACAAGAATTAAGGCCGACTACGCCATGACGAAAACAAACCTCAAATATGCCATCAGAGAAGCTGGAACTCGATACTGGGCTGAGTTCAAGTCCTCGGTAAATCAAGAACCATGGGGAAACCATTTACTACTAGAACTGCTACCAGAACAATCTCACAACCACTAGTAAACCTCCTGACTTTGTGAAAGCCATTATTCTCGCTCTCTTTCCTCCCAGGCCAGGCCTATCTGCCACTCAACCATTAGATCAGACTGGACCGAGGACTTTTTAGTGACAGAACTCGACTCTCTAGTCAAAAAGCTCAAAGGCAAGAAGACGGCACCAGGCCTCTGCCATTCAGCTCAGTTACGAATGTGAAAATGAAAGGATTTTGGGTGGTAGTGAAGAAAATAAGACAGGTAGAGAAACATTTAACTTTGAATCTGCTCAGATTCGGAGTTCAGAAGTCTTTTTCTCTACCTATCGGGGGATTCCATGTGTACATGTCGCTCATTTTTACGGAGCTTTGCTCGTTATGAGAGGCACTTCTTTTTGCAATTTTTGTTGCTCGTTATACGAATTTCTCGCTATGAGAGGTTCCACTATAGTAGCTGATGTATACTCTCGCAAGGAAACAGTGTTGATTATCTCCTTGGAAATCACCAGCTCTCAACTCTCTGCCCTGGGACACCATCATGAACAACATGGTCAGGAAAAAGTTTCCCCTTTATATTCGCGCCATTATAGTGACTATTTAAACAACAGGACATTGTTCCATGCCACCCAAAACAAATGCCTAATCCAAGACAACTGACTTATGGGGTCTCGAAGGACTCCGTCCAAGAGCCTCACATAAGGAACATTGCCGCAGTCCTTAATCCCCGGCAGTCAGTTGCTGTGCTTTGCGGACTACACAGCTATCATCACGCCTTAGAAGACGCTAGTGAAAGAACGGAACTCAGTGCTGCTCGCATCCTCGACGTAATAAACC
Source organism: Columbicola columbae (assembly GCA_016920875.1). NCBI lineage: Eukaryota > Metazoa > Arthropoda > Insecta > Psocodea > Philopteridae > Columbicola > Columbicola columbae. The sequence goes on from JADMLL010000002.1 coordinate 19,593,512, forward strand.
AATTAGGGCTGATAATAGCTTCCCAAAAAACGTAGGTCATCATCTTCTTACGAAGTAAGAGACCCAACAGAGATTTACCGGAGCCCTCTATCGGAGGGGCAGAAGTAGAGGTAGAAAAGAAGGTGCACTACCTGGGGGCGGTCTCGTCAGCGTGATACGGCAAGCGGTAGACGAACCACGAGTTGAGACCTGTTTTCAAGGGCTTTTGTGAGTTTTTAATGCTCGCGAAAGAATGCACAAAGTGGATACAGGGAAGAGAGATTCCTGTACGTAGTCTTCTTGAAAGAAATACTGCCTCGTTAATAACCCCAACGGTCATTCTGAGGTAGAAAAGAAAAGGTTACCTGTTGTGCTTAGGTTTTCGCGAAACGGAGGATTTGTTTGGCGAACTAAAAGAAACACTCGTATCAAGTATTTGTTTATTTTCACATTATCACAATTAAAAAACTACAATATACAAACCTAGTGAAACCCAAATTTAATCTGGACTCAACTAAATACTGTACAATTTATTTAGAATTTAGAGTCATTCTATTTAACAACCAGTTCACAATAGTGATGGCTGACGATTCAAATTTTAAACGATGTGGTTCTTTGAGGAGGAGGAATTCTCCTCATTTAACTAAAAAAATAACCCAAGTGAATGATTTGAAGGGAAACTTGAGCAATTATCTTAATTATATAGAATAAATGTCTTCAAAAAGGCCAAGACTTTTAAGTTTTTACCACCACAAGTTCAACCATACATATGAAACGGCAAAAGTGATAAATCAGGTGAATTTTTATATAATTCCTATTCGTAGTTAACAACTAAGCTTGATAAATTTACCAATATTTACTAATACGAATTCACAAATATTTACGAATTTCTCGATTTACTAAATTTAGTGGTATTTATGAATAATCACCCGGGACTACATGTATTTATCCGAATCATCACTATTACCATGACGTACAGTATGTTATTAACATAACGAAGAAATTAGACTGAGGAATTCGTTCGAAAGTCAAAAGAGTCGTTGAAAAGTGGTAACTGGTAAAATAAAAAGAAAACTCATCCAAATAAAAATTCCCAAAGTCTTAGCTTTATCTTAGTTACCTACAATCAAATTAGGTTCAATAAAACGAACTAAAAAGAAAAAAACAATTGGAAGACACAAACATCTGGGCGAATCGGTTCCTCGTCTTTTGTCTTAAATAACGTTTTATGGGTCCCGAACAGGACTATGCTCCAACCCTTAACTTTCAAAAATTATGGTGAACAGTAGCATTTTGACCAACAACTACCAGGTCCTTTAGAACGAGGTTCGGGTCATGCCGCTCATTCTTTCATGGAGCTAAGTCTTCATTTCATTACCTATAAAACTGTTTGTTTTCTAGTTGAATAAATTAAGGTCAATGTTTACAACAAATGGCCTTGGAATTTTAAAGTTTACAATTCCTGCTATTCAAACTTCCCAATTTTTAATAATTATGATTAAGAAAGCAGAAAAAAAAACCTTTTTACATCCCGGTCTTATAAGTAAAATCTATGACTGCTGCGCCTCGTATTCAACATTCTTAACTATTACTAACAATCATCCTCAACAACACTTTTGTTGTTCACATGAACGAGAGGACAATTATGTAAATTTGTACCTTTGCGTGAGGACTGTGACTTAAAAAGACTCTTCTATTTAGTTCAAAAAAGTGGCCCAAACGAGTGACAAGCTCAAAGCAAAGGGCCGAACATCTACGTCAAAGTGTAGCAATCGTTCTTCAAACGTATCTTAACCCTTTTAGTACCAAACGATGATATAGCATGTCTTCGCGTAAGCGTAATAGCACGCGATTTCAATACACTTGGGGGAAGCTTCAACGTCTCAAATATGATGATTTACGCATACGACGTAATAAGAAATATGAATTACGTATTTGGATGAAAGAACACCTGTCAAATTTTGGGGGAAATAGTATTTTCCAGTTTTTCACGAATGGATGGAAACGCACAAATTTTATTATATATTTTATAGTTTATTTTTAACTAAACGCAAAAGCACAAAATTCTTATGATTCGACGGGAATTCGTAAGCAATATCATTTAATCAATGACAACGAAATGGACGGCGAAGAAAAGATCAATCTGGTCAAAGACATGGCGTAAAACACCGAGTAATATACCAGTTCCAAGTTTTTCCAAACTTCCTCGAAGGGAGATAATTTGAGTTGTTTGCAGTAGGAAAGATGGTGGACCAGTGCGAATATGACGCACAATTTAAAATCAGTACAATAAAGGGTTACACGATGTTTGTAACAGTGAACATCAATGCTAATTAATAATAATTGCCTGTGTGGTAAAAATGAATGAATTAATAAGTATTTTTAGTAAGAACTTTTCCAGTCACGTTATACCAGCTACATTATCCTCTACACGTTCCGCGGTGGATCTGTCTGATGTTGTGAATCATGGAACCACCATTTTGTCATCAGGACTGATATTGATTGTTTTACTTGAAAACAAAACACTTAAGTATAATTTATACTAAGAGACTTACACAAAATTCGTCGAGCACAGGCACCCGTTTTTGCGTGACACTAAAAGGGTTAACGTTTAAAGTAAATGATGCATCTGTCATGACTAACACAAATGAAGTGCTTACAATCAGAAACTAGACATAATAAAGACTTTATAATTAAAATTGAACGACGGTAGGTCAAGAATCGAAAAAGTCAATTAATAAAAATAAGAATGTCGAAAAATAAGGAACTTTTTGAAAGGGCTCCAACAACGCTTATTTCAGTGAAAATGATTCTTCGACGAAAAACACGATGCAAGTCTTTGGAGAAAAACTTTGGCACGCCACCTCACCCTTAAACCAAATTGGACCAAAAAGAAAATTTCAATGACAAAGGAATCAGTGAAAGCTATTCCTCTGCCACGCATCAGTGACACAAACACTCGAAAACGACTCCGCAAGCGTCGCATAGACGGTGTCAAGTCCGACATCCTTTCCCGGGCACGCCACCATTCGCATGACTCGAATTCGAATACCTGGCCAGCTGCCTTCTTCGAATACAATACAACCCAAAGAAACAGACTAGAATTGTTAGGCAGACCCCGACGACGGCCAGCGTCCACGTTACCGAACCTTTAAGTCGTAACGGCCCCGAACCATACTTCATTACTTCGCTCTCGCAAGCTTTCGCTATCAAATCGCTTTCTTCCAGGACCAACTGAGTGTCGTTGTTGAAGCACAAGCTCGGATCTCTCACTTCTTCTTTCCCTTCCGTCGTGTTTTTGCATATGCTCTCGGAGTGTGGAAATAGCTTGAAGTCGTCTCCCATTCGACGCTTAATCCACTTCACAACCAGCTGACAGTTGCAGTGCTCCTGTTTGAAAAGTCGAGGATTTCCTCTGAGATCAAGTAATTGGAGACGACACATTGGCGCCACTTGGTGAATGTCGATGGACTGCAAAAAATCCGATACTATTTAATACTAAACCTACCACTAAATTGTAAAACTTTTGTAGTATTTTTTAGTATTTATTTCCATTTTGATTTTTTTTCCCCCTGAGAAATATAAGTAGTCGGTCCTACCTACCACAGTGGTCAATTAGACCGATTGACCGCAAGACATAATATGGTATTTTCTCTTCTAAATATTAATACATATGCATACAAAATTTGTGTCTGGCAATTGAATTAATACAAAAAAATAAATTGATATGGTAGTTTTATGGAAGGTATTTATTTACTAATTTATTTATCAACGAATTATTCATGTTTAATAACAAAAACAATAAAAGTTTTTGTAAGGGCCAGTCAAAACGACAAGGAGGACTAGGAGTACAAGAGATGTCGATTCATCCATACCTGAATTTGGTTGTCGGACATGTTGAGCTGCAACAAACCCGGAAGAGCGGTAAAATCGGGAAAACGTTTCAGTTTACAATTGCTCAGTGACAGATACTGAATCGAAGGCAATATTTTACTGAAGACGACATCGACGAACGGATTGCTACCCAACATTAATTTCCGCAAAACTGGAAGACTCGCCAAAGCATCGGGAACAAACTGAACCGAGTTAAGCGTCAGATCTAAAACCTAAAGAAAAAAGACAATGAATTATGTCACGGCAAAACTGACCGCCCTCTCCCTCTACCGACCCCATCGCCTCGCTCTCTATCTTCCTCAAGCACCTTAAGCACCCAGCCAACTACACACCTGCTCAACCGAAAATTACCATTACCATTATCATTAGGTTCGTGTATTTTTTACAAAAACTGCATACATAAGTAATGACCGCATTATACCAACTTCCGTCTATAATTATGCAGTTCCATGCCCTGCAATAGTGGTGGCCAAAATAAGAGCCAAACAACAAAATTATCTCAAAAACTTTTTTAATTTATTAAAATACGAATCAAAACATTCCAGACTGAGAGGGGATGACTTTCGAACGGAACACTGAAAAAACACTAAATAATGATGGTGACTTGAGATGGAGTCGGCGGTTCGGTTCAAAGGGAATACCAGTATCAATGCCAGCTCGCTAGATGAGAATTCTTAAAAATTTGGTCATTTTTCATTAACCCCCACACGACCTAAGGACAGACTCCCTTCTTCGTCTCGCCAAACTTCTCATTCGCTTATACTGATCGACAGTACAGTCCTACAACACTTTTCGAACTAGGCCAAGGACAAATCGATTAGGATTGTACTTACTTCTAAATCCGAGAGAGGTTCAAAAGCTCCCGATTCGATGTGAGAAATGCTGTTGTCTGATAAGTACAAGATTCTCAGAGACGGATAATTAACGAAAGATGTATTGAGAATTTCTCTTATTCTGTTGTATGTCACATCCAGAACCTGAAAGAAAAGTAAGTAGCAATGACAATCTATGTCTACCTTAAACCTTTGGTTGAAACATGGGTCATCCTCGTACCTCAATGTTGGTCCTCAAAACTGAAGGAACATGAGTCAAGCCCAAAGCGTAACAGTCGACCGCCAACATCCCATGTGTTCTCATATAAGTACATCTTTTCGATTTGACTTCGACGTTTCTTGTTGACAAAAGACCTTGAAGAGCGTTTCCGTAGCACAGTTTCAAGAAAACCACACAGAACCAAAGCACCGCCAATCCTCTCATGTCTATTCTTTTCAATTACATATCTGAAATCAAAACACATTAACACATAACACGAAACACATTTCCTCAACATAACACATAAAAAGTACTCCGCATTAAAAAAGAAAAAAAAAACTGCATTTGAAATAAAGGAAGAACATCGTTCGCCAAAACCGTAAACACCGGAAACACAACAAACCGCATTTCCATTAACCTGATTTGTTTAAGACTCATCGGCCACACAATTTTACGACTACGAACATGGCCACGAAAACGAACAACCAAACGATCAAAAGGTTATCAATTATAATTCTGACTCAAGACCAGTGGTGTCCATTGACAAACGACTCACGATGTTAGGTAGCAGTCTAGTAGTCATTCTGTTTATCATTTCTCTTTCGCTCTCCGACTCTGGATATCTTTTCATTCTCAGACCCTATCCACCTCATATAAGACCCCCAGCATCTACCTGAATTTGTCGTTCCCAATGAGCACTTTGGTTTTGTATCATTATCCATCCATTATAAACAGACGTCTGAAGATTTTCTGCCAGTTTCGAGAAAATACCCCTGTGGTGACAGCACCAACCGCTCACTTATCATGGAAATTTAAATAAATTTCCAAAACTCAAAATATGCAATGAAACCATAGTTCCGGGCAGTATAAGCAGTCCACTGTCCACACAAAACAGCAAACCAACCTCACACATACAGTATATCTCATTCGACTTGACGTCCTTAAATAATAAGTCTCAAATAAGTACCTCAGCAACGGATATTCGGCAACCGTGCCCAACTGAGCAGATGAAAAGACCATACACAAGAAGAACAGAGAAGTAGCACACTTCCCGTCTTCAGAAACCAAAAATTTCCCACCGTTACGTAACAAGTTTTAATTGTTCCAACCAAAAGTCTCCAAGTGTGGCTTTACCACTTTATTCTTCCGCTAAACATCCGTCTTTGGGTTACCCGATGACAAAGGACTTCACTGTTTCACTTATCTAGAGTATAAAACAAAGCTGGCACATGATTACTAAGCCTTGCTTAAATTCTGTGTCAAATACGACTTTTCAAAACCCCAAATTTCGATAACGCGTTAGGTCTCCGCTCCTTCTTATTCCCTTCCCAACTACCCAGCTACCAATCGCGCATCCGCTCGAAAGAAATTAATTCTTATCTTTTATTTGTATTTAGAAAGAAGATCAGATTAAACGTGTTCATTGAAATGTTCCTTTATGTAACAAACACTTGTTCTTACAGTATTTTTCAAACACACACATATTAGTTTTATCTGATCTTATATTTATCAAGCAAATTTATAATATTAACCGGAAAAAATTTCAGTAAACCGAAATACGAAATACTCACCATTACAGTGAATTAGAAGAACAAAATAAATGGCGCAAAAGATTTAATTCTAGTTTTCGTCAATTAGAAATTGTGTTTTCCTCTTTCTTCTCTTTCAAATTTTTTATAAATCCGTCGTCAACCACGAATTTTCGAGAAAAATGAAAACAAAATCTGAGAAATTAGCTACGTGAAGAAACTGTAACTGAGAACGTTTGAGATTTGAAAAAGCCTCGGGGCTTCCCCTTTGTCGTTGCTCACGTTTCTTAGCAACACCCCACGCCGTTGTCATGGAAACACCAAAAGGTGTACCTTTCCCCGATCCTCTCACTTTCTTACCGGGACAGAGGCCCCTTTTTAAACGAAATTCCCTTCATCGGTAACAGACTACGACTACACATCCGACGACCTCTTTAAAACAACGTGATAAGTAAATTAGGAGACTAATTAGCGCCGATCGTCCGAACTGTGTGCTGACGACATCAAAAATATGAACTTCCGTTATGTTCAGGAAATTTTCTCTGGTGATAATAATTCAATGGGATTTCGTCCGTCTCTGTTTAACATAAGGAAAATTTACCTGATGTAGTTGACGATGAGTCTCAGGTGTGAAACGAAGTTTGACCTTTAAGGATGTAATGGTTAATTAACTAAGTAATGGAATAGAGCCCTCACCACTTTGTAATGAGTCAGAAAGACGACTAGCAAAAGATTTACACTGGCTTCAATCTTAGCAGCACTCACCCGATAAGAAACACTTAAAAAATAACACGGACGTTTCACCAACTTAGAGCTGTTAGCATCATCAGGGTCGAGGTAAGGCTGATTTTGAGAAACTTGAGGTTGAAGAGAGGAAGGAAAGAGTTCTTAGGAAAGGGCCTTAGGGTCAATAAATAGCATAAATGAGGTGAATAATGAGAAATAAGATCTGGCCATAGGTTCTTTCACAGTTCTTTCCTCTACATGTCCTAACCATTCCGCCCAAACCTTTGTACTCTGTCCTATTTGATCCTCATGAGCCTAACAGTCCTAAGTTGGCGACACGTTGATGTTTCCAAAAAAGGTTTTTGTGTGAAAATATTTAAAAAATGATATATAACAGCCGCGAAAATTCAAAACAATATTAGTACGACTTCTCGTCACTCGATATATTAAAATATATCAAAGAAACGACTGAAGATGAACTAAACACAAAGACACAACGTCATTTCTGTTGCTATGTGACTGCAGTCACCGAAATTGAATGCACAGGTTCAAGTTTGAGTGGTGAGTCTACTACAGCATGTTTGTGATCATTCTCATTGTTTTTCGACCCTTTTTATTACTAACTACCCTCGTCGTACTTGAAGTCCGTGCTGACCTTCTTCTATCTGTCTGTCTGTCTGTCTCTCTCTCTCCCTCCTTTCTTTACTTTACTTTACTTTTCATGGACCCGCTCCGACCTCCTTTCTTTTTTCTACCAAAATTAAGTTTTCTATTATTCTTTGAAAAACTAATTCCTTCATTTATTGTCATCATAAAGCATAAAAAAGGAATAGATCCCTAGGGATGAAGAGTAAAAAAAAATGTTTTTTCTTCCTTCTTTGCACTAATTCTCAAATTCTCTCAGTGATTACAATTAAACGTGGTAAAACCTGACCCGTAAACTGGAAAAATCGTGCATGGACAAGGACGAAGAGCAGTCTCAAAGCCAGGAGGAAAGAGTAATATTAAAAATTCTTTATAGTATTGTCACGGTGTAAGAACGAACATTTTAATATGTCGCTGAATTTTATAAGAAATAAAGATTCATCAGATCATTTGTTCTACCCCATTTCTCAATATCTTAATCGAATGCCAGCCATTTAGCCTAAATCTTTAAATAAAAGCACTTTTGCAAATCTGCAAATATTTTTTGACGCCCAAGGTCACAATACACGAATGACACCTGATCTTCGGCAGACGATGTTGAAACATAGCTGACAAAAACGTCGTGAAGCGGCTGAATACTACATTATAGCCACACAAAAATTTTACTTAAATCAAGAGGTTCAAGTCTTATAGGTAGAATAAAGAGGATACTTTGAAGGGCACATCTAAAGCCAATGATTCAACCGTGTCTTGATCTTTGAACGGAATAGATAAACAGTATTTTGCATATTTCCGGAATAACAGATCACGTCTTGGCTGACTATCACCTATAAATGTAATGTATAGGCAACTGTACAGAATTAGATTAAAAGGACACAAACGGCTCTCATATCCCACTCATTACAGTATCATTCCTGTGACAGTCTAAAGCAGTCAACCATGTGCAACCAAACAAAAGCAGACTGTCCACCTGTAGAATCTTCCTATTTTCTTACTTCAAAAGCCAGCTTAATAATGACTAGACACCCTCAACACCGGCCGCTAGCGATTCAACAGCATCCACAGAACGACCGGCTGCTCAGCACGTATTCTCCTTGACAGCAGATCTAAGGCAACTAAGATACGTCAATACTAAGTAACAAATGACTATAAATAAGACAACCGATTAACAGGTTATCGGACGTTAAGTGTTAGCAATGAATAATTGGAGAGCCAATTCCAACAAGAGAGCAACAAAATAAATTAAAAAGACTACCTGATTTGTAACCCTATGTTTTAACCACACAAAATCCATCACTACACTATTTACTTTACACTGAAAATCCGTAATAAATTTATAACACAAACACCGTACATATTTGTTTTAAAAAAAATGGTTTTACACTTTACTACGATTTGACTCAAAAAGTATTTAAACAAAAACAAACACGCACATGAACAAGAACACCCTCGACGCACGGTCAGAAAGCTGGAAAAAATCCGGTTGTCACACACGGAAACTGTATGAAAAGAAATGGCCGCTCGCCAACTAGAGAGGAGACATGGAAGACAGGGAGAAGGGAGGCAAACCGATATGACATTTTCTGAAGAGAGGAACGTCATCGACTTACTAGGAACAGGATAGTGAATCTGACCAACTGACTGACTGATGGCTCTCACTTACTTTTAATTCAAGGTTTTCATACCACAACTTTTGTGAAACAGAAACTAATCAACTTAGTAAATTTCAACACTAGTACCTCATCGCCCTCCTCGCATTTAAATATGTCAGTAACAAGAAACGAGATTCCAAAGCACGGCCTCAGTGCCAGGTTTTACTACAGAACAAGAACAAGTGTACCAAATTATGGACGCCATCTTTAATCAGTGAGCTAAGGGAGCACTCTTGGAATGTGAACGTGCGGCGTGAATGGTTGCCTTCGTGTGACCAACCAGACTCCATTCATCCTGGCCGATGTCCAGAGGAGCGTAAAACGAGGAAATTTGTTAGAAACATGATCGAGCAACAACTTAATTAAATAAAAACCCGTGAAATTTTAATTCGAAGCGAAAGGGCAAAAGAAAATCACATCTTAATCCGCTGCACGGCTCCGAGTACCTGAACGAAGGCGATTTAAGAATAAGTACCCGGAGAGAGTTCAAGGACTACCCGACGAACTACATTTCTTTCTCTCATCTCAACATTTTTATTGGTAAGGTTTTTAGTTTTAAATTCTTCACATCTTTTGGTACTTCATCGTTACCTAAAACCCTACCCACAGTCAAACTCTTGAGCCTGAGTTGAGAAAAAACACGTGTTTCAGTTTTAATAAAAAACCAACGAATATTCATTCTAAGTTATTGTATACTGTGGATTTCGAAAATCTCAAGTTTACAGACGTTGATATCAAAGGACCCTTAGGTAGACTGCAGTATTTGCAACCTATGGTAATTTTACCGCAACGTACAATACAGTAATTTAATACTAATACAGCCGCTATATGACGGAAAGGTGAATTTTCAACAATATTCATCCTTGTCTTAATTCTAAAGGGATGTTTAGAAACAAAACCTGAAACTTGCGCCTGAAGGCAAGTCATGCTTGAGGGTGAACAGTTACAGCCTCGATATAGACGATATACATCGTCCTAACGCAGTTGCTCACCATTTTAATCTTTCAACAAATTCTCAAATTTCGTGGAAAAGGAAATTGTTGTTAGAACTCGAATCATTCCTCTAAGGTTATATGCTTTTGAATTCAGTACGGTAACGCGGACATCAAAACCATACACACATTTGATGTTAGAGAGATTTTAAAATCGTCTATCACGTGACAAACGTCGCTGTTAATAAATCCAAAGTTCACAAAAATCCCCACTCCTTTCTTAAGGCTGTTAATTAAATTCTTTATCTTTTGATAAGATTTATCGAAACATTGATAAATCTTAGAAGGCCAGTTGAAAAAACTTTTAAAAATCACCTGACGTCCATTTTCAATCCAATATTTCGCAACCGTTTGAGCATGAATCGACATGTTGTTAAGACCATACTCGTGTTCGATTTCTTCCTCGAGAAAACAATTTTTGACAAATTTTGCCATCGATGCCCGCTAGTAACCACCAACCCTCGAACCACTTAATAAAACCAATAACAGTTTCATCAGCGACGTGCCCTGCCAGAGGACACCGATTAACAGATTAATTAATAAGACTAGATGGTCTCATTTTGAACAGGGTATCGTGTCAGGTTGCGTGCACGTGATCAGTAGATGCAACATGTCCTTAAAGTGTCCGCCTGAACGAGGCTCTAGGGCACAAGGGAATAATAAAAGTTGAAAAAGTGAAATTCAATTTCTACATAGTCATGTTATGGTCGAAAAGGTGAACCGGGAAATTTTGGTAAGGACACATGATTTCCCTCAGAAAACAGGGAAGGGCTAAGGCGCAGGTTTAACATCAGTTAAAAGTAGAACCGTGAAGGATCTAGTTTTATTGATAATACGTAAAATAAAAGTAGCGATGCAAGTTGTTGACTCTACCTAAACCTACAACACACACATATAAGTTGCTTGAATTTTTAATCCCGACCTCATTCACGCTAAGACTTGCTTCAACTCTGTTTCCAGCTCTTTTAAAATTAAATATATATGCGAATTTGGTGTCAATTACCTTAAGAAATTTATGTCGGTCTCAAACAATTCCACAACACTTCCTATATTGATTTCTTACAAATAAATTGAAAGCCTGGAGCCCGACACACGTCAAAAGGATCTTTATTTTTAGGATGTATGTCAATTCTCGACTTGCCTCTAACGATCACAACCTGCTATATCAGCAAAAATTGAAACAGGTTTTTCCAATGTTTACTTTTCATCTGTTCAACCACCAAATTTTATTAAATTTCTCATTTCTTTCTCGTTCCTCCGGGCTTTCAGGTGTTCGACATAAATAGACTTTCTATTAAAAAATACAAATAAAACCTCTAAAGCTACAATGAATAGGATAGTAAAGAATCAAATGAAGACCGAGGATTTCCACCATCTTGAGCCATTTTTAACAGACATGAGTGAAATACTATTGAGAATTCCTCAGAGTTTCAACCTCGTGATCGTAGGTCGTGAGAACACCTATCTCGGATACCTTGCTTCAGTTCCCAATTGTTTAAATCATTTTCGAATTTCAAACATTTCGCATTTTGAAAAATAAATATACATACTGTACTTACCATGTTTAAAAACAACGACTTTTTAAAGAATATCTTCGAATCCATGCTCATGGAAGCAATTCCACACAAAACCAAATAAACATTTGAAGTGGAAATTCTAAACTCTAAGCATTAAATTACACAAAAATTTCCGTACGTGGGAAATGCGAAATAACGACTAACGACACTTTTGGTAAACAAAAACACTTGGCGTCCATTTTTTTCTTTCAAAAAAAATTCACAATGCAAATTTAATTTGCAAAATAAATGATGTGCGTATCCTTTGTACAAATGAAAGGTGATCACCAATTAGAACAACACTTTTAATAGATTTAACTCGCAGAGAATATTTCAAAGTGAATAAATAAATAAACAAATAAAGGTAAAAATAAAAGTCGAGTCGAAGTGAATGTGGACAACTCCACCGATTCTTACCTTACAACACAAACAAATGTTTCAAGCGTTCACCAAATGAAACCTCATGGCTTGCACTCCGTTGGCGCTACTTTCATACACTGAATACCACTGGTTTCTTGTAATGAACGGACAGTGGGACGAACCAAACCAGTTCCTCATACTTCACTTACAAAAGAGGATATCTCCTTCATGGCCGATGCGCCACAAATCCGTTTTATTTCAGTTCATTTAAAATGTTTTTCTGAGTTCTCTACGCCGCCACCTCTTGAAAATTCACTTATTTATTTATAATTACAAGACGCAGTCTGATGAGTGGCTAAATATAAATTGATACTTCTTCGTTAACAATGCTGCTTTACGAATCTACGACCTAACTGTTTTTGTTTTGTACTCCTAGAAAAAGGTTTCTACGATCGGTTGAGGGTGGGGGGAGAAAACTTGATGGAAGTTTTGAACACACTTGCTTAGTTCCAAACAACTGTTGAATTGCTAGTAGGTATCCCGCGTTTATAAACAACAGAAGAAAGTTCAGTGCAAAAATATCAGTACTCGTTTGAAATGTCAAGAATAATGATACTGCATATGAAAGAAATTGAGAAAAATTTAATTTCATGTTTCTTGATACATTCGCACTCAAGTCTATAATTGAATTTGTGAAAATTAATTACAACGACTTTTTGGTGATTTAATTTTAAGCAGCCCTCTCAATTTTACATCAAAATTGTCAGACTTGAACGGTCTTGTTTAAGCCCGTTAGTGTTTATTGCGCTAAATTTGATTTGAAATTTGTAGAAAAAACCGCATGACAGTTACGTGTTTTCATTTAATTAGGTCTTTCCACGGTTTTCTTAAGTGGTTAGTAAATTACCAGTGTTAGCACGTGAACGTTATTTTAGATGAAACTTTTATGGAGTAAATGAAGCCAGTCCACAGTATGTATGTGTATATTGGCAAACCATTCAACCTGAAAGCATACTTGAAAGTAGAAGTGCGTTACGTAGAGCTGGTTAAGATTTTCAAAATTAGAGTTAAAACGTGAAATTTGTCTTCAAAATATTCTTTTGACAAGAAAAACTAACTGGAAATGTTTTCAAATATTAACCACCTCTGATGTAACACAAAACACTTTGGAATTAGTATTCGGTGACAATTAGAAAGAGAAATTTGAAATAAAATTAAGCAGCATCAGCAACAAGTTGGAGAAATGAAGCGTAGCAAATAAGGTTTTCTGGTTTTGCTGCTGGCAAAGAGATGTTATTGATTTTTTGTCTTGATTCAATAGAAAGCGTGAGTTTCTGTTAAGTCTAGTCAAAGTTTCTAATTTCCTATATTTGTCAAAACAAATTTTTAAATATGCGTCGAGCAAAAGGTGCCTAGCAGAATTTTCTTTTATTTTTAAAGCAATTCCATTTTAAACTGCTTTTGATTTTTTGTTGTAAAACTTAGTTTTCTTGATTAATTTTTTATAATATTTGTAAATATTGTGGTATTAATATAGAATCTAGTAATGAAAATGTATGGACGCTTTTTTTTTCCAGAAGAAAACTCACCATCGTTTTCTTCAAAAAAGTTGGACACAGGCTTTACCAAAGAAAAAAATGCGGGGATTAACGACTCCGAGGCGGTAAAATAAAATTTTTTAGTTAAGGGTTGGGGCACAATTTAATTTTTTTAATTACTAAGTTTTATGTAAGAAGTTTCCAATAAATAATTATAAAGAAATCATACTCAAATTTTGGAATTATGTTTCAATTGGTAAATAATAAAGAATAGACAGTGTAAATTCTTATTCATCATGACTTGGCCATACATTCTGCATTTCTTTATTTCCAATAGTCTTGAGAGGAAAAAGTAGGCATTGATATAGCACATCAAAAGTTATGTTTTCTTATATCTTGAGTACTAAATGTGAACTTAATTTTTTTTTCAGATTCCTTTGGACCAAACCAATAAAAAATCGGAATATGGTGAGGATGTGGAAAATTCCTCATCAATACCAAGAATAAATATATCTCTAGAGACTGAGACTGAGTTGAATTCGAAAGGATCAGAATGTCAATCAAATTTGCTGAAACATCCACTTGATGAAGTTGATAAATCCCTTCCTTTGAATTCAAGTGATTCTGGCTGTGAAAAAAAAGAATCTGTTACCACAAGTGAAATAATTATGCAAATACCTATACAAGACTTGTCAAAAAATACTTGTGATAAGCAGGAAAGTCTTCGAAGAAAGAAATCAAAATTAGCTGGTAAAAACATATTTGCTTTCTTTTTGTGTTTTTAATTCATTACAATTCTTTGAAACCTTTTCCATATTGCTAGATCTGAAAAACAAAAACTTTAAAAGAAAATTGGGTTTTTAAGAACTTCCCATTTCACACTTTTGTTTCAGAACGTCTTTCCCATCGAAGAAGGTTGACAAATTTAAAATTATCTCAGTTAATATTTCCCAAATGTGCCTCAATGGTACTTAACGACTTAAAGAAAGGATGCGTATTTACGACGGTAGAAAAAAGTTGCAAACCTCGATTGATTCTGGTTACTGTGAAACATGAAGATGGGCTGGTGGCAATGGGTGAAGGATCGTCAAAAGCGGAAGCCAAAAACATCGCTGCTGAAAATGCTATTAAAAAAATTGTTTTAGATTTAATATTGCAGAAAGAAAGCTTGTACCATAAAGATGTAAGTATCTCATTTAAATCAAGCTTTTTTATATTGTGATTTACCTTACCTGGGTACAATATGTTTGCTGTTTGTTTAACCTCTATCTTTTATTTGTTTCTTAAAGATGGATTTCCGCAACACTGGAGGAGATGAAAAGATTCTTATGCATTTACCATGGAAAGAGTTAACATCTTTAGCTGTGTACAAATTGTTTGAGGAATGGCAGAGTCAAGGGGTACGATTCCCAGAAGTGTTTCTTTCAAAACTGAAGGTAAAGAATTCTTTGGGATAACACGAAGATAAATAGTTGAGTCAAAATTGGTGATATTGCAGCTAGAATTCTTTATAGTGAAGCATACCAGTTTTTAAAAAGAATATTCTCACAATTTTGTGTGACATCACAATGACATACTCTCAATCAGGTCACAATTACATTTTCTGCAGTATGCCAATACTCAATGTTAAATAGAAGAAAAAGTTAAAGTAGTTAGAGTCCTCACATCTTTCTGGTTAAGAAAATTCTAAATAAATAAAACTGCATGAATCCATGACGTGTGCAATATATGTTAAATTTAGGTTCCACCAACAATATCAAATGAAGATTTGCCATTCGTCACAGACGATCAAAATCCGTGTGCAGTATTAACTCAGCTATTACCTGGAATAGCTGCTGTTGAAATAGAACGCCAAGACTTTCCAAACTTCCATGTGACTATGGGATATGTAGTCGGGGGGAAACTGTACTCGGCAACAGGTAAGCTGTTGGGTTTTGTTTATACAATGAGAAAAATGTTTGTTCTCTTTGGACATTGACGTGAGTCCGAGGACGAAGCTCATTACAATATCCATCGATTCATCATCATCATCATATCATGATCATACAGATTGCATCGAGAGTTTACGCCGCCCATGATGCGAGCCTGACACAGGGCCATTTCTGGAAAAATGTTCACTGGTCGTCCAGACAAAATTTCTGACACCGTTTAGATTGTTTTGGGGCTTAAATGTGGCAGGGTTGCTGCGTACATTCTTTTTTGTTTATTTATGTTAGTCTGATTTTTGTCATGAGTTGGTGTCATCGTTCCATCTGCACTTAAAAAATATTAAGAATTGGGTGAATTAATTGGATTCATGTTTAGAAAGATTCTTTGAGGGGAAAGATGCAGTCTAGGAAAATTCGTTGACCTAAAAGGTACAATTCTTTTGAAAGATTAGATAATAGAAAAATTCTGTAACGCAAAGTACACTTTAAGAAGAAAAATTCGTCCTTTCATTTCATTTACCGACTGTCGAGAAAAATTCCGTCGGACTTAGAAAAATACAACAAGAGAGATTTTATTCAAAAGTTGTAAGCGATGACACAATATAACAAGTTAGTGTGGGAGTCAGTTCGAGTGATAGCTTAAGGCCAAAAATTTCTCTTCAAATAAAGCAAAACTTATTTTACATAAATTTTTTTCTTATTTACAGGTGGAACCAAGAAAGAGGCAAAAAAAAAGGCGGCTATTATGGCTTTAAAGGCTCTATACGGAATGGAGCTTCCCGAATAAATTGTACTTCACTATACCAACGGTGATGATCTATTTATTCAAAGGTCTTGAGCTTTAAGATGGATTTGGATTAGAAAGCATGTTTTATTGTCAGATGAAAATTTGTCTTTGTGAATGTGGTATTTGAGCAGTCATGTAGTGTTTACTTTAACTCATTTGTTTTACAATATATTGTAATTGTTATTTACTATATACAAGTAAATGTACGTCTCATACGTGTATTGCAGATGTTCCTCGGCACGTTTCTCATTTTTGAAGTTAAACATTTTCTGATGGAATATCTGTTTTAGTGACAGTGAACTGATTTCCATGACTTGGGGTACGTTTTCAGCTCTTAAGGCATACCCATGAAAATGGATTTATATACTTCAAAATTATCGGCTTTTACAATGTTTTTTGATTTTCAATTTGTGTGGAAAGTTTGTAATTTTTATGTTGTAGATGGCGATTGCCTTTTGTGTGCATGCATGCTGGTATTTATTATTTAATCTCTTATTTGACAAGTATTTAGCATTCCTTTATTATGTTCATTTTAATTTGATGTTTTCAGCGTGTTTCGTGTTTTTGCCTCCATAGGATGTTTGCTCAATTTCTATCGTAAATTATGACATTTACACTTTTAAATGTAATCAGTTTATTGTCGTTTTGTCTGGTTAAGTTGACTGACCTGGCCTACATCAAAAAAGGCAAGGAAAAGAGAAGTAATTTATTACATTTTTTGTGAATTATAGTCTTTGATTCAGATGGGTGTCGATGTCGGTTTTAATTAAGAATACTTTATTAATGTGCGTTTGTAAAAGGTAATGGGAAACGTATTTTTATGCTGATTTTGCACATGGTAAAAACAGGGAAAATACGACTAAATTTGATAAGTTATATAAAAAATATTTTTATATTTTGAAAAAAATTGTGCAATAAATATTATATAAATTTTAAGTTATCTTTAAATAAACGATGTGTTGCAAAAATTTTGAATTGTTAATTGCTCCTCCAAATGTATCCTAGGGTTCTAGTCTATCGCGTCGACCATTTTCCTTTCCCTGGTTGTAATACTGTTCGTGTAGAATCGGAGGTGTGACAAAAACCAACGTTGTGACGAATAAAAAAAATCCTTTCCCTTAACTAACAGCCAGGGGAAGAACAACTAAACGGGCTTTGGTTAACACAAGTATTTTATTTTCCTAATCAGTTAAAATTCCTTCCTTCGTTCAATATTCAGTTAATCACTTCTAAAAGCTCGTTGAGATAAAGCCTTCTTAGAATGGCGTCATTTTCAAAGTCCATTGATATATCTTTGATAATGTCTAAAACAATGTGATCAGACACCCTGTAAACAATACTAAAGATTAGTTTTCCTAAACTAAAGTTTTCGAGTGAAAAAAATTTTGCCCATGTTCAATTTATGTAATTTCACACGAAGGAATGCTGTACGTTACATTAGAGTAGCCTAAGAGTGTGACAATGTATTAACGTCTATCGGTCTGCTAACCACAAGCAGATCACTCTAAAGCAGGGCTGGCGAACCTATGCACGCGTGCCACAAGTGGCACGTTTGAAAGTTTTGATGGCACGCACAAAAACAAAATTTTTTTTTTTTGTTTAAGTTATCTTTTTTGATAAAAATGCATTAAAAATTATTAATCTACACTTGATGTTGCATGGATTCTAGCTTGAAAATGTTGCATAAATTCTCTCAAAGTATATAAAGATGCGAATTAGATAAAATTGTTTAAAGAAGAATTGCTTTTACTGTATTGTTTATTTAATTATACTTGCGTATTGTTTTCACCACGCTAACATTTCCAATGAAATTTTATTGTAGCACGTCACCGATTTAAAAAAAGGGACATGGACATAAAAAAAGGTTCGCCATCCCTGCTCTAAAGCAAGTCGAAAACAGTTAAAATCGAGTCCCGGTTTCCGAAGTTACCTTGGCAGGTTCCCTCCACTTGGAGG
This sequence comes from Columbicola columbae, assembly GCA_016920875.1. Taxonomy (NCBI): domain Eukaryota; kingdom Metazoa; phylum Arthropoda; class Insecta; order Psocodea; family Philopteridae; genus Columbicola; species Columbicola columbae. Next base: position 19,612,086 of record JADMLL010000002.1, read on the forward strand.
TGCCACAAGCTTAAAATTTGAAGAGAATTTAAATGAACTTACTTTCCTACCAGCTTCCACGGTTTGTTTGATTGAGTTTTTTTATACATTATATTATTTCTTCTGTATTCGGCAAAATATTTTTTATATTTGTTTGCCTTCGCTATTGACTCCTCAGAAAGCTTTAATTTTATTTTGCCTCTTGCCGCCATTTTTTCCGATTCCTCCTCTTCGCTTTTCTTCGGTTTAGTTTGTTTAAAAATTATGTTCAACCTGCGTTCCTTACATAACATTTCTTCCTTGGCTTTGATCTCTTCGTTCAAAGCGTTCAGATCAACACTGGAGTGCGGCTTAGGCTCCTCGTCTTGTGACCTGACTTTCTCTTGGCTTTCATCTTCCAAATCCCTGGATTTGAAATGAAATACTGTCACGTTTGGAGGTCTTTGACTCTTTGAACAATTCTGTATTGAGGTGAGTAGTTTTTTCAGACTGGCCTTCTGTTCTTTCTTGTCCGAGTTTTGAAGATCCTCAATAGCTTCAAGTAGTAATTCTCGGAAGCTGAGTTTGTTAAAGTTACTGGAAGTGTCGCTACTTTCACCTGCTTCTCGCGATTCGTCTGCCTCAATTCTTGATGTCTAAAGAATCATTATTAAGAACGAAGTGTTACTGTATGAACTAAAGTCTGGGGGTCTGTTGCTTTTTGTTGCAGAGAAATACCTTTGAAGGGATTCGTTAAACAGAATGAGGTACATTTCAATCAAGGGACTATCAAGAGACAAGGGGGCACTACTTTTCTTAGGGAACTTGGTTTATGGACAATGGGTATTTCCTTCACGATTATTTCCAATAAAACGACACAAATAAGGGTGTAAATGCATTTGAGGAGGATACAATCGCGAATAAACATTTCATGTCTTTCCTTTTTTGAAAAGCTTCTGCCTGCACTGTGTTTTGAATAAAAAATAAAGAGGAAAGATTCGAACGGAAATTGTTGCCAACGAATCAGTCATTTGTCCTTTCATAGTTTTTTGTTTCACCTTTATTCAGATATATTTTTTGTCGACTTTTTTTTATCTTTTTATTTGTCTGATTATCTTTGTTAATAAATTTTTTGTACATTTGTGCGACGCAACTTGAAAATGGTAAGCCAAATTTATTTTTCTTTTTTTATTGTTTTTATTTGCTTCTTTTTCAGTTATTGGCCCGAAAAAAAATACACTTTTAATTTGTTTATTTTTTTGGAAAATCTATGCAAAGCTTGAGAAGATTTTATAAAGGCTCATGACTAAATCAGCCAACAGTCCACCGAACTGGTTTTAAATTTCCTTTCTCACTACCTTTTCTTTATAACTAAATAATAAATTTTACAAATTTTCACTTAAACTGTTCACTTGCATTAGTAAACAAATACAGCAAACGTTTATTTACTTTCGGAATTCAACAAAAATATTTGAATGAATTAATGACGACTTTGAATTTTACGAACAAATTGTTTATGTTCCGGTAAAAGTGATAAATCGGACGGATATAAATAATTCCCGGCGATTAGCCTGAAGCGCTATATCCTTCTGAATCATTGGGGCAGATCATGGATTAAAGACACAGAAAAACAGGAAAGAAAAATCTTTGGAAAATTTTTTGGCCCAATCTGTATGGGTGGGATTTGGATGAAAAGAAAATCTCAAAACTTGTATTAGCATTCAGAGAAAATCACATAAATTTAGTAGGATAAAATTTTACGGGCATATTCTCAAAATGGGTGATCAGAGACTGACGAAAAAAATTTTGAACGTTGCCATGTCAATGACAATTAAAAACAACTGGTTGCTTGAAGTTGGAAAAGATCTTAAAGGGGTAGATGTCACAGCTGACATTGATCTAGACCGAAATAAGTTCAGAAAATTAGTTGAAAGTCACCACTTAGCAGTCATCCAAGCACTACCAGCAACAAAGCCACAGCGAGAGAATGGAGAGATTTTGAGAGGAAAAGAAGAAGGCACCATCCTCCGTTGGTTTGGGCACGTTCAAAGGCTCCTCCCAGAACGTCTGGTTCGTCGGGTCCTGTGGTAGCACCCGGGAGGAAAGCGGCCCCGTGGCCGTCCGCGGCAGGGGTGGCTGAGGGGATGAAGGCCTTGGCCGAATCTCGCCTGATAACCCCAGGTTCTCTGACTTCAATAGCGGAAGATCGTGCCAGTTGGAAGTCCTTGATTGCTTCCCTCACCCCACGACCCTAACGGATAAGCGGGTCCATGAAAAGTAAAGTAAAGAAGAAGGCACTGTCAATCGCGCTATTTAGTTGGACATAACGAAGAAAGAAATAAGAATTTTCCGCGATTATTTATAATCACAAACTAAACTTGGTAAAAGTGACAGACAAAGTATTGAATATTTATTACATTTAACGGAGAGTTTATGAAATCTCCAACCCGTAACTAAAATTTTAAAAAAGTTGACGAAAACATGAAAAGACTTGACAAAGGTTAAGGAAGTCAAGCACCTGTGCTCGCCAGTAACAATCTAAGAACCTCCGAATTAAATGCGGCCAATACTTAACATGGTGGCGAAAGCCAAGAATCTGAGCAAATTTTCATTAAATTTCTCATTGCGAGTTAAACATTTTATTAACTCGTAACCAGCCGGTAAATAAATAATAAGTAAAAAAAAATATCCGATAATTTGTTACTTTCATCAAACTCAATGGGGTTTGTGAATAATCGCCTGGAATTATAGAGTATACGTTCATTCGGTTTATCACTTTTACCTTAACATGTACATGTAGAATACGAAACATAAAACGCGAATCGGGTTCTTCTTCAATTTTAAACTTTCCTCTATGAGAACGATCGCTATATACCAATGGCTTTATGTGTTACGTTGCGCTCAGACTTTCGGGTTTTTTTCTGACTTCTATCTAATGTGTCGCTCGAATTTTATTTCAGACCTCTCACACCAACACCGCAGTTGAGTCTGCCACGGCAGATATTTTCAAAAACAAATTCACAGATGTTATCTGTAGCAACTGTAACAAGGGCATCGAGGGAAAGGTATTTAGCGGATTAATAAAAAGCTTAACGGACACCTTCATGTGGCGCCTTCGTTTCACCAGATATACTTTTTTAATTGATTTCAGATAGTGTCTGCTCTGGGCAGAACTTGGCATCCAGAACATTTCAACTGCTCCAACTGTAAGAAACCGATCACTGGAGACCGATTTAACCAAGACAAGGGTTCACCCTTTTGCGAGGAATGCTACGCCAACATTTTCTTGAAAAGGTGCTACAAGTGCAATCTTCCTATAAAAGAGGTTCGTATTGTTACATGACCGAACAAACCAAAATTTCATTTGAACAATGTTGCCTCCCAGCCCTCCTCTCCTCTTACTCATGCCAGTTTGTATGTACCAGAAAATCATAGTTGCTCTGGAACAATTTTGGCACCAAGAGCATTTCACCTGCAACGATTGTAACATCGAATTGACAGGATTAAGCTTTTTCGAAAAGGACAATGCTGCTTACTGCCAAAACTGCCACATGCAAAAATTTGCGCCGAAATGCAAAGGCTGCAGCCGACCTATAACCGACACGGCTATTATGGCTTTGGGGGAGAAATGGCATCAAAATTGCTTTTTGTGCTCTGTAAGTCAGTTTTATAACTTTCAGTTGGCTCAGTCACCAGCCCTTCACGACAATTCGCTTTTTTTTCTTTCAGCAATGCAATCATCCTGTAACGGAAGCTACTTTTGAAGTAGTGGAGGATCGACCCCTTTGCTCGAATTGCTCGAGACAGAGGAAGTAAACCGAAAGCTTCATCTCTCTTCTCTATTAAGCGGGAGTATTTATATCCCAAAGAAGATTCTTCGGGTGTAATTTTAGATAATGTAAATTCTAATTGAGTATAAATTGTTAACTGTGGTGGTCAATAAATTTCACTGATGTCGTTGCGATGGGTTTCTCTTTTCTTTCACGAAAAGGTGGGAGAGCTTCCTCTGCCCATCTAAAAATTATGATAACAACCTCTTTTTATAGCGTCGTCTGCTTCCGCGTTCTGCAGACCTCGTAACTTAAAACAAAAACTGTCTTCATTGCTACCCTACCTTTACCTTCATCCCACCCATCCAATTACCCGTAACTTAGTTCTTTTTTATTATCTAGCGCATCTACGTTTCGGTTGCCTTTCACGATATTTGCAAAGTATTAATGTGTTCAACTTACCACAATGTCATCGTCTCCTATGGCTTGAACCATCGTCTCCACATCATCGTCTTGACACTTGACTTCTCTAGGCGTGAAAAACTTGTTTCTTCGTGATTTCCCATCCATATTATGTTCACTTTTATCCTTCTCCAAAGTTTTCGACGCCTCAAACTGAACGTCTCTATTTGCCAACGGTTTTCCTGACCTAGGATACATCTTCTGGGTGTATATCTCGTGAGTCATCCTCGCTTTCTTCTCGTCTTTCTTCTTTATTCTTCTTGCCTTGTTTCCCAACAAACACGAAATTCCGAATTTCTTCTTCTGACCAGGTTCTCCCCTCCCCTTCGAACTCCCAATCGTTAACTTACTTTTATACATGGAAAGTTTTTCGATTTTGTTGGAGTTTTCGGGACACGTTGCACTCTTTCTTTTCATCACGTCCTCTTCCTTCATAGTCATGAGTACACACGTGGATATTTTAGATTTGAGAACGGATAGTAGTTCGTTGCAGATTTTCACCGCGCTATTCTGAATGGAAAATTCTTCAGGAGGTAGGGATAAGTGTTCGCAACATAAAAAAAGGTCCGCGATTTGCAAAACAAGTTCGTTTATCTTTTCTGGAACTTCCAAATTGAACGGATTTTTCACATAATTGATGTACATTTGGAGTGATTGGGATGCTGCCTGATAGCCCATTATTATTTTCTTACACAGTAACTTGCATTCGTTTGAGGGATGATTTCCCACAGGTAAGGTCTGACCTATCAACTTCTTTATTTCGCTTATCAACCTTTTCGTTTCGTACAAATTGTTTCGGGAAAACCTAATCGAAAATTCGTCTGCTCTCTGAAGCTGTCTTCGTAACTCTAGCACGTTATCCGCTTCGTTGGATTTATTTTCCGACAGATTTTTTACCGTTTCCAGTTGAACCACTATTTTTGAGTAGATTTCGTGGAATTTTTTCAAAGGCAGAAATTTGGAAGCCACCAAGGAGAAATCGAGAGCCGGAGAAACCGAACGCGTTCTCCAAGTGTCCACGGGCCTTTCCTTCGACAAATTCTGCTCAGCAGTACGACACCGGTTTTCACTTTCTAAATCCTTTACCTTTCTCAATTTTTTACTTTTTTTGGCTTCACGTTTTTCTGCTTTTTCTAACCTTTGACTTTCGATCATTTCCTTCATGTATGGATGCATGGACTTTTGCAAAATCAAACGGCTCAAACTTCATGAATTAATCAAACTCAAGGAAGCCTGAAAAGAAAAACATGAAGGTTGAAAGACCTTTAAAGATTTTTTGGATTAATAAAACTGAGAATAACATAACTGGCATTAGAAATCATTTCCAAACGTTTTCTATGAAGGACATTATCATCACCCCTGTCTCACGTATAAACCCTTTTAATAATTTTTGAACTTAAACATTTTCTAGTATGGTTAAAAGGTAACTTTAAACGTTAATAAACTCAAATTTAAATTCTTCTTCAAAACCATTTCAAATACAAAAAAGAGTTCACGTTTAGCACGTTAAAAGCAATAAATAAAGTATTAACACTTCGTACTTACTTATTGAGGCAGTGGTGACAAGATGGAGTTGTTCAAATATCGATCAATTTAGCAAATTTTTTCTCAAAAGCTTCTTACTGTTCGTTAGATATTATGAAATAAACCGTTAAGAGTGTTTTTTTCGGACTTCCATAACTCAACAAATTCCACTCTAAGTCAGCGAGATTTTTAAGAAATGAGGCAAAAAAGAGAACCGAATGAATGTTTACATGCCAACAGCTGGGTCTCGAGGAAATGACGGTTGTTAAACCGGAAGTCGTTCCAGTAAAAGGCAGATGTTTTGTGTTTATTTACTTTGATTCTCACGACACGGACTAAGTTTCATGCCACTTCCAAAATAATTTTTAAGTGAAGAAAAGAAAGAAATGTACTTTTTAAAAAGTACTACTTCAATTAATTTGAATTAAAGCGAACTTTTTTGTTTTGGGTTCAATTCCTCTGTCGGACAGTTTTCCTTTGAAAAGTTATTTTTCTGCTTCAATAGATTGTTTCTTCTTTAAATCCCTTCTATTTAAACTACTTTTCCTATTAAAGAATTTTTTTTAGTGTTTTTTATCTTAATACGAGCGTAAACGTCATTTTCCAGTGTTTAAACTGTTTTGTTTTGTCTCGAGTCAAAGGTCGTGGAAAAATTAACGTGACAATGGAAAAATAATTTCTCGATTATCTGGACTTCATTTCGGTTGAAGGTAAATAAATGCCTAATAACGGGCATTTTCTAAGAACAACCATGGTGAGAACGATGGCTAGTGTAAACGGTCAAGAATATAGTCCTCAGGCCAATTTAGCCATTTTATCAATAATTAAAGTGAAGAATTGAACTCACCAACTGAAATGTTCCTTTGATCATATATAAAAAATTATTTCAGATCTATCACATGTTCCTCTCTGATCTGTTCAAACCGAAAATAATAAAGAGAAAATTACCGAGCATAAATTGCTTGTAAGAAATAAAAATTATAATAATACGAATTGTCTTCGGAAGCCGCCATGTTGATTTCTTTTACTTTGAACAGACATACTAATTCTGTAGTTTCTTCGTTAGGATCTTGCAAAAAATTTTTCTGATAACATGCACTAGTTAAAATTGCTGGGCCCTCGCCTTTATGTATCAGGGAAACCACCCCCACACACCACTAATTCAGGAGCTGAAGAGTTTCGGAATCCCTTTCAAATAATTTCTTTTTTTGGCAATAGAGCAGCTCAACCTGGTACTGGCAGGGAATGAAGGACCTGAGCGGGTTCAGGAAGTATCCGCTATGCAGGGAGAGGAGTCCAGGAAAAGAGCAGAGGTTGGCAAAGGGCGGCTCTTCTCTTGGCTGTGGCTCTTCCACGAAATGTTTAGTCTGGCCCAGAATATTATTTATTATAAAAATATTACTAGTATGATCTTAAGTTTTATTTAATGCATCGTTTGTTATACCAAAACATAGAGTACTTGGCAGAGGCTAGCTCGAGAGTGTGCGTTTAACCCTAATTATTTCGTTAAAATTATTTCTACTAGGGCAAAGCTCAAGTTAAGAAAAAAAAGGCTCCGTAAATAAGTTTTACAAAAATGGCTCTTTGGATAAATTTCACTTTTGTATGGTTTATTTTTGGCTCTTTGGGATGACAAGTTTTCCGACCATTAGGATAGGGCAATATTCTGATTAGTTGCCCGAAGTGGGAAAACACAGAACCGTACCTCGGAGCAGACTCGGAACAACTCAGAGGAGAGTATACCAAGAAGCCTGAGATAGTTCTTATTCCAGTTGTGGATAAGGGCAGAATTATTCACTTCAAACAGTAATATTTCAAGACTTTAATTATTAATAAAACGGCGAAATTGGCCTGAGGACTATATTCTTGACCTTTTACAATAGACATCGTCCTCATCACGGATGTTCTTAGAAAATGCCCGTTTTAGCCATTTATTTACCTTCAACCGAAATGAAGTCCAGATAATCGAGAAATTATTTTTCTATCGCCACTTTGACGTTTAAAAGACGTTTTTTCGTTTTATCCTCTTCATTTTAATACTATCTTTCTTAAAATTAATTTCTTATTTGATTTGTTATATGTGAATTCTTCGTTAAATTTTGTTAATGACTGTTTAGAAAATGTCTAAAAAACTATGTGATTTCAAAAGCACACGTCTGTTAGGATTGTTTACTAGTCTCATCCCATCCACACTGAGATGTTGAAATAATTATGCAAAAATTTGGTGATGGAGATTAAAATAATAGAAACTGATAAAGTCAGATTGAGTCGAAACGTGTGATTGTGTGATGGGAGGACTAGTATTTTAGAGGAAAACGTAGAAAATCATTGTCGTGGATTCGGGGAAAAAGCAAGCGTGCGTGATTCAAGTTATTTCAAGAAAAATCAATAGCATGGGGGCAGCCGTACTGGAACCGTGACTTTCCTTAATTTCAATTCCTTTTTATTCCTTAAATTCGTGGTCGGGAAAATGTTAACAAGCGGATTTGATTTAATATTCGAGAAGGATGAGTACCTATATATTGGTAAATTACAATCAAAGTCGTGCTTTATTCTTCATTAAGTGTCTACATTTTTGTTTATTTATCGTTTAATCCAGTTGACAAAATACTGGTTGGCTTGACTAAAAAGCTTGTTCTTTTGGTAGTAAAAATGAGTTCAAAAGTGATTGTCAACATACTTCCTGATCCTTTCAAGCAAGTAAGTATTAGTGAATTGAAACTAAGAAGCGAGTAGAAAATCCTTTTAGTAAAAGGCGTCTTTTATTTGTTTTAGATAAGTCAAACTCACCAAGATTTGGTGAGCGTGGATCGTGCGGATATTTCAGAACTTTCGTCAACCGACCCTGTAGTACGAGTAAATCAGCTTGAACAAAACATCAAATTTCTTCAACAACAGCATCAGATAATGCTAAACGGTTTGCACAACGAGATCGAGACTCTACGTCAAAAAAACAGAGGTAATAACATTAGCAGGATAACTTTATATTAGTATAAACATCTTTTAGGTGGTAATGAGTGGAACGTGGTTAATTGAATGATTTAATGAATACTATTCTTACTTGTTTTATTATTCCCGTGTTCTTATTCTTGAAAGTTCATTCAATTCTATTCTCAGATCTGCAGTTTCAAATCTTATTCTCAAAAAAAGTCAAATTAGCACCGAACAATCCATCGTCAGATGAAGAATCCGACCAGGTCCAAGTATCGCCAGTTCAAATCGAAGTATTGGAGCGAAACGTCGCCGAACTTCTAAATCATCTCAGCGAGACTAAAACAAAGAATATATATTTACAAAATATCATTGATGAGCAAAAAAAGAAAATATCGACGTTAGAAAACGAGAAATTGGATTTGGCTGCCGTGGGAAAGAAAATCGGTAAAGAAAACGTATCAAAAAATAAAACAGAAGCCTCTGAAAACATGCTTGAAGAACTTAATGAGAAGCTAGAAGATGCTGACAGACTAATAAGAAGACTTCGAAGAGAAAATGAAGAACAAAGAAAAGAGGTGATGATATTATATTGTGTGCTTTTTAAAATTTTGCAACTTCAAGAAAGACTAATGGTGGCTACAGTTGTTTCACAGTGAAAATCACATCGCAACCCATTGATGGTTAATGTATATGTTTTTATGGTTTTATTTGTAGATTGTTAGCTTAAGGTCTTCAATGAATAAAAACAAAGTTGAAAATCGAAGAAACGACGGTAACAATCCGCATCGGAATTATTACCGAAACAGTCAGTCCCAAACTAGTAGATTTCCTCCTCTTCATAATCAACCTCATTGGAAAAATGGGTAAGAGCATATACGGTAAAGTAAAGATAAACCAGTGTAATTAATAAAATAACAGTTCATAGCGATTTCCATAAAGAAAACAAAACGGTCATTTTAGTTTGGAACATCAGTCCAATCAGAATTCCGATCGAGGAGGGAATCGCTCTAGTAAAGAACCTGAAGTTATTGGTCGTAGTGCTCCTACTCTACCCTATCTGCGGGACAGAAATAACGCTTCGACGTCAACTGGCTATAGTAATCCAGCGTACAACAATTACCAGGGTGCTAATCACAAAAGGGGATACTACTTTTACAGAAAACAAGAAGACCATAGGACAAACGGCAGGGGAGGACCTAGAAGAGATCAACAATCTCATCAACAAGATAGCGAACGATAATAATTTTCTATAAGGTTTTGGAATTTTATGATTTTTAGTTAACCGCAGAGGAAAGCCTTTTGTTTACTAAATATATGAATTTAAATGAGAGAAACTTTTCAAAAGAAAGCAGTTCAACATTTGCTTTGATGATCTAGAGTCTGAAGACTTGAAATACCAAAAAAAATACTGTACAACAAAAAATGAATGTTCATCAATCAGTTTGATACATCTAGTTCCGCGATTTATTCAGAAGTTAACAGGATCCTTAATTGTGATTTGAGGAAAAGTATCTTCATTAAATTTGTCATTAACTGAAATATTGAATTGTTTTATAAATTTATACCTTACAGATAGTATAAGTCTCAGTTCAATTATTTGCTTCATTTTTTTTTAACGACAGGTTTGCCAGTTTATGTCTACACAGCACCTTGATTTTTTGTGCTAAACAGACAATGTCATCAGTCTATTTGCTTCAATTTAAATTGATATTATCTTTCAAAATCATCTGTATAAAAATTAATTGTATTTTTTTATTGTAGACTCTAAATTATTGTTTTATTAAATATTTTTACTTGAGGAACAGCAAAACTTAGAATCGTGCTTTCTGTTTGAAAAGAGGTCGTACATTAAAATACCAAGTAATGCATTAACATAGCTGAATCAATTTAATTAAATGATTTTGAAAAATGACGTCTGCTTCTTAGTTTTTCTATCCTTTCTTCGAATAAATGACGACGTTATTGCCCTTTATCTTTTCCAAAACCACATGGAGCTGATTATTGATTTACTTCACTCAGTATGACACTGACTACATTTTCAGATATAAACAAATTTTTACGACTTATTAGGTAGTAATGTTTGTGTTTATGAATGTAAGGTTTTGGCCCTATTTATGATTATAATAAAAATAAAATGCATCAAAGTCAATATGTTTGATCTAATACACAGAGGGATTTGTTATTGACCGCATTTAGCTAAACTGAATATACTGTAACCAACTACTGTATTGAAAGATAACGAAAGAAGTGTCACAAACAACCTATTCTGTGTTTAACCAATGACTAATTTACTCGTCCTTAATTTTACTTATTTTTCTTTGTTATCATCAGTTATTTTGTGAATAAATCTGAATATTTTTCAACTCAATAATAATTACGATGCAGAAAAATTTTTGGAAGTTGAAAAAAACAAGTTCGTTACAAATTATAACTCACCATTCTATTCATTTCTTTAAAAACGTATATTCTTAAGATAATTATTTTTAATCCCCTTTTTTTGAATACGTCACTATTTTACTGAATTTGGAAATGGGCTGAAAAACGGTTTTATGGTTTTTCTTAAAGTTCAAACAAAAGTTTTTTTCCCCGCACTTAAAATGAGAAACTTGGCAACACTGAGAAAACAGTATAATCTCTATGATGGACTCAACTCATCTGTTCTTCAAGTTAACCAATTCAGTTTGGAGTGAAGATGGCGAACGAGAAAGTATCTAGGGATCCAAAGTCTTTGCTTGGTCTTTGTATTTCAGTTTTAACCAAACATTTCAAGATTTTACAAAACGAAATTAAATGTTTATCTGCGAGTGTTGTATTCGACGTATATTATAAGGTAAGAAATTAAACAGTGAACAAGAGAAAAATTAGAAGTGAGTTTGACATAGGAACCAAAGCGCTTTTTTTATTTTCACAATAATAAATATCCATTGTTCTAATAACTCTTACAATTTTTTTTTCAATTGAAGAAGCATCCAAATGCTTCAAGCTGATCGAATCACCATTTACTTTTTCTACAAAAAAAAAACGTCCAAATAACGAAGACTTTTTTTGGTAATTTGTTTGCTTTGCAGGATATGACAGCTGATCACACTGTAAGGGACTTTTTTTGTTGACAATGAAAGTTTCATTAGTTTAGATAGTTTCTTAGATTAAAGGTTCAAAAACCATAAGATTAGCAATATATGTTGTAGAATTAAGTTAAATGTAATTGTTGCATGAATTTAAAGTTTTTTAATTGTAATTTATAAAAAGTCCCATATGTTTATGAAATAGGTGAGTTAAGATAAGTTAATTTTTACAGTCTGGTAAAATCACAGTAACATGATATCAAAAGTATTAATTGTGCTATTGATATCCATTGTGATTAATGTGCCAGAGTGTTTGGACTAGTGTACTAACTTGGAATTCAAAATATTAGGAAAATAGTTATTTAAACAATAACTAAAAATAAAATCATCCTTGTTGTTTACAGATACTTGAAAAAATATTTTAGTCAGTTTAATTATTTTTTAATGATAACATAAGGAAAAGAATTTTTTGATTTCAAAATCAAAATCCAAACTTGAAACACAAAAGCAACGTTTTAGGTTTATTTTTTTGACATAGCAAAATTAAGAAATGTATAAAGTGACCATTTTATCAATATGGCATTGAGAATCTAAACTGATACTTAATAAGTGTAAATCCAGTAAATCCAGGAAGACTTACATCACATTAGCCATTTACACATTTCCTCTGTCTCAGATATCATTAACTTGATGTAAATTTTTATGTCTGCATTAAAGATTAAACATTTGTGTCTGTTTTAACTGTTTGACTATCTTAATGATAAAATGTATTCACCAGCAGTTTGAAGATTTTATTTAATACTGTTATATGAAAATATAAGATGACAAATCAGTTCCATATCTCTTTCAGTTATATGAAGAAAACAGTTTATGTATTCTCCGAAATGAATTCAGTAACTTAGAAACCTTTGCAAGGCTCTTACGGTTATCAAAGCGTCGTTTAAGTCTTCATAAATGTTTTCAGGTTTGTACCATTTATAGATTATTATTTTCTTATAAGTTAAAGTTTCCATGGTAAGAAAGTTGGTTAGATTTTATCAATTGTTTAAATTTAAGGTAAATATATGGTTATTTTCATTGGGTTTTTAGTTGTTACCTTTGAATTAGCTGTTGTTCCTCAGTTATGACTGCAGAAGAGTATATAAATGGTTGGGAGTTGCATTTTTCAAGAGTATCAACTATTGTGTCAAGTTTCTATAATGTAGTGTATAATTTAAAATGTATTATCATTGGAAAACCTGTTCAAAAGCTGATGAGTCATGTAGAACTTGAACCAAAAACTACAAACCTGACTTATTGACTTATGTAAATGAAACGCAATACAGGTCACAGTGGAAAAATTTATAATAGAAATTAATTCAAAAGGGTGCACACACTTACGAAATAGCTATTCCCAGACGTTATGCTCATTTGCAGATTAATTAAAATTTGATTGAAGACAGAATATCATGAAAAATAGGCAAATAAATGCAATTTATGCTTTTCAAATCATGAAGTCAAGGGTTTAAGGACTTACGATGACTTGACGTGGATTCTAATCTTGTATTAATTTTTTCTTCTCATCATATTCTTTTTAAGGTGATTACCAGGGGTAAGCTGATTATTGGAGGTTTTGAGGTTTACTATCAAAAGCCAAAATCAGGGTGGGAAATCGGTGAGTGAATGAAAGACTCAAGTCACATGACAGTTGCAACAAACCTTACTAATATAAAAACGATGAATGTGTCCTCTGGGGTGCTATCGACGCTCTCCCACGATTCCGTCAGACACGTTATTTATTATTTTTGTGTATTATTATACACGTGAGACGTTTATTTCGGGTTGAACTTTTTGTCAAAACAATCAAGGTCGAGACGGAATAAAAATTATGAAAACGATTACACTTAACGTTTTACGATATTCGGCCCATTCTTTGCTTTACCGTAAGTCAGAATAGAAGACGAAAAAAATTATGCTCTTTTGTAATAATCTAATCATTAAGAACGTCAACAGTGTTTTTTTCTTTCTTTCTTTCTTTCTTTCTTTTTTTTGAATGGCCTTGCCCTAGTGTGTCAACGAATTTTCAAAATGACTCTAAAATGACTGATTACTTTTTTTAATTCATTAATTTTCTTTGCCTTTTTTTAAATATCTCTTATAATGTTGAGTTTTCATTTGAGAATTGTTTCTTAAGCAATTAAACTCGGTTTGGAAAAGGTATTTTTCCCTGTTTATGCAAAACTGACAACAAAAAAGCATTATTTTTCATTACTAGTGGCAGTGTCTAATGTTGTTTAAAATTTCGAAGCGGTTATCTATCATTTTTTAATACAAAAACATTTTGGGTTTATCACAAACCACGAAAAACTGTTTCCAGTCTTACCCCGAGCCTAATAATGTTGTTATGGTAAAAGTGATAAATGGGGTATTATGTATTATTCCCTGCGATTTTTCATAGTACTCAAATAATTTAGGTAAAATGTAATTTATTGAATGCCTATTACATTTACCGGCTAATGTATATAAAGTATCCAACTTGTAATAAGGCATTCAATAAAAGTTAGACAAATTAACCAAAAGACCTGACAAAGCCAAGCAAACCATGAAGCTGTGCTTCCCAGCAACACAGTCTACGAAGTGACATGAAGAAGTATCAGAAGTCAAGTATCTAAGCAAACTTTATCAAACTCCCCATTAAGAGTTGGACATTTTATAAAATAGCCGGTAAATGTGATACGTATCCAATAGTTTGCCATAATTGTCAAATTTAGTGGTGATTATGAATAAACACCTGGAATCCCACATATTAATAAAACACGATTTAAGTATAGTGTTATGGGTGCTAATTGCTTGTGAAACCGTTGTGATAAACTTAAAACTTCTTTGTATTAAAAATGATACTAAAAGTTGTAACCCCCATCCCCAGTCATCTGAAGTCTCGGGATTCATCTTGACCGTAGATTGACTTGGAAGACTCACATTAAAACAAAATGAGTCCAAGCCTAGTTGGTTATCAATAAACTTCTCTGACTCATGAGAAGGTATTCTGAACTGAATACTGGTAACAAGCTCCTCATTTACAAAACCATCCTAAAACCCATCTGGACCTAAGGGATCCAGTTATGGGGCTCCTCTGCCAACTCCAACCTGGAAATCCTGGAACGTTTCCAGTCCAAAACCTTGCGAATCATGGTAAATGCTCCATGGTTCGTTCCTATCTCCATTATCCGCAAGGAACTGGCGATTCCCTCTGTAAAGGAGGAAATCGCCAGATTCTCCCTCAAATACTCCTCCCGACTGGCAGTTCATCCCAATCCTTCAGCTTCATCCCTTCTTGACGAACCACATGACTAACTTCGCCTCAAGAGGCACAATCCCCTAGACTCCACAACACGCTTCTCTTAGTTTTAACCTTCTTATTCCTCTCCTGCCTTTCTTTCTTTATCCTACCTCTTCTGACATAACTCCAGCCTTCCTTTGGCTTCCTTCAAACCATTCCTGGGATAAGACGCTGGTCTGCTCCCCAGACATAACCCCTCAAATCTAGTACGAACAACTACAAGGTGTCTCATGCTTGGAGACAGGTGGTAGTTAGCAAGGGGAGTTAAATGAAAAAAAAAGTACTAACGTGTACAGTTGTTTCTCCTCTTGGAAAAATTCACTTTATATAAAACTAACTCGTAACTTATTAATTAATTAATTTTTTTTCATTCTGCTTACAGACATTAGAAGAGGATGGAGCAGAAGTGGGAAAAACACTAACTAGTTCTTATGTTTCGAGGGTCAAGAATTCTCAATAGTAAAACCATGCTGTCAAATCCAGGATTTTCAGTCAAGCGCCTCGGACTCAGAAATAGGTAAGCACTCTCCTTTCCCTGAAGTTAATAATAAAGTAGAAGAATGTGAGTTTACTAAATAAATGATAGTTATTGAGAAAGGAGAAATTATGCCTTACTTTGTTAGTTTTAATGGATTTCTGATTAGGCTTAATAGTTGTTTTTGAACATGAAAGCTCTGCTATCATCTACCATCATTGAATTAAACAGTTCGGATCTTCTGGGCTGCTAGCCTCTTCTGATTTTATCAGTCTCTGCTAAGCTCTTAATTTTTCCTTTTTCTCCTGAGTCGAGTTGTGGTTCTCCACAACTCTGGAATCCGTTCCTCACTTTTGAAGCCTTCTAACTCGAACTACACTTCTTTCCTTGTTTGAGAAAAAAGGTTTCGCAAACAACAAGTCTGTGTCAACACTTTGGACGACATTTATATGTTTTGATTGTTAAAAAGGTTTTGATAAATCCCATTGAATTTCTGATATCGATAATCAATGAACTTTTGAATCTGATCCGTTCAATGTAATTTCTTGTTCCTTCTTCCGAGCCTTTGACCTCTGCTGACTCATTTTAAATAAATTGTGAGGGTGGTTTTTACTCCTTTCTCTAAATTATGTTGAGTAATAGGAGCATGTAAAAAAGAAAATGCAATAGATACGGGATGGATGGTAGATACGGGATGAATTGATTCTTAGATGAGAAGACCATGGTTTGTTTGTACTCTTTAAAAACAAATTTATTTATAAACATTACATATATTAGATAATCATATGTACAACTAAGATATTTCTATCATTAACGTCAAATTTTTACATCAAGTTTTTCGTGATATTTCTTCAACGAACTGCACTCAATAGCTTTTGGTACAGAAGTATGCAAATGTTGGAGCCAACAACAGCAAACAAAATTATTCTCTTGCAGTGCTTTCATAAGTAGGCTTCTAATTGAACTTTTCATTACTTTTCTTGTGAGAATTTGTCAAAGAAGCTATAAGTATTCGAAGATTTATTGTAATTTAATTTCTGGGGTGGAATCGGGATGAGAGGCTAGAAATCTATCTCGAATCAGATATTATGTGGTAAACAAATGAGCACATGCTTAACGGAAAGATCGTCGTGTACTTAGTGTTATGTGGGAACGCCATGTTGACAGAAACAGTTGTAGTTTGTTGATTCCTTGTGGTGTCGATGAGGCGATGACATAGTACTATATCGAAGGGTGAATCAATCGGATGAATTGTCCCACTGAAAACAAAACAAAACGCTTAGCTTAAAGCTTGCGTTTACCGGCAGGCAAATAAATTGCTGTGAAAAGTCAACATAATAATATTAATAATAGTAATAGTTCATTGAACGTTAATGAGAAAAAGAAAATCACAGGGAGTGGGGCGAGAGCGTGTAATTTTTATTCACATCTCTTCTATGATTATGATACTGAAAAGTGAAGTACCGGCCTTAAGATCTTAAACCTAACTCGAGGGATTCTGTCATTTAGAAAGCGATCAGATGAATCCATAGAAATGGAGATGAAGTTAGACATTAAAATGTAAAATGATGAAAAAGTGAACACTGGGAAATTATGTTATACTATTATCTTTTTATTTTAATCGCTGTTGTAATTTGCATGGTGGACTGGTTTACTGCAACTGGAGAGAAATGCGAACCACCTATGATTGACTAAAGATTGACTTATTAAATAGAGAAGGGATAAGTTTGAGTTTTTTGGTTTCAGGTTATTGCAGTGTCAAGCAGTATTCTGTAATCTAACAGGTGCCCAAAAAAGCTACCAACAAATCTTAGCATTAATTCAAGATCTCAAGGAAAGTAACGTTCGATTAAACTTAGCTGGAATTTACGCGGATATTTCTTTTTATTTTTTTACCAAAAACGAATTTGTCGAGGTGGGTGCGTGAGCGAGGGAATGTGCTGACACATTCCCTTTTCTTTAATTCAGGTCAAAAGTTTTAAACAAGATTTTCTCCAAATTTGATTCTGTTGTTTTTTGTCAGGCACATAGGTATAGTTTAGCTGCTCTTCGGGAATTAAAAGCTAATAAAAATTGTACAAGTAGAAGACAGGCATGGGTATTGTTAAAAACAGTAGTAGAGGTTTTACGACATGCTTCAAGGTCGTACGTTATCAAAAGGGATTTCAACAAAGCCGGTCTCCTGGTGCGTCAGGCTTTCGATTTGGCCGCTGAAGTATTTGGCACCGATCACCCCAAATATGCGGACGTGTTGCTCGATTACGGGTTCTTTCTGCTATACTATGACTCTATACAGCAATGCGTGGAAGTGTACCAGGTACCAATCATAGCGATACACGCTTATGCTTTAACTACAACTATAAAAGAAATTATATTGATTGGCTTTTTTTTTCAGACGGCGTATAATATAAAAACTTCAGTATTTAAAAAGGTCAACGTTCAGGTTGCTTTGGCATTAGAAAATCTGGCTTATGGACTCTACGTTCGCGAGTATAGCTCGGGGAGGTTCCAGGCCGCAAAAGAAAAATCAGAAGAATCTATTAGAATTTTGGAAAAATTATTGCCTCGGGATCATGTTATGTTGTCCCCCGCGAAGAGAGTTAAAGCGCTTATTTTAGAAGAAATCGCCATTGATAACGCAATGGATAATTCTCGTAAATATTTTCATCATGTCTACTTGGAAGTATATAGTTATGAAATATAGTTAGTTGAGTGATATAAACGGCTTTGTTTCCGTTTTTCTTGGTCTTCCTGTTGATGGTGCTGGCTTAAGCTACTATCATGGTGCAACAACTAACTTTGGAACAAATTTTAGTTGAATTCCTGTTTCAGTATAAAAGAAGTGATATTACTGTTAGTGGTGTGTTTACTGTTTGATTATTGTGTGCCTAATGAATGAAAGTAAAGGGATTTCGATTTTGATTGCAGAATTAGATCTTTTACAAGATGCGGAAAAACTTCATCTCATTGCGTTGCATATATCGAAGAAAACTTTTGGGGAGAAAAATTTTCAGACAGCCAGACATTATGGAAATTTGGGAAGGCTGTATCAAAGCATGAAAAAGTATAAGAAAGCTGAGGAAATGCATTTAAAAGCGATTGCGATCAAAGAAGAATTCCTGGGTCCGGATGACTACGAAGTCGGTTTGTCAGTGGGTCATTTGGCGAGTCTTTATAATTATCACATGAAAGAATTTAGCAAAGCGATCGATCTATATCGAAGATCAATGTCAATCAGTAAGTTGACCTTATTAACGGGACCATTTGTTTTTCGACTTGGACACCGTTCTGAGCTCACACTTGAGATTGACACTGTCGTTGTCATTATTTCATGCTCCCCGGCTTTGTGTTGACGCCAGAAGGTGTTTGGATTTCTTTCGTTTGCTGTTGATGTTTCCCTTTCTTTTTTTAGATATCAAACTTTTTGGAAAGTGTTATTCGGGACTTGAATACGACTACCGCGGAATGATTCACGTTTTCACAAATTTAGGCGATCACGAAAAAGTCGCAGAATACAGTTACTTATTAAACTCGTGGAAAGTTCTCAGGGAATCTCAGCTCCAAAAGAACAACGATACCGTTATGTCGCACCATCCTCCAAAACCGATTAACCAAATTCTGGGAGAAATCCTCGACGGCAGTGAAGATCAAATTCAAATGTCTATCTCATAACGTGCTTTGGAAGATGGGACTGAGAGAAAGGGAAAGAAAATAATTTTACCTACACACTGTAGACCGAGATTTTTGTCGAGAACGGCGCGAATTAACTCGTAATGCGTCATCAGTGTGTTGATAGAATGCGGGAAATTGTCTCTCAGTCGTGATTACGGTCACTTAAAGCGCCTAGACTACAGTTCGAAACCGAGGGTTTTTCACGTGAGGAGAGGAAGCGGTTTCTTTTAGAAGTCGATTTTGATAATGTACGTCTCCTGTTGATTTTAACTGTCTTATTTTATTTTGTAAAAATTAAATGAAAAAATTTTTAAAGAGATTTCAAGTTAATCGATGAGCCTCAACAAAAACAGATTTTAGTTTTAATTATTATATGTCTTTATTGTATTTAACGGTAAAATTAAAGTAATTTAGTATTCACTTATTAATTTGAAAATATAGACTGTTGTAAAACTGTACTTTGGTTAAATTAAGTAAGTTAAATTAAGTGAGATGATTTTTTATGATAGAAAGCTTATATAGAGAAAAACAAATCACTTTTATGAGTTTAAATGAAATTTTAATCATTTTGGTGCTGCGTCTCCCCCAAATTGGGTCCGTGTTATAGATTAAGGACCGTTGTGTAGAAACAACGCGACACTCCTTTTGTAATTTTTATGCGACCAAGAGATATGCGAAGAGATATATTTATTTTTTATTCGTACGTTGTTATAGTGAAGAATCCGAATTTGTGAGGTTTTCTAATCGCGTATTAAAAATACAACACTGGAAATTTACAAGTGAAATGGACACTAAGATTTATTCCTGTTTGTTTATTTCCTTTACTAGCCTATTACGAGTTACCAGCAATCGCAGCACCAGAAGGGTCGAGGACCCAATTCTAAAACTTTGATTGCACCCTTCCATTTGTTAAACTAAAACTCCAAAGTAAGGCTTTTTAGTCAGGGCCAAAGAAAAGTTTACAGGGGTTAAAGTTGATTGTTCAGGTGTTGGGATTTCCAAAATACTCTAATTTTACGACTGACATGATAAAAATAAATTGCATTTGTACCCCGTGTAATAATGAACTTCATTCTTTGTTTAGGGGCTTAGTATCAAAACTGCCAATTGTAAATGATCAAGTACCATTTTCCTAATTTGAATTTGTAATTTTTATTTTTTAATTTTTGCCGTATAAGCTCAAACCTAGTTTACCGTTTATTTTTATGTGTGCTGAAGAAACAGGATTAAGAGCTTTTAAGTTTTTCTCATTAATCAATCATCTGCGTGTTTTTTTAAAAACAAGTTTGGTAAATTTATGCTTTGATTTTTTATTTACGCAACATATTTTCTATCATTTGTAATTGACGTGAAAAGGTTTTAATTTTAATACAAAAACTTTTGGTTTTATCACAAGTCGCGTCCAACTGTTTCACAAACGCTTAGTACTCCCAACACTTAAAAAGAATCACGATTTTAATATAAACATACAGCTCCACTCTTGGGAAAGAAACACAAAAAATTGCACAGACGTTTCGCCAACTTAGAGCTCTAACATCATCAGGGTTGGGGTAGGACGGTGGTGAAACAGTTTGACGCGGTTTTTGATAAACCCAAATAAGTTGTGTTAAAAATGATACTGATGGCCGTGAAAATTTAAAAAAAAGTAATATATAATTTTTGAGGAGGATGGATAGAACGACTTAGTCATTCATTTTTTCTACCATCCTTAACCCCATCCTGCGAAAGTTTTTAATGTACACATACGTGGAAATACAGTGTAGTTTGGTAAGAACACGGATTAGAGGTCGATTACGGATTTTTCACTAGAAACGTCGTGAAGCAATACGAAACCGAACGTAAGGTTATAGTTGTGTGCATCTTCTGTGGTGAAGTACAACTGATAATATATTACATAAAGCTATAAATAACATTATTTATGTTTCTCTAGCTACTATGTAGTGTAGTTCCTGAATTGGATGTTACGGTCGTGAGTTCCAATCCTCCTCCTGTTGCCTGTTATACCCACAAAAGGGTGAAAAACGTGATAAAAACCACAACTATATTACATTTATGTTTCTAATAGTCTCCTTTTTATACAACGATAACTTGGGAGGAAATAACAAAAGCGGATCTGCCGTGGAAAAGGAGGAACGATATGACGGAAATTTTTTTTTTCCTTTTTAATCGCCAACGAAAACGACTACCTGTCCCCAAGGAAGGGACTATAAGTTTTTGATAGGGCATAGGGTTTGGGGTTCACTTGGGAGCGGATTAATGTCCAGGTCCCAGGAGTTGACGGGGGGAAGGACAGGAAGATGGATAAGAGTAAGTAAGGTGAGGAATGGGGTGCATAGGGGAGGAAATTAGGATAGGCAAAATAGGAAGGTGAAAATAGTAGTATGGAGATGTTAAGGAAGGGAAGGTATAGGCTGAGATGGAGGGTGTTGAGGGGATAGAGGAAAGGAGAACCTAGGAAAGGATAATCAATCAATAACATTGGTGGAAGGAATTTCCTAAAGGAAGTGTGTTGTGGGGCCGAGTGGTTTGTGTCTTTTAGTCGACGACGATCATTGCGTTCGTCGACAAGGAAGATGCGCAAGGATTGGGGTGGTCCACCAGTCTGGAGGAGTATTTGATGAAAAATCTCCGGATTTCCTATATAACAGAGGGAATCTGGAGATCCTTACGGATGAGGGAGTTAGGCACATACCATGGAGCGTTGACTATGAGTAGGAGGGTTTTGGCTTAGAAGCGCTCCAGGATCTCTAGGTTGGAGTTTGCTGAGGATACCCATAACTGGATCCCATAGGTCCAGATGGGTTTTAGGATGGCTTTCTAGATAAGGAGTTTATTACCAGTGTGGAGTTCAGAGTGTCTTCCCATGAGCCCGAGAAGTTTATGCAGAACTAATTGGGCTTGGATTCGTTTTGTTTTGATATGGGTCTTCCAAGTCAATCTACGGTCGAGATGGATACCGAGATATTTGACTTCAATATGTTGGGATTTGGTTTTGTTTGCCCTCACCCTCCGCATGACCAGGCAACCTTCTATCTGGTCAAGATGGAGTTGAAGGAGTCTGGTGCAGTTATGCGGTTCACTGTCGGTTGCCAGGAGAGCAGTGTCGTCGACAAACGTGGCCATAATGGTGCAGGGAGTAGTCGGAATGTCTGCCGTGTATATCAGGTAGTGTCGGACCCAACACGCTTCCTTCAGGGACGCCGGAGCAGCGTAAAAGCTCCTATCCAGGTATGAGGTCAGGATGGGAAAGAGGTAGGAAGGAACATGGTTCCTCAGTGTTCGAGTAAATCGAACAACAAGCCTGATGAGAAAACACCCGCGCTTGGTTTGGCGCCGCTCGGGCGGCGCGCCGGTGGAGACCATAAGGCGGGTGTCTGCGAATCAGGCTATTTTTAGCATAGTTTTGCGGTGTTTTTTTGTTGGTTTGTGGAGTTTCGGAATCAGTCGTAATAAGTCTTTGGTACGAGTAAGACGAAAGGAACGTTCGCTCCGGTACATGATCGGAATTTGTCGACCAAGACGACTCAAACATTGTATTAAGCGCATGTAAGAAAAGATCAATAAAATACATATATAAGAAGTTTAGTGTTTCTTATTTGTATGCCTTGTTTGATCGTCCCTCGGATAGGGTTTCTTACACTCAGTTTGACCTTAAGAAAGGATTTAAAATTTTACTTGTAATCACTCTTATTAATCGTTCTTTACCCCTAGATATTTCAAAATTGTAAGGGATCGATTCCTTGCTTCCTTTGCTCAAAGTTTGATTGGTGTGTCCTCAAAGAGATCTTCAGGATTAGGCAAGTAAATGATAAGGGTCTGAGAGATCGAGTTAAAATGAGAAGCGAAAAGAGTCTGAAAAGGGAAGACGGGGAGGGCAGTAAGGAGTAAGGAGTGAGAGAGGGGACGAAAACGGTGGAGATAAGACAGAAACGATCCGTGGCCCACCGTGAAGGAGAGCAGGAAGATAGGAATCGGGAAGTTGGAAAGAATAGTCACTACTGGAGCCAACAGAAATTGAAGAACGGAAGTGGCGACACAGCAGGCGTGGGGAGAAACGAATATAAAAATCAGATCTTTAACATTTTGGAAGTAAAAGAGGTTGTGAGGAGAAAGGGGGTAAGGGAATGGGAAAAGAGAGAGCCGGGAGACCAGAGAACGTATCAAGTCTAAAAGGAAGGAATATAAATTTGATGTGGATGATGAACTCAATAAGGGCTTAATGTTAAGCTTAAACTCCTTGCCACTTGCCACTGCGAGATGACTTGCAAACGATTCTATGAGCACTCAATTACTTCGAATATTTGTGAGTAAAGAATTGGCTTGGAATGTTTATAAAGAAAAAAAAAGTAAATTTAAAACAATTTATACAATATAATATGTTGCTGATGGAATGAATTAACCATCCTGTACTGATATTTTGGTTATTTTGTTTAGCGAGTAGACAAAAAATACTTAAAAAAAAACGTTTTGACGATTATGTTGTCACGGTATACCTAAGAAATTTCAGTATCAAAAGCGTTTTATTCTTTGTTTGTGTTCAATTTCTAGGATATGGAAGATAGCGATTAGGAGTTCTTCTGGTGGTCAGAGTTAAACTCACTGGAACTGCATTTACTAAGTCCAAACGTACCTGGAAGAAAACCATACAAGGTCAGTGGATATGCCTGTCGACTAGTTCACGATTTTATTAAATGTAAGTCTCACCGGACAAAATCTGTAGGCAGCGTGATGCGGGCCAGAACAATGGCAACAAACGGGATCTGATCTGGGTCTGGGGCAAAATTGGACTGAATGATGATCACCACACCTGACGCACCGGACTTCGTGCCGGCAGTTTGCGGCAATGTGCCAAAAACCCTTTAAGTAAGATAATAAAATGAGAGCAAGGTAGAACAGAATGTGAAAATGTAGTCACTAAAGCCAGGACACGCACCTGACATCGATAGCACTGCAGCACAAAATTCGGATCAGAAGACAACGTCGAACTGGGATCGTGCCAACTGTGGTGGCTTCTAATACCTCTGTCGGGTATGGCTTGGAATCGTATCGCGCCGAAGAAATTCAGGCCTCGTCGTAGAAGTGTTTCATAATGTTCAGGTTCGCATACCTAAAATAACCCGAAATCCTTTGTTTTGCTGTAGGATTTTCATGTTTTCGATAAAAATTTAGAAAAATGCTCTCCACTTGAGTTAAAATCCTGCCTGAAGAATTTTTATGATAAATTACCTCGACCCGAACGTGATGTCTTTTCCGCTCTACCCTTGCCGAAGTAATGCCCTGCCTAACCAAGGCTTCTTTCAAGTCGTTCAATTGTATCGCCCAGGGCACTTCCCTTAGGAATACTGCCTGCAAAATATATCAAATGTCATCAGACCCTGAAAAAATGAAAGAAAAGAAAAAAAATAATTTGTCGGGATGTATACACGTGAGTTAGCTTTTAAGTTTTAAGATTTTGAATTATTCAGATCAACGTGAAAGCCCAAGTTCTGACTCGAGATATTCCCTAAACTATACATACAAACTTCCAGTGTGATTGGAACACTACATTGCCAAAGTCATCAAAACAATTTCGAAAGAGTTGCACAACAAAAAAGAAGGAATCGTTCTTGATACCAATGAGAGTGAGAAACAGTGAAATATGCGAGGAAGACTACATAGCTTTTGAACGAGGAAAGAACGAAAGAATGTAAAAATTGTAAAAAAAGTACAATCAGAATGGCGTTACATAAGCGTACCTGCACACAAGTGATAATTAATGAAGACGGCCATAAATCGGCGGAAGGAAGTCAAGATAAGTATGGAATGAGGAAACAGAGGGACAACAACAAAAGTTTTAGTGGTTCACATACATGTTGACAGTATAAAGACAGTGGTTGTTCTTAAAGAGAATTTACTTGATTCATTAGGATTTTGAAAAGACTGGTACTTGTTACAACATTACCACCACCATAAGAAGGAAACCCTGAGGAAGCGATGTGAATGTTGACAGTAATCGCTTTCCTGCCGGAATGGGTTTCCACAACCCAGAGAACGAAGGGAAAATCACAAACACTCATCCCACCTGCCTTAGAAAAGATTTCCTTCCGTGAAGACGGACAATCTGCATGGGACCGTAAACAGCGGCGAGGTTGTTGCTGACGACCTTGTCAGCGTCCATTTCGTTTGTAAACGATATCAAGAAACCGCAGGCGGTTTTCAAAATGTTCCACTTGCCCAAAAGCTGATACGATTTGAGAAGGTTCTGAAGATGTTTCGTCGTTAAGCTCTGTTCGGCGTTTTCGTCTTCGGTCGTTTTTGTAAACGGTTCGGGATCCGTCATTGGGCTAATGTATAGGGAACACATAACTTCGAGATCTTCCAGATCTTCCGAGCTTTCTTCCATTTCTGTTCGACGAGAATTGGGAATTAGAAATAATTTTGAAAGTCATCAAATAATTTTTACTTAAAAATTAACTTTATTTATTGTTTATAACTAAGTCAATGTTGAAATACATGGAATTTCCCTTCTCCAAATAGTTATTTGAAAACATACCTGAATTTTTGTTTTCGAATGCTGTCGTGTTTTGTTCCCGTTAAAAAAAAGTTTCGAATATTATTTATGATCTGCAGGAATTGTTCGAACATCGACCGTGTCCGCCATTTCCGATTTCCGATCCTCGGACATACTTCTGCCTGTTATGGTGTGGAAGCGAAAAAAAAACGCCAATGGATTCGTCGTTAGAGAAAATGGCGGGAAACAGACAAACTCGATGAAATGCATCGTGTTGAGACCAGGCAGAACCTGCCACCGATTCAGGTCCGAGTGGCAGGGGAAGGGAGGAGAGAAGAGAGAAGGAGAAGGAAGGTATCTCAGTTAATTGTTGCGCCAGTCAGTTGCGTTTGCTTTCACTCGACGAATAACGGGACGAGTCTCTGGCTCTCGCCGCCGATTTTAATTGTTTTTAACGTATTTGTGTCGCTTAACTTTTATTAATTATTTTATGAGTTCAATTAGTTCATGTTGGAAATTCAAAAAGAAAAATAATCGCAATTAAACATTCTGATTCGGTAACAATGAGATAACGAATCTGAAATTTATAATTTACTATAGTTTCGGAAGAAATGAAAGCGGCTGAACAATTTTCTAAAAGGTCTCAGTTTGCCGATCTCACTCGGATTTTATTTCTCGTTATATTTTCGTTGTTAATAGAAAGGCTCGAGGGGACTCGGGTACCTACAATCGTAAGCAGAAATCTCTTCGGTGAACCTAGTAAAAAAATTCCCGGTCCCGAGAAACATTACACGGGAATCAAAGTACGAGAGGACTCCATCTTACTCGTTTACTATCATGAGCAAACGGTTGCTGTCGTTGAAGTCGACCACAATCGACAGCTTTTCAACTGCGAGCTTCTCGAAGTTAGGTGAGAACAGTTTTTACTTGATAATCTTTTAAACTTCCATTATTTGAAAGCTACAGTATAGTTATACACTGTCCGTCTTATTTTTTCAATTTCTTTAATAAAACTTTCCTGTTCATGCTTGAGTTTTTGTCTCACAAAATCTTAAATAATAAAGAAAGAAAAAGAAACTTTAGGTTTCAAAATAATTCCTTCTATGCAAATATGAGCTGGAAAATGTTTTTGAGTGTGTTCTCTCGTGTGGATCAGCAAACGACCTGCTTTAAATCTTGCTTTAATAACCGATCAAAATAATTGCACCCTGCAACTTTTCCTTTTGTCTCTATTGTTAATATTAGGGAGTCTAAAAAGTTTCTTTCTGTTTACTTGGCTCTGCTTTTGCTGACATGTAGCCTTATCTATTAGTCGTCTATGTCATCGGTTTCAGTAGTCCCTGAGCTCTTTACTCTACAGTATGTTTCGTTGGTGTCACAGTCTTTTTTAGAACTTTTATCCACAGCATATAGATGGGTAGCGATACCGCATACTGTATTAGTGGTAAGAGAAAAGCTGTTACACTTGTATTAGGATGTTTTACCGCATCTTGCATACTCTTCACGGTTCATTTCATCAGCGAAATAAAAGCGCACTTTCAAGATTAATTCTTATTCCGAATACAACAATTTTGGAAAGAAGACTTGATGACGCTTTCTGAGAGGTGGAAGGAGCTAACAGAACAAAAGAGTTCTTATATAACAAAATAAACAGTAGATATTGAATGTTCATTTCGTGTTAGAAAAAAGAAACAAACTTATAGGATACGCTAATATAAAAATATAAAAAATAATTTTTTTGACAAGGCAACTAGGTTTTTATGTGTGGTTTCGAGTTATGAAACATTAAGCTGAAATTAATCAAAAGTCCTTCAACAAGTTTTTATTAATAAAAACAATCATATAAAGTTACAGTCAGACAAAAATGAATTAAAGAGACAGTAGAATAAAACAATAATTTAGTTTCACCACCCAGATTTCACCAGAACTGGCCAGATATCGCGGCCGCCTCGAGATAAGAAAAAAAATTTTTTTTTTTAGTTTTCTCTTGTTGCGGACTTGAAACAAAATCTGACACTGATATGCAGGTCAGTAACTAGGACTTTTAATGGTCGTTACTTCCTTTGATTATTTAATGCCCGACTTCTTTTCTTCTTAATGACATTCACCACATTCGGTATCAGTTAATTAAGAGCATACAAACGGCGGAAGACGTTTTACTTCGTCGTCTTAGTTGGCCATCTCTGTCCAGATATGGTTTTTCCTTTTTGTCTGAGATCTTGCATTAGCTCGAAATGAAATTACTTGTGGTTACACCTGATACAAGAGTAACAAAAGGCCATAATAGCTTTTTGGCAATCGACCCCGCCCAACAAGTTTTAGATTTTTTGATGCGTCCACCACTCCCTTTTGCGACTGCACCCTAACTTGTTGCTAGTTTCACCAGTCATTTGATTGATTCCGGTTTATGGTTTCGCCATTTATGCTATTAAGGAAGACCACGGCAAAAACCTCAAATTGCTTGAAAGAAAGGGAAATAATTTTGGTGAAACCCAATGAAAATATAAATTATTTTTTATTTATGTTACAGCTATAAATAAAGAGTGTTTAAAAACGTTTATAGTAATAGGATGTACAAGTATTAATCATTAAAGGAGAAATTTATTAAACACCATAATTAGTAATGTGTCAAACGAAAAATCCAAAATTAAAGTGAATGTATTAATAGCTTAAACGAATGTGTCACTTGCCATACAGAAGAGTAACATTATGCTCAAGACTAAGGGTTTAATCCATCCTTTTAGAAGATTTACCGTGAATATGATTAATTTCTCAAGGAAAACCGGGTGTGAGTAATGAAAACCAGTGGCGAATTTAAATTTTTCTACGAGCTAAAGAGCTATAACAAGATACGAAAATAAATTCCCAGACAAGAAATGACATTGCCACAGTTATGGTTGAACGAAACAAGAAAAAGAAGGAATTCAAGTAAAAGGAAGTTAAGAGAAAGTTCCAATCCAAGTATGAATATAATCAGAACTTCTGAAAGAAAAGAAAAACCAAAAGGTGTGCACATTTTTATATATATATTTTAATATATAAATGTAAATTATAAACCAATCATTGATACGTCCTGGTAAAACCTGATTTTAACGACCACTTTTCCTTTCTGAGATGAAAAACCCGCCTTTGCTTGCACCTTGAATTCAAAGGTCGGTTTCCATTTTTTTCAAATGGGTCAATTTGGTCATGGTTCCTTTGCTTTATTTATACACCCTGATTTTCCTATCATTCGATGTTTTTTAAAACCATCTTCAATCTCTTTACCTTTGCTTTTCAATAAATCAATTAGGGGTTACTTAACGGTCCGTCGAGGACCTTGTTCACAATAATTTTCTACCACCGAGTTCGCTCTTCCGCTTCTTCTGCTGTTGAGTTTCGTTCGACTGTCTTGAGGTCTTTCCTGATATTATCCGGATATATTGCTCTCGGTGTTCGTCTTGGTTTCTTACCCGGAGGGCATGTACTCTTATTTTTGCCTTTCTTGGTTTTAAACTCTTTTGGGAAATACATTAAGAAAACAATTATACTATCTAAGCTGCGTGACTTTTAAAGGTAATTCTGGAATAAATAACTTTTTGTAACCACGAATATGGTATTAGAACGTGAT
Organism: Columbicola columbae; assembly: GCA_016920875.1. Lineage (NCBI taxonomy): Eukaryota > Metazoa > Arthropoda > Insecta > Psocodea > Philopteridae > Columbicola > Columbicola columbae. Next base: position 19,641,365 of record JADMLL010000002.1, read on the forward strand.
GCAGATGACAGAAATGAAGACTTATTACCTTAAACTATAAACATAGCTGCGAATACAACGGGCTTTTCCCAAGCCTACTCGACAACGAAATCAAACCTCTTGGATGCGATTGGTCAGAAGAATTTCACTTGTACCCAATAAAGGACTCAGAAGGGAAGTTCCCCAAGGTCGTTCAGTGCCTGGCCATGAAAATCCTGCGACTTCCCATTGGCATAGTTTTAACATTGAATAAAAGCCTGGTGCTCATCATATAACCACATTAAAAGGTGAAAAGCCCGAATGTGAAAGCTTTAAAGTAGTTTTTAGGACAAAAGCAGACAAACAAGTCAGCCTTGATCTACTGAAGCCCATCATTCCGTGGCAAAGGCGAATTGATTTCTCTGATATGATGAACCTAATGAACGAATGCCAAAAACTGGATTCTCCAAATGCCTTAGATAGGAAATTTGTAAACGAAAATGAAAAGTCCAGGATTCAAATCAACCCCAGACAACTTGTTTCGATTTTCAGCGGCGTCTTTCCAGGTATACTTACAATTCATGTAGTTACAAGGCTCGCAGATACATCAAAATATTTCCCTCCCTCATCAACCGTTTTTTCTTTATAGGTACGAAATGGTGTGGTGCAGGAGACATCGCAGGTTCTTACCACGACTTAGGACCACAAAAAGAATTAGATAAATGCTGTAGGACTCACGATCTGTGTCCAGTAAAAGTTGCCGGACTCAAGACTCAGTATAACATCACAAATTATTCAGTTTATACCAGGTAATTTTGTTATTTAACTTTATTTTCCGTGTGTCCATCATAATAATGATGTCACTGCAAGACAAGTAATTTTTGTAATTTTTTTTTATTTTGAAGATCGCATTGTGACTGCGATAACGCTTTCCACAGCTGTTTAAAAACCGTTGGTACGTCAGTGTCAAATCTGCTGGGGAATATTTACTTTAATGTGGCTCAAGTGGTCTGTGTCGAAGATGTACCCCCTCAAGAAATGACCACGAAAACGAAACGACTTGTGTCGAAAAGCATGCGATTTTGAAATGCGGTTCCTATTAAACGCCAAAGCCTAGAGTTAGATTTATTGTGTTATTTATTCAATTTTATTTTTTATATTTTAATGATGTTGGAGTCTATTAAACGATGTTTTAGTATCTTAAATGCCTATATTTCTCTTTTTTAATATTTACTTTTCCAAGTAGCAAAAACCTAAATGTGTTTTAACTCTCTTTTTTCCATTTCTCTTCACTTTCACAATTGACTATCAGCGGATATTCTCAAACATTTAGACACCAATGTCTGAGAACAGTTTATATGGCTAAGTGGATAATAATTGGTTGATATTAATTAAGGCAGAGGTCGGCAAAGTGTGACTCTTCCACGAAATGTTTGATGCCGGCCCAGAAAATTATATATTAGCTAAATATTACTTCTGTATAAGTATAATACCAACTTTTACTTGATGTACCATTAGCTAAATCTGAAGTAGAAATACAGTTTTTAGTAAAGGCAAGCTCGAGAGTCCGATTTTAACCCTAATTATTTCGTTAAAAATGACTCTGAATAAATTACAATTGTGTATGGTTTCCATTTGGCTCTTTTAGATGAAAAGTTGGCCGATTATATAACCCTCTTAGCTACAGTCTATAATGTCGTCAAAATACTCTAGAAAAGGCCCCCCATCCCTCCGGGCCTATCAAAAGTATTTTGACGACATACTCTATTTAAGAGGGCACTCCTCCCGCACTCTTTCGTAATAGTCCAATAAGTGCTCCCCCTCTAACACTATATTATCAATCCAGTGGTGATATAGAGTATGGGGAATTCAGTGAAAATTTTAGCTTTGATCTATAAAATCAGCAAGGCTTTCTTCTCACTAAGAGTTGTAGCGCTCAAATTATTCTTGTAAAACTGTAAGCCTTCACTCTTAGTAACAGCTTTTTTAGGTTTCCAGTTTAATTTTTTTAATTATGTTTAATATGTTTAATAATGTTTATTTAATTATGTTTAAATATGTCATATTTAAAATAATTAATGTTTAATTATGTTTAATTATGAGACTAAAGAGACTTTTTTTAAGGGCAGCCTTATGGCGAAAACTTCGTAAAAGACTTTAACCGACTCCTCTTTTTTCTTTTTTTTAAAATTGTACTTATAATTTTAAGGTAGCATAATAAAACAAGTAAAACAAGTCTTACATGACCGGATTTTGCCTCTCAACGATCTAAATATTGTACATTGGAATGTAAACAAAAATGGTCACATATAAGGGAGGAGAAGTTTAAAACTTAGGCTGTTGTTTAGCTGCTGTCTCTGAATAAAATAAGTGACACAAATTGGAAAAAGTTGTTAAAGGATCATGGCTTATTAAAAACGACCGGTTTTAATGGCTGATAATATGGAATCATTTATGAGAGATACATCGATGGGAGGAAACAAATTTTATGAAGACATAAAATAATGATCAATTGTTCCTATGAACATAATAAAGAATTTCAACCTTAAAATTACAAGAAACTTTCATTAAAGCTTCAAATTTTGCACTTAACTTCTCATTCACTGTATTTCAATTATTCAATCTATAAGAGATTTATGAACACTTAATGATGCAAAAATTTCAGTAATATTTTCCCTGACAAGTTTGGCAGCAAAAGATCCATAATTCACAGGATGGTTTAAAATGTTAGCAATAAGGGTGATGCATTCCCTTCTCAAATATGAATGTTTTGATTTCATAAGTAAATTCACACACTCAGCAACTATTTCCACATACTTTCCCACTAGATCTTCTGCCATTCTGCCTGAACTTTCAGCAATGCAATTGCTAACTATTCGAAGATAATAGACAGCTTCCTTGTCCTCATCTTTTAAAGCAATCAGCAAATTTCTCAATGAGTCAATGTGAACTTTATAAAAGAAAAAGTTATTGTGGCATTCTTCACAAGCAGACAGTAATGACATCAAGAAAGCCACTGAAAAACTCCTCTTATTGTAAATGGGAAGACATGCTTGGAATGCATTGTTAAAATGTTCTGAACTGAAACATAAAAAATTTTTAACTTGTGAAAACTTTTAATTAGTGGCATTGATAGAAAAACTTTGGGTAGAAACTACTGTTTGATCATCTCATTCATTATGAATTCCTCTGCCTGAGTGTATCATGTCAGTTGTACAACAGCAACTAGTTGAAGCTGACAGATTTCGAACAATTCATCAGGTGCTTTTACAGAGCCCTATAAAAGCCTTAGTAAAAGAAGTTGACTACATTTTGAAAAATAAAAAAAAATTAATTACTAATTACATACCTAAGAATAATAAATCCATAATAAACTATTTGAGTTAGTGCATAAATAGCTGCTGTATGTACACTTTCATCATGACCACTTAATAAATTAATAATTTGAGGGAAAAAATCCTGACCTAACAGAAAATCAATGTTCTTATGACCATGTCTGCTGAAGTTCCCAATGGCAATAACACAAGCTTCCTGAAAGAAAAAAGATACATGTGTTGATAAGGAAGGTACTTTTAACATTTTCAGTTTTAATTTTACTATCAAGCAACTTATAAACTGTTTTAATTAAAAAACCAGATAATAGTCTGAAGGGATAACTTCAAGATTGTTAAAATTGAACCAAACAGTTTCATTTATAGATATTATGATCAATCACATTAAAAAACTTTTTGCAAAAGTTGATAAACTAACTGGAAATGAAAAATTAAGTTAATATTTTAAAAAATTAAGTAATACATTCAATTAAAAATAAATAAAAACATTTGAAATCTAATAAAATAAACTATTCAAATACTTGAAATATCAAATAAAAAAATTCTTAAATATTCACCTTTACATAATTATTCATTCCTGATAAGTGAGCAAATAAGTAAGGTTGAGATGCTTTGAGTACTTTCCAACTCAGTTGCTCATCACCTAATGCTATATTACAAATGCATCTGGCAGAAAGTAATTGTAATTTTTCATTCTGCCCTGCAAAAATACAAAAAAGAAAGGTCAAAATTATGGGAAAATAATTTATAAAATCTAAATACCTGTTACTGATCACAATCAGTAATTCTGACAAAAATGAATAACTGTTGCTCTCTTTTTGGCATACATAATGAAGCCAAAGATAATGATACAATCTTAAATGTTCATTCACTGAACAAAGGACACAGTTTATTAGTACAAAAAATAATAGTGAAAAACAAACAACCCTTTAACTTTCAGTTTTGTTGACATGATTGAAAGTATTAACTGATTATTTGTGATAATGATAATAGCTGAAATTCTAAATCCTGTTTCATTTAAATGTATACTTTCTCATACTATGATAATTCTACTTAGTCATATACTGATCAGGAAAGAATGGGAAATGAAACTGAATGGATGGAAAATGTTTTTTATATATACTTTCTTAAATCAGGCTTCCAAAGGGTAAATCAGTTAGTGAGGTTAGTCATAGGTTTAGTAACAACTTAGGGCAAATTTCTAAATTTAATCAATATGCTGATTCACTCATATCCAAGGCCCTGCCATTGTTGCACTTTGCAGTTGTACTTTGATGACAGTAGCGAGGTAAGTCTTCATTGTGTTATTCACCTTTTGTGTATTCCTTTCTCATACATATAATACATAAAGCACACTGCTCTTTCTCAAAAAGTAAATAGTAACTTTCATAACACAACAAGAATCATAAGAGATACTTATGAAAAGCAAAAATTACCTGACAATGCCCTGAGCAAAGCTTGGAGAGATCCATTAATGCTACAAAATATACTGATATACTCCTCGTTTTCAAGAAGAGCATTCATTATTGCATTAAGTGATTGGCAAGAACCTTTCTTTTTACTTTTTAAGTCTTTTAGTAATTTTATAAATTCGTCTTTGGAAATGTGAATTAAATTCCCGTCACTCTCATCTTTTAAAAACCTAATTTTTTTCAAAATATACTGTCTTTGTTTTTCTCTATGTTCTTCTTTTGAATTCCTAATTTTTTGCCGCAATCTACTTAATTCATCTTGATTTAAATCTTCAGTATTGACGGTTATTGGTTCACTTTTATTATCTTCACAATACATTATGATTTAATTTTCTGTTAGTTGTAGCAGAATACTAAAGAAAAACACCACATTTCTGTGGTTATGTCTTAATAATCTTAGACTCCCTTCCTGGTTAAATAGTAATTTAATAGAAGCATTTCGTCCATAATAATTAAAATTAAAAATTTAAGTAGTGATAAGATGAAATAACGAACAACTGAACTAAATGCTTAATATCGCAGCACACGACGGTAAATTTATAAGTGCAAATAAAGACTCCGATATTTTCAATTATTCTTGAAAGAGTTCCTTATAAGTTTATAAACGATACCTAAGTAGCAGTGTTACTCAAGTTATTTGGAATCCAACTCTAATCTCATTCTACAATATATTGAGGGTCCATCGGTGTTGCCAAACCAGAATTACAATATTTGAAAGGCAGCAAAAGCGGAAGCACTTGAACTGCAAAACTAGACACTTCTGTAATTGTACCGTTACTAGTTTAGAATATTAGATCCATTTGAGAAATGAACCACTAAAAAACAATAGTTTCTAGTATTTTTCTGTTCTTTAATTAGCTCTAATTTGTTTTTTGTAAATATTATAATTTTTTTTTAAACTCTGGTATATCTCATTAAAATCTTTTTTAACTATTCCAAACGGCCCAAGACTTTTTCAGTTGACCAAGCTTTTTTTCGGGAAGAATATCTCAAAAGTGCTTTTTTCTTTGGAAAGGAAAGAGGGATTATGTCGGATTTCACCGACCGAAACCTTCGGGGTGGACATCCGCACACTACCAATCTTCCGCAATCTTTCCTGACTCAGTGACTTTAGATAGTCCAAGTCCCGTTTCCTACGACTCTGTGGCCCACGCACAGAATCGCCCCTTCCGAAGACACTGTCCCGCCTAGGCAGGAGGGCTGCGCGGTCCATTCTTTCCCGAACACGTTCAGCCTCACCCTGCAACATCACCACCTCGCAGGGGGTCAATTTGAGCCAATTCCTCTCGCTCTCGATTTTTTTTTCTTGAGAACATACTATTGGTATTTTAAATCATTTTGCCATTTACTTTAAAAAAACAAACAACATGATAAGCCAAAAGATTTTACATGACTGAACATTAGAGATATTTAACTAGTGTCAAAGTAACGTGTCTCATTTTGAGCATTTCAAAGTTGTGCTTCCGAAGAATAAAAAATTAAGAATAATACTCTTAAATGTGAATTTTTACTGTTATATTCCTATCCCATAAAGTAAGAACTGTGTTACTGATATTAATACAAATTTGCTAGGGGCTCCACAGCCTTTGAAGCACTATTGAATGTGGTCAGGCCTTATGATACAACATATATAAAGCTCAAAAATGTGACAACAAGACTGGAACAAAGTTATAACTTATTCACATTTAAACAAATTATATTTTTTAGCAAATACAATCAACCACTGAAATATAAAACTCCCTCCTTCCCCCTCATGGTTCATAACACTAAGCTGAATCAATGCATTGTGCATGCATGTGCAGCAGTTGGTTTTCACAGTTTATCATAACACAAATTATTTTAACAATGTATTAAAATTATAAAATCAATGAAATTTTTTGTTATGAAAAAGAAAAAAAATTTATTTTTTATATTTTTACAAAATGAATCATTTATTAAGCAATGTCTTTGATAGCTGACTCAACTTCATCTTTTGTAAATATATGATAACTGCCTTTTGGTACTATGGTCATGACTTCAACATTCGTTGAATTAAGTTTCTCTTCCATTACTTGCTTTAAAATTGTAAGAACAGTTGTTACAGCTTCTTTAAGTGTCATCGATTTATTAAAGGCTTCTTGTAAACTTTGCTGAGCACCCTCACTACCTGATCCAATAGCTTTAGCTTCAAACTGTACAAAAGTACCAGAAGGGTCCATGTGGTACAATTGAGGGCCTTTTTCATCACACCCTGCAAATAGAATCGCCACGCCAAAAGGCCGACTCATTGCTCCTCCATCGTCTTCAGCCGAATCCCCAAACCGGATAGCAAGATTTGATACAGCTTGCGCACAACTTTCAACTGACATCTTCTCGTTGTAAATGAACCAATGATTCTGGGCTTCCACTCTTGCCCGGTCAATCATAATACGAGAATCAGCCATCAAACCACTCACGGCACAGCCTATGTGAGAATCAATTTCAACAATTTTTTCGATTGTGGTCGGCTCCATTAAAGGTGAGGTTATCCGCTTCTCCACTGCCAGAACAACTCCTTCACTTGTGCACATACCTATTGCGGTTGATCCTAATTTTATGGCTTCAATCGCATATTCGACTTGAAATAATCTACCTTCCGGAGAGAATGTATTTACTCCTCTATCGTACTCTGATCTCGTAAGAAACATTTCGAAATTCTTCAAGTCACCTCGTACTTGAAAACTACACTGTCATTAAATTCAAAATGGCTCCACTGTTTTGTAGGCTTTGATTGTTAGCAAATTTGACGCCGGAAGTTGATGTCAACCATATTGAAAGGTTGCATTCTCTGGTGTCTTTGAAAAAGATTTGGTAAGGTAAATCGTTTTCTTTCTGTTTAGTGTTCGTTTTTGCTTTAATAGTGCCTAAATTTGTTTAAGGTATCTGCACAATTTGATTTTTTTTTTCTCGGCTTGTTTTCTCAAAATTTTAACGTGTTTTAATGTGAGTTTTAAGGATTCCATATAATAATCAGATCTGGTGAAAATTCTTGTTATATATTAAAGTATTATTGTGTGATTTCGTAATGTAATTTTCACTTTTCACTTTGTAGAGTATAATTTCGCATATGGCTAATAGAACCGAATGCCTTTGTTATTAAAATTTCTGTGGTAGATATACTTTCCAAACTTCGTATACAAAATTACTATTTGAACGTTTAGTAATTATCCTAGTCTTGATTGTAAATTTTATGAGGCGTCAGCATAATTTGTTATATTTGAATTTATTTAGACGAATCAGTATTCTCTTATTTCGTAGCTCTCTTTCAACGTAATTCAAAGAGGCATAATTAGTGTTTTATTGTTGTCATTTATATTGTATCATATGGAATCAGAAAATTTTTCCTTGAAATGTGTCAACTCATGTGAATTAATCTGTACTGTTAATTTTTTTTTCGTACAGAGAAGTCTTGAAAATGGCAGATTTCTTAGATTCAGAAGCAGAAGAGAGTGATGATGAAGAATTAAGTCCAAGTGAAAAGAAAAAATTAAAGAGGCATAAGGCAATTGACAGTGATGATGATGAAGAAGAAGAGGGTAAGGACTTTGGTTTTGTTGAAAGTTTATTTAAAATGGAAATTTCATTTGAATACAATAAATAAATGAAAATGTTAATAAATTGAATTAAAACTTATTTTATTTATATATAAGTATTGCATAGTCATTTAAAAGAATTTCTTTCAGTGAAGGAATTAAATAGCTTTTTATTGTTAACAATTTTTGTACAATTTTCTGAAATTGCATTGTTTTTGTTTGTTTGTTGAAAGTATTGTACTCTGTAAAAATCTTCATTGTGATGACTTTTATTGGTTTTAAGGAATGAAGAACTTATTTCACATTTTCAACTTGGAGAAATAAAATATTTATTTATCTTAATACACTTTTTTAAGTTTTATATAATGACACACTAAGGTTCTAAGGTAATAGGATATATTTTACTTATAAAGGTAATAGAATAGTTTTTTACTTTATAGATGAATGGTGCTAAACTCATCTACTAATTCTGCTTTGCTTAGATGTTACTTTAAAATTATTTTAAATAACTTGAAAGAGTTAGTAAAAGTGTTAGGAAGTTTATAATGAAAATGTGGTGCAACCAGGCCTTGCACCTGTTACTTGCTGAGTTTTGTGGTTATTGCTGCCACAGTGACAAAAGAATCTGCATGCATAGTGTTAATGTAATTTCCATTTTTTAGATGATGAAGAAAAGCTTAGGGAAGAATTGAAAGACTTGATAGATGACAACCCAATAGAAGATGAAGAGAGTGAAGGAGAAGATTCAGATGCTTCTGGCAACTCAAAGAAAAGAAAAAAATCTGATGAAGAATTTGATGATCGACTTGAAGATGATGATTATGATCTCTTGGAAGAAAATTTAGGCCATAAAATTGAAAGAAAAAAAAAGTTTAAGAGATTGAGAAGGCTTGATGATGATGAATCTGGAGATGATCAAGAAGAACATGATGAAGGAGAAGACAGAGATGCGATTGCCAATGAACTGTTTGAGGGTTCAGATCATGTAAGTGTTATAAATTTGGTCTGTCCTCGTATGAAATTGTTTTGTTTTTCTGAACAAATTTCTTTTTTTCTGTGCTTTCAAATAGGAACGCCGAATAATTAGGGTATGTGGGATACTAATTTAAGCAAATCTCATTTTGTATTGCAAGCCTCATGCGTTCATCAAATTTCATTAAATCATTTTGTATGAAACAAATGGCGACGTAGCACTTCAACTTGTGGTGTATTTTGAAATTAAAGTTGAAATGAAATCTTTGTCTCTCATAGATGTTTTCATTTTTTCTCTATATAACAGGAGGATGATGACAGACCAGAGAGAGCGCCTGAACCAGAGCAGTACGATGTAGAAGAAGAGGAAGGAGAGTACTCCGATGATGACGATGACGGTTTCATCGTCGATGATGATGGCAGACCTATTGCCGAAAAAAGAAAGAAAAGGAAACCTATATTCAACGACGCGTAAGATTTTTATTTGAATAATTGTTTGGTGGCTGTTTTATTATGTTCGCAAAGCTCAAACGAGTTTCTCTCTTTTTTTTAAGTGCGCTCCAAGAAGCTCAGGATATTTTCGGTGTCGATTTTGATTTTGACGAATTCGAAAAATTTGGGGACGAATATGAAGAAGAGGAAGAAGAAGATGAATACGATATGGAAGAGGGTTCGGATGAAGAACATAGAAGAAGAAAAGAGAAAAAGAAAATAAGAAAGGCAACGAAAAAATCAATATTCGAGATTTATGAGCCCAGCGAACTTAAGAGAGGTCATTTTACCGATTTAGATAATGAAATACGAAACACCGACATTCCTGAGCGAATGCAGCTTCGCGATTTCCGAGTTACTCCCGTACCAGAAGGTTCGGATGAACTCGACGAAGAAGCGGAATGGATTTATAGACAGGCTTTTTGTAAGTCATCCATATCTATACAAGAAGGAAGCGAAAGGGAGAGAACTCGAAGAGGGCCTCAAACCATTGGCAAAATCAAAAGAGCATTGGACTTTATTAGAAACCAAAATTTGGAAGTTCCTTTTATTGCATTTTATAGGAAAGAGTACGTTCTTCCTGAATTAAACATAAACGACTTATGGAAAGTTTATAAGTTCGATGAAAAGGTAAAAGCAATTCTTTGATCTCAGTTATTTTCTTATTTGAATTAACTTTTCTTTTAAAATAAGTACATACAAACTGTACCTATGTTTATTTTTAAACAAAGTGAGTTAAAATTGATTTTGTATCTAGCAGTTATAATTTGTCGCGGTAGTGATTATCATTTCTCTCATTTCTTTCAGTGGTGTCAGTTAAGGACTCGTAAAAATAATCTCGTGAGGTTATTTGAAAAGATGCGGGATTTTCAAAGCGAAATTTTGACGAAAAACATCGATGCTCCCATACCCGAAGACGTTCGCGTTTTGACTGATGAAGACATCGAACGTTTAAAAAACGTTAAAACAACTGAAGAATTAAAGGACGTTCACACACACTTTCTACTTTACTACTCACAAGACATCCCCGCCATGTTGGAGGCGACTAAGGTCAGTGAATGGATAATTCAAACGAGCGCGCATTTAATTATTAGTTTTCTTGGATTTGTTCTTTTTCTCCTCAGAAAAAAGAAAAGGAAGCTGAAAAAGAAGAAAGGAGACGAAAGAGATTGGAGGAGCCCGTTAATGGTGAAGGAGGAGAAGAAGTAGAGCCCGAAGAGGAAGAAGAAGATTCTGAAAAACCTTGTGAAGAAACGATTAAGCAAGCGGTTCGAAGCGGACCATATGCCATGTGTAGAAAAGCTGGTTTAGGTTAGAAATTTTATTATGAGTACAAACAGTGTGTTTCGATTTTTAATTGCAAATAAGAACAACGAAACTTTTTTTTTCATTATAAATTGTTTTTACAGATGGTTTAGCCAAGAGATTTGGTTTGAGTCCAGCTCAGTTCGGTGAGAATCTCCGAGACAATTACCAAAGACACGAAGTTGATCAAGAAAGCACAGAACCTTTGGAATTGGCGAAAACCTACACGGGACGTCAGTTCGCACAGGCCGAAGATGTGTTGAAAGCGGCAAAGTTTATGGTAGCGACACAATTGGCACGAGAGCCCCTCGTGAGAAAATGCGTTCGGGAAACATTTTTCGAGAAAGCAAAGATTGATGTGAAACCGACCAAGAAAGGAGTGAAAGAAATTGATGAAAATCATCCTTGCTACAGTATGAAATACCTAAAGGGAAAACCTGTACGAGATTTGCAGGGGGATCAGTTCATGAAGTTATCTATGGCGGAGGATGACAAATTAATAACGATAACTTTCGATGAACGCATTCCTGGCCTAACATCCCCCTCGTATGTCGAAGAAGTCAAACAATTGTACTATAGAGATGAGTTTAGTAAGAACGTTCAAGATTGGAATGCATTGCGTGTGGAGTGCGTTGAAATAGCGCTGAAGAAAATTCTTTTGCCAGATTTGAGAAAAGAATTGCGCACTCATTTAATTGCAGAAGCTCAAGAATGTGTTTTGAAACTTTGTTGCCGGAAACTGTACAACTGGATAAAGGTAATATAATTATTTTGTTTCGCTGTTTGAATAAAGTTTACGTTTCACTTTTCAAATTTCCTTTTTAGATCGCACCGTACACTTCTGAATTCGATAACGACGATGATGATTGGGACACGAGCAAGGGGTTAAGAGTTATGGGGGTCGCATTTGTTCCTGATTTGAGTCAAGCAGCTTTTGCTTGCATTGTGGGTCCCGATGGAGAGTGCACAGACTATCTTCGTCTACCCAATTTACTAAGACGAAAAACTTCTTTCAATAAAGCCGATAATGCTTTGAAGGAGGCAGATCTTCTTGCCTTGAAAAATATAATTCAAACGAAAAAACCTCACGTAATTGTTGTCGGTGGTGAATCCCGCGACGCTTTAATGGTCAAACAAGATCTAGAGGAAATAGTAAAGTTGTTGGTAGAAGACGATGAATTCGCGTCGATAGCCATTGAAATTCTTGATAATGAATTGGCAAAAACGTTTGCTAATTCCTTGAAGGGAGAGGTAAAATTCTTGTTTGCTTAGTTTTATGCTCTCGTGAAACCAAATACTTTAAACTTTTAAACTCTCGTGAAACCAAATAATTTTCATGTTAGGCTTGTTGTTTTTTCTGGCTCAAGAATAACAGTTCAATTAACTTTGTTGCAGAACGAATTTAGAGATTATCCACTTTTATTACGGCAAGCTATTTCACTGGCTCGGAGAATGCAGGATCCGCTGATTGAGTTTTCTCAGTTATGCACACCAGACGAAGAAATACTCTGTTTGCGCTATCACCCTCTTCAGGATCAAGTACCGAAAGAGGATCTTTTGGAGGCTTTATACTTAGAATTTGTAAATAGGACAAATGAAGTGGGCGTAGATGTCAATCGAGCTGTCGCTCAAGCTTACACCAGTAATCTGGTTCAATTTATCTGTGGGTTTGGACCAAGGAAGGCGGCTGCTCTCTTAAAAACCCTCAAGCAGAATAATCAAAGACTTGAAAATCGAACCCAATTGGTGACTGCCTGTCATATGGGGCCGAAAGTTTTCATAAATTGTGCTGGCTTTATTAAAATAGATACCAACTCTTTGGGTGACAGGTGGGTAGTTTTTGTTTTTGTTTTTGTGTAATCTGGCTTAGGGATTCGTTTGGTTAAACATGAGCTACGTTGTTCGATTTCAGCACGGAAGCTTACGTTGAAGTGTTAGACGGATCCAGAGTTCATCCAGAAACTTACGAATGGGCGAGGAAAATGGCTGTGGATGCTCTAGAGTACGACGACGAAGAAGCTAACCCTGCAGGAGCCTTGGAAGAAATCTTGGAATCTCCAGAACGTTTGAAGGATTTGGACCTGGATGCTTTTGCCGAAGAGTTGGAACGTCAAGGTTTCGGTAATAAAAGTATAACGTTGTACGATATTCGAGCGGAATTGAATCACCGTTACAAGGATTTAAGGACGCCTTACAGATCTCCTAATCCGGAAGAACTGTTTGACATGTTAACCAAAGAAAATCCTGAAACTTTCTTTATCGGGAAAATGGTTTTAGCTACGGTAGTAGGTACGCATAAGTTATATAGATCCAACATATACGGGTGATTCTAATTAATTGAAATGTTTGATTAATGGATGCTTGATTTTTCTTTAAAGGTATAAGTCATAAGCGTCCGAAAGGTGACCAATTGGATCAGGCTAACCCTGTCCGAAACGATGAGACTGGTTTGTGGCAGTGTCCCTTCTGTTTGAAGAATGATTTCCCGGAATTGTCAGAGGTGGTTATTTAGACTTGAATGAAATTATCTTGAGGGAAGTGAAGTCTCTTTCTCGGAGACATCAAACAACTTAGAAAAGTAATGGTCATTAATGTACTTTCTAGGTATGGAATCATTTCGATGCTGGTTCGTGTCCTGGTCAAGCTACAGGAGTTCGTCTCCGCTTGGACAACGGCATCAATGGTTACATTCACGTGAGAAATTTATCTGACAAGCACGTTTCAAATCCCGAGGAAAGAGTTCAGAAAAATCAAATCATTCACTGTAGAATCACAAAAATCGAAGTGGATAGATTTTCTGTAGAGTGCACATCGAAAAGTTCGGATTTAGCCGATAAAAATCACGAGTGGCGACCTCCTAAAGATCCTTACTACGATCATGAAGCCGAAGCCAAGGACTTGAAAACGGAGGAAGATGCCAAGAAAATGAAAGCCAGACAGCAATACATAAAGAGAGTTATCGTTCATCCCGCGTTCCACAACGTTGGCTATGTGGAATCCGAAAAGATAATGTCGACTTTAGAGCAAGGAGAAGCGATAATTCGACCTTCAAGTAAAGGGGCTAATCATTTGACCGTGACGTGGAAAGTAACCGATGATATATTACAGCACATAGACGTCAGAGAAGAAGGCAAAGAAAATGCTTTTTCATTAGGTCAATCTTTGTGGATTGGAAACGAGGAGTTTGAAGACTTGGACGAAATCATCGCTCGTCATATTAATCCTATGGCTTCCCATGCTAGAGATATTTTGTCTTTTAAAAATTACAGAGACACCGACGGTGGACGAAAAGAGAAGGCAGAGGATATATTGAGAGAAGAAAAGAAGAAAAATCCGACGAAAATTCATTACGTTATTTCTGCTTCTAAGAGTTTGCCCGGAAAGTTTTTACTGAGTTATTTGCCGAGAAATAGGTGTCGTCATGAGTACATAACCGTTACTCCAGAAGGTTTTCGTTTTAGACAACAGATGTTCGATTCGATTAATTTATTATTTAGATGGTTTAAGGAACACTTTCGGGATCCTATTCCCGGAACTCCTGGCACTCCGAGAGTTACCCGAACCCCGTACCACGGTGGTCAAACTCCATCACTTAATCTTTCTGCGATCAATGCCGAATCAATTCAGCGCGTGGCCCAAAATCTACCCAATCACATGCTTCAAAGTTTAACTCAAGTCGCGAGTCAAACTCCTCATTATCCTCACACTCCCGGTCAGTATCACTACGCGAATACTCCTTACACTCCGTCTGGGCAGACACCTTTCATGACTCCTTACGCCACTCCTCATGTAAACACGACTCAAACACCACGATACAGCGCCGGGGCACAGACGCCTCCTCATCATGCTATGGGTCCATTTGTCCATCCCGGAGGAATCACTCCCGCGATGAACAGAGTCACTCCTGGCTACAGAACGCCGTCTCATCGTCCTCCTGCAACTCCGCAACATCATCAACAATTTACTTCAAGGTCAGACTTTCATTTAGTTTTATTGTTTTGTAAAGGAGGGGTTTGAACAAATCTCAAACGAATTTAAAACTTGAAATTTTAATAATCAGGTCTTACGGAGGAGGAAACCTATCCAACGATCCACTTGACTGGCAAAAAGCAGCCGAGGCTTGGGCGAGACGTAAATCAAAAGAGCAAAATCCTAGGTTAGATTCACGTAGTACACCGAGAGGCGACGGCAGGAGCACACCGCGGGACGCCTACAACACTCCAAGGTGACTTGAAATCTTTTGAACAGAAGGAAGAATTCAAAGAAGTTATTGCTTTTGGGGCAAAGGTTGTCTTTCCAGTATAATCTGGTTTCCCTCATAAATTAAGGGTAGAAACGTGTCGGAAAGATTGCTGAATAAAATCGGTGTTAATTTTTCTTCGTAGGGACCACCAAATTTAAAAAAAAAAATTGAACTTCTTCCTTCTCCTCCTCTGATTTCCTCTCCTTTCCTCGATTGTCATTGCCATGTTATGGGAGTAAGTAATGCCTCGTTGTCATTTCAATATTCAAAATCCTGTTAACTTACATCCGTCGAGGGCTAACTTTACTGGGTTGGGTTGACTAATATAATATTTTTTTAATTAATTTAACAGAATGGGAACGACTCCACGGCACGACGACTCTAGAAAAGGATGGAGGCTCGAGGAACGAAGCAGCTCACGTAACAGTCACAGGCATCACCGAGGTCATTCCTCCAGTAGGGACAGTATAAAGTAAGTCGTCGTACACATATCAAATCCTAAATGCTTTTTATATCTCTTTTTCCTTTGTTTACATATTTTCTTTCTTTTTTAAGATCTTTCGGAACTCCTATGACAAATACAAGTCCTCATTCAATGGTGGAAAGTTCTATAGGTGATGGAACCCCGCTTTACGACGAAAATTAGTCTGAATTTCCATTTTTCTCCACACAGTAAGGAAAAAGAGGCGGAAATATTATTGAACCATCGGCCCATTCTTGTGACAATTGTTCGATTGGAGAGTAAACGCGGAAACCTTCATGAATTAGTATTGTTTGCCTTTGAATGTGGTTGTCATGTTGAAACAACTTTTTTTTGGGGGGATTTCTGGAAGTCTGAAATGAAATATGTTTTTGTTCTATTTATTTCTCGCTAATAATTTAGGTATAAAGGGTTATCGGCTTTGCCAGAATATAAATGGGAGTAAATTTTTTATATTTGATTTGCGTCCACTTTCTAATACATTAAAACCACTGTCTTATAATTGTGTATTGCTCAAGTTTGTTTTTAAACGTGAATGATGAATGGATGGGTGGAAGATAATTTTTTTGAGTTTTTAAAATTCAGTTTTACCAGCGTTCTAAGCGTTGTTTTTATCAGTCTGAATCTTTTTTTTTTCAATATAAAACCACTTTATTTATAAAAGGTAAAATACTTACGTATAAATGTAGTCATGAAATATTATTTTATAAAACCCTAACAAAAGATTTTTTGGTTGATGCCTTGGTTTTGGGTTTTGTAAAAAAATGAAAAACCTAAATTGGGAAAATGTTGTTCTGATCTTTGGGATATTTACCCTTTCTCACTTATTTTTCCCACATAATTAATTCTTAGATATATTGTGCAAGTTTATAATCCTTTGCCTGGGTTCATTTTCTTTATAATAGCTCTTATAGATTGGGATAAAGTTTTGTTTTAACTTTTTTGTTTTTGTTAACCCTTTTGTGCTTCTTTTTCATGCGCCAACATTTCCAGACTTTTTTATTTATTTATTAGAGTGCTTTGTTTTCTTGGGACTGCTACGATGCCTTTGGCATCAGGTTGAATCCTTGGGCTAAGTGCTGTCAAAGATACTTTTACAGCGTTTACTTTATTTATTTTAAAAGTTTACTCTCGCTTAAGTATAACAGAACATAAGTGAAACCCATTTTAAATCCATTTTTGGGTTAAATAATTAAGAAAATGTGTAAAAAAATTATTTTTTAAATCATCAAATTCACTTGGAACTATCTAGAAGAAAGGATAATTCTTTTATATTAGTTAATATTTTTTAATATAAAATTTAAATTAATTACACTTCCTTACAAATTTTTTCGCAAATCATTCCTGTTGCATTCTTGTTGGCCACATCTTTGTGAACTGGGCCTTTCGCCTCATTACCATCTTTAGAATTAGTATTTAAATCTTTAAAGACCATAAGAGGAATAGTAAAATCCCATCGGGAATTCATGGAAAAGTAGTAGTAGTGGTGGTTATAATCCCGTTTTTCACCCTTTTTTGGGGGTATGACAGAATGTGGGAGGAGGATTCGAACTCACGACCATTTACGCCATAGTCGGGAACTTCAACCACTACAGTTCTCCTCTCATGGATTTATGGAAGAGGCCAAACCTGAGGGCCAGAGCGGGTTGTACGGAAGGGAGAAATGAATTCTTATTTGGTTAAGAAAAAGCAGAAACCATTAAATTAGGAAGGAAGTAAATTAAACCAAAAAGTTTGGAAGCAGAGTGGAGCATCTTTTCTTCTGAGATGGGCCAGCATCTTTTAATTTGTTTCATGACATAAAAAAATAAATGCTAAACGTAGCCGTGGTTTAAATGGCAACGGTTTTTTTAAATAATTAATGCCTAAATGATAATGAACTGCCGTAATAGATTAGAAAAAAACACTGGAAAATTGACGATATTTTATGTATTCAAATCACCATTTATTTGCTTTGATTCGTCGAAGCATCGGTAAATATGATTTTTCTTGGCCCATTTTCTCACAAACTCCAAACTTTAGTGGGGATCTGTTAAATTTAATTTCGGGTGACGGACTTCGTACGGGACATTCGTCCCAACAAAACAAAACAAAAACAACAACAAACTTAAAACGTTGAAAGTCGTTTGCGCGTAGTTGATAATGCGCATTTCGAATCACGCAGCCTTTCAGCTGGTTTCATCTCTCTCACACTATCCAAGCACAAGTTAGAAAACAAAGTTTTACAGAGGAATAGATGATACACGCGTTTTACATTTGTTTGTCTTTCACCATCTGAAATTAATTTTTGTATTTTTTATTTGATCTACTACAAAATAATATATAAATTCTATAAATTCATTATATCATACATCTGTTTTCGAATATACGGTTTTTGTTTAAAGATCAGGACACGGCCAAATCCTCTTCATTCAGTTTCAAAAATATCAGATGACATTTTTAATTGAGGCCGAATTTATAAGATTAAGACCTTAGTCGGAATTAAGGAAAAGTTCATATTTCGTCAGTCGTTTTTAATCTAAAAATAACGAAATAAATCATCGATTTTGATAGCGGACGTTTTTTTTTGGCCATCGACAACTCAATTATTGAAGAACATTCAAAAATTTATTTTCAACTAATTGGATATAACCTTCAGGAAAGGTAAGTTTTACAAAATTACTTTGCCAAATTAAAAAAGCTAAACAAGAAAATAAAAAATAGTTTTGCTACTACATGAAAATGTGAATAATTTTAAAATAAATTGTAACTTGAAGCAGTTAAAGTTGAAGTAAAATTGTTTCGTCTAATATTTCGAGTACAGAGATTTCAAGTGGTTTTTTCCCTTGATCGAAAATATAAAAAAAAATTAGATAATTTTTGGGCAGGAAAGAAGGAATTTGAAAACGCGCCGCCTCTGAATAATTCAAAGGAAACAGCCATTCTGCCATTTATTTACCAAAACAATTTGTTGTTTAGAGTCAGTGAACACATGATCGACCTCACAGCTGAGCTCTTGCAACTTGAACCAAGCAAAAAAGTCGTTTCTTTGTTGTGTAGCAACGTTATTTTTCAGTGAAATTGATCGACATTTCAAGTGAATTACTAATGTATAGGACACTTTGATTGAAAAACTACGTGGTTAAAGTTCTTTCTTTTTTCAATTCAAATAATTTCAAAGTTTTGATGCTTTTCAGGTTTGTATTTTTAATATTTCCTTCTCTCGAACGATTTTGTTTTTGTTTTCATGTGGTTCGCCATTTTGTATTTATATTTTTGTTATCTAGTCATTGTGTTTTTTCATAATACCGAACATAATTCAAAAGCCGTATGAAGCACATTTTAAAGGAACATATTTTGGAAAGTGCCGCTTTTGAGAGATTTGGCTGTGTGGGATAAAGTCTGAGCATTATGAAAAACGTGTAATTACGTCGTTTGAATTTCCTTGTAGAGGTGCATTTTGAACGATTTTTTTTCCTTTTGAGGAACAAACAAAAAATAATGAAAGTGAAAATATGTTTTGCGAGAGGAAAAAGGCATATTATTTAACATATGGGCGACTTTAAGTTTACTTAATCTAAAAAGGATATGTGTGGACAAAGAAAAAATGTATTTAATTAACAATCAATTTTATTTGAGTCCGACATAGATCTGGATTTGTTGCTTTAAATTTGATTTCTTTTAGGTTTTCATCATTTTAGGATGGAATAGATGTGATTTTGTTTTATTTTTGATATTCTCTTATGGTTTTCAGGATTCACTTTTTTGCTCTGAGGTTAAATTTTTTAAAAAATTTTTATGCACAGATTTTGTTAATCTTGCCTTACTTTACATTTAATCAGTTGTTTTTATTAAAAGGCTTAGAACTTGTCTTTTTTTCCCCATTATTTCATTCAATCTGCTCTTGTCTTGACTGTATCTGGGTGTTTTTTTGAAATTTTTAAGTAAAGCAACCACTCATGTTAAAAACTGATGATATTTTTGAAAACAGAGTGCCTTAAAAATTTTTTTGACCAACCCTTTTCAACATTTTTAGTTATAAAAATTTCTTTTCTTCCATCATTGATGTTTTAACTTTCTCAGCGAATATTTAGGTGCTTTGGGGTGATCACCACCTGATAGCACCATAGCATCTAACTATGGAAACTGTTGAATTTTCTCTCACATCCTGTTATGCCCAAAAATTAAAAACGAATAAAACTGAAACTTTTTTACTGAAAATCTAAAATTTGAAAATGATTGAAGTGGCCATTGGAAATTGAAAAGTGAAATTTCCAAAACTAAAAACACCAAGTGTTTTATTTTAATTTTTGCCCCATTATTTTTGAGCTGGTTAAAAGAAAAGAATCACAGTTTCTCTTGTTTTAATTGTTAACAATTTCCTTATGCCTTGTAATTATGGTCCTGCTAAACTTTAAACTATGATTTGTTTTCCTATTTAGAAATGGGCAAATGAACTGAAATGGATTATTTCCTTTTGTCAGTGCCAGTCTCAGAACAGGAATTTGCACTTTGCAGAATTGGCCAAATTGTGGCTTTTCTTTTAATTTTAGTTTCTAATGGTTTGGGTAAATGAGTTAAAAAAATTAAAAATTAAATTTGCTGAGTGTTGAGTCTGCTCAAGATCAAGGTTGTGTGTTTTCAAAAATACATATTTGCAGGCAAATAAATTGAAAAATCTTGTTTATAAACATACTTTTTTAAAAAATGAGGGAGTAGTAGTGCAGTGGTTAATTTCCTGACTTGGACGCAAATGGTCGTGAGTTCGAATCCTCCTCCCGCATCCTGTTATACCCAAAAATTAAGGGTGAAAAACGGGATTAAAACCACCACTTTTTTAAAAAATGAAAAAATTTTAAGGAAAGACAATGAAACAACAATTTTAGAACATGAAAAAAAGTCAAGCCATGAAAACATACATTTCCCAAAAGTCTATGTGGTATGATATGTCATGTATGATTTTATTTATGGCTTTTGATATTTAGGGGCTTTTGAGGAACACATGCTTGAGCATTGACTCGTTTATTATTCGGTCCTGGGATAAATCGCTTTAAACTCCTTGGATTATTAAATCCAAGCAGGGGGTGAGAAGGAGCATAGCAAGATGTATCCTGCCTCGGGGTGCACCTTTATAGTCAAATGGAAATTTGAATGATACTCCAGGATGAGTTTTAGTAAATCACCTGAAAACTTAAAATAGTTACTCCCTCCTGACTGCCCACATAATACATACCTACAGTTTCTACCTTCCGTTTGAAGGCGATAATAAAAAAAACATAAATACACGTGTGATGATTTTTTAATTTCTTTAATGGCTACTAATTATCATGAGACAGGGCACTTGAGTTATAATTTTTAACTCATGTTGGTATGAATTTTCATGGATTAGTTTTAGCCGGAGGAATAAATTTTGTAAAAGTTGCTTTTCCTAATTTTTTGTCAGATTTCATTTTTAGATGTGACAAAAAAATTAAATTTTATAAGCGAAACCCATTAAAATCGTTCCACAACATCATTAAAACTATTGTAAATATAATTATGGCTTTCCCACTCTGCCATTCCGATAAGTCAGTTTCGTTGGGCTTTTGCAATTTATTTGTTGGTTCTGATTTTTGCGCTGAGCCTTTTCCCCAGTTTCACTTATTTGCCCGTCTGGCCTAGAAATATTTAAATTATAGTTGTCTCCACAAAAGTAAAAAATTGACGAACAAAGCACTTAAGAGATTTTTTATTGGAGAAAGTCATTAGAAAAGTGGCCCTCACTCATTGTGTTGACTTTTGTTCTACCTAATCTAAAAAGTGTTCAAGTTTTCGTTGAGGAAAAGTGCCCTTTTTTTATTTAGAAAATGGCGCCATATATTAGGGGTTCATTGTAGGCTCGTGAACGAAAGATATCGCCTTAGACTCGGTTTCCCTTTATCGAGAACCGAAAACCTTGAAGTAATTTTGCAACTCAAATTTAATGTGGGTAAAAGGAGTCAGTGAGCTAATCGTCAAGAATGGCTGACTTGGTGGGATCGACACCATAAAAAAATAAAACGAATCTATAAAAATCGATTAAACCATCATCGAACTAATAATGAGGAATTATTCTTTCTCCTCAAAGTGAATTCGAGTTTCGAACAGCCTTGTTGGAACGTTTAGTTTCCTTCACGCTTTACAGACATAAAAAATCGTAAAATAGCCTTGTGCACGTGGACGAAGAAAGAACTTTTCTCTTTTATTTTCTTTTCGGCAATGTCTCTTGCGCAAGATTTCCTTGTAGGCCTTTCTTTAAAGTGGTTATGTCTTGATGGTGCAATCACTTTAACATGAAATTGTCCTTAATTATTCGGGGAGATGTTTTGGAGTGACGCGAAGCCAAGTAGGCGTGACGGGTTAGAGAAGGACATTTTTTTGGAAAACTTATGTATTTGGGGATGGCAGGCCAGAGAAAGAAACGGATTATTGGTAGCAGTTCCAGTCTTGACTTTCTCTTTCCTATTTATTCTGTTAGTTGATAACTATTTTCCTTCTTCTGGAATTCTAGAATGGAATCTTGGAGCTATGCTCACGCTTTGTTGGAAAGCAGAACAGCTCAGTCTCAAGTTGAAATTGCAATTTCGAGGGACTGTGGAAGCGTGACTTCCGTAACACGGGCGAGAAGAAGTGTTTAAAATTTCGGGTTTTCAACGCCAGTTCTACAGTATGTGGATATAAAAATCATTTTGAAAAAGACTCTGTTTCCCCTTTTTTCGAGAAACATAGTCACATAAGACCAAATTCTAGTAAAAACATCTCGAAGAATAAAAAATTACAAAAAATTTTTTTAAAACCATTTTTAACTTACGACTCGTGAATTAATAATTTTTTACATTAACTTCAGATAGTTCAAATTCTAAATTTATTGTTAATACTTAACTTCCGAACAAGCATATATGATACTTGAGAAATATTTACAAATTGCAAGGTTTATCGTATGAATTATTCTAGAACCAACGTGCCATCATTATGAACTTTTCAAATTGATATTAGGTACAAAATTAAATTCCACTATACGACAATTTTTCCAATTCCTAGGAAAGAACCTCCATTACTTGGTCGAGATTGGATGTCTAAATTCACTTTTTCGATAATGAAATTAATTTTATTGGAGAAAATAATCCAATTGAACACATGTGCAAGACATTCGGTGATCTTTCATGTGACAAATCTCACTTAAGATTATGTTAAACTACAAGTACTCTTAACCACAGACGTTACAAATACTGTCCTTATTACGAATTGAAAAGTGAAAACGAACAGAAGCAGGATTTGTCTTTTGTCTTTTGTCTTATCCTTGACTTCACAGAATCATGTACAATCTGATCGATTTGCTGAATGGGAAATTTCGTTTCAGTAAAATGGCGATGTGATTCGTTTCCTTGGTAGTTCGTTGGAATTCGGGAAGAACCTAGAAGAGAGGAGAAAAACCATTTTTTAAAAAAATTCCTTTAAAGTTAACATTTTTCAACTTTGTTTTTCTTTGGTTTATTGTTTTTGCGTCACGTATTTAGGATGGTTCCTGTCATATGTGTTGTATATCTTGAGTGGAGCGATTTTATTTGAAAAAAGTCTGTTTCAGTTGAACATTTCATTTATCAACTAAAAAGGAAACTATGGAAATCTTGGATTCAGTTTTCTTAATAACATTTTTCTTGGGAAATGTATATTTTACAAATATTATTCTCGGACTGGGAAAATAGTGTGTAGACAACTCCACATTATTTACCCCTAAAGTAATTTCACTTCCTTGTTCGAACCAAAGGAAAAAAAGGAAGAAAGAAAGAAAGAAACAAGCAAACATAAATTAGGTCATAGACTTTTTAATACTCCTTTTTTTCTTGACACAAAATGAGACTCGAGGAAATTGAACGCATGTGACAGAAATAGGAGTTCAATTATGCTTTTATTGCACGTAATAACGTTAAACATAATTAGGTATTTTGCAACTGCTTCCATTTGCCCATTCGAAAAACCTTGAAAATAATTTTTTTACTTTTTCTTTTTTTCCCCTCGACATGTTTGCTTTCCTTAATACGCAGTGTTCAATACAAAGTCAAAATTTAGGGGCCTTTTGTGTTTGTTTTAATTTTTTTACGAGGAAATTTTTAGGTCTACACATTAGAGCAGGTACCTCAGTATGTCCATATCCATTCTTCTCTGACACTATAACTATATTAACTTGATACTATTACCTGTTGATGTTTGACTTTTATCACTTCTTCATTTTATGTATCATCTTCGCTTCTGATACGGAAATTCGCAACCTGTTACTAGCGAGCATAGGTTCTTGGCTTGCTTGGTTTTTGTCAGAAAAATGACAGAAGGCAAGCATCGGAGGAAACTTTTATTAAATTCCTCATTAAAAAGTTGGGTATTTGATAAACTAGCCAGTAAATGTGATAAAGAATCAGTAATTTGTCATATTTATCAAGCTTTGTTGGTTATTATGAACAATCCCCGAGAGTAGTGTACACATATTCGTCCTATTTATCAATTTTTTTCGTGTACTTATCACACTACTAATTCTTTAGTTATTTTTCCCTCTTCGAGGATGAAAGACTACAACCACTCTACCCTTAAATCTTGAAGTTTTCATTATTTTCTCTCCAGTTTGTCGACTGACATGACACGATGTCAGGAAATGAAAATGACCGGCAAAAAATATGAAACACTTACAGTGCAGAAGGTAGCGTGTTAAGCAAAGGTGAATGGACTTCGAAATTGGGATTTTTTGCGTTTATGACTAAAATTTCCACCGGTTGTGTTATTTAAATTGTCGCTTCTCTGGTCTCTAAAATTGGAGCTTTTGCTAAACGATTCATTCAAATTCGTTGTGATATCTCTGGGATTACCCTTTTTTCTTCATTTTTTCGTTGATTTTTGGTTAGTTTGAAAGGATTTGATTCCATCGAATTTTCCCTTTTGATTATGTTTCACGAAACTTGTTGGAGGAAAACATGAAAAGTTAAAAAGTTTAAAGCGAATAATAAATTTTATTTCGTGAGCTATTTCCCTTCATGAACTTTTATCTTCGCTTTGCCTACTGTGCATACGGTAATCCTTTGTTTCGTTTTATTGCTTTATTTGTGAGGCCAAATTAAAAATATCACCACCCCCTTCACCTTCAACTGAGCGACGAGCCCTTTTATTTTATGATCGATCCTGAACTGTTTCGAAACACTAAAGACCGTGCCCCAAATGCCCCATGTAGCTCTCGGACCTCCACAATCAGAGTTGATGTGAAGACATTAACGTATAACCGCAACGTCCTGTTAGTATCTTGAATAAAATAATTCAATGGAAGTTTACAAACAGGCTTGGACAGATTGTAAAAGAAAGTATTTTCTCACGTATATATTGAGTTATATATTGTGAGCCCATTAATTTTCACTTCCGGTTTTTTGCGCGCGCAAAAAAATTAACTGTTTCTTGACTCTGTGCACTTTTGACATTTCCTAGGGCAAAGAGCAAAGAGATAGGCTTGACAATTGCCAATTTTTGTCTCTTGAAATTGTTATTTTGAGAAATATCATAACAAAAAAGATGAATTTCAATTGTAAATAAAAAAATTTAGGTATTGAGGTTTTACCGGTGGTTTTTTAGTTTTACCACTCCAGCGGTGGTATCTCTGGCCTTGGGTGAATGTTTTCCGCCACAAAATAGTAAGTGCTTACCGGTGACGTGAGGAGAAATCCCAAGAGTTTTTATTCGACGTAAGGAATCGATAAAAATTTTTGAACTTTTAAAAGCATCTCACGCTACGACACTGAAGGACAAACATGGCGTCCGCATTGAATTATAACGAGGAGGAAATTAAATTGGGAATTTTGTTTTCCTCACGGTTTTCTTGCTTTGGCACTCGGGTTTCAATATGTGCAACATTACTCCGTTTTTGTCACAATTGAAAACCATTAGACTCACTAAGAAAAATTTTAATATTCTTAATAGGAATTTTTGTCCGGTTTTTGAATCTACCATCTCGCTCTTATCATGTTACTGTCTCATAATTCGTTTTTTCTCATGCGAATTGACATACACACGGCCAGGAACGGCCTGTGGAGATGCCATTATATATTAATGACTTGGTTTAACCTGTGAACCTATCAGACAGAGCTTCCTATTTATGCTCGACCGTTCCCAATCGTTAACCATTGACGTTTGACGATGATGGCGGCTTCCTTTCACGTTTTCAAAAATATGTTGCTTTTTTTTTGTTTATCGAGTCTGAACTATCAGATAAGGAAGTTCGGATATCGGTTAAAGGCTTTTCCGAGTCGAGTCGTTTGATTTGAATTGTTATCTTAAAAACGCTCAACTCTTTTATCTGACAGCCTGAACCTTATCCGAAAATCAATTGGGCGTGCATAAGTCTAAAAATATTCTTATCGCATGGTTTCAATGCGGATGTTTACCGTTGGCTAACTGTAGTCATTTTCCGACAGAGAGGTGGATGGGGGGAAATAAGAGATGATAGAAAATTATAACTCAAATGTCGAAAAGTATAAACAACGTTATTCTCGGCTTCCTGATTTTTAAAGTGATTTTTAAATGCAGGTATGAATTGGTATCATGGCGACAACAATATGCACTTGACAGAATCACGGAAAATCCAGAAAACTTTTCCTGTTTTGATAAACGTTTGTTTGGAGTGTTGGACTTTCGACTTCATCTTCGGATTTTATGAATTTTGGTATAGCATGGCGTTTGCTTTCTAGCGTTTTCGTCAAGGTGTCTTTGTTTTTTGAAATCGTGCGCATGCCCAGGCATGAAATTTCAACCAACTATAAAATACTTAAATTACGCTTAGGGCTCCTAAATCATACGACACCAGGCTTGCGTTTCTTTTTGCAAAAAGTATAAAAGTATTTAATAGGAAACCTCTTGGTTGCGGATATACTCAATTCCCAGGATTCAAAGTCACTTTCCGGGGTGGGCAAGACAGAGGAGACACCTTTGCGGTAGACGTGGGGGACCTCTCGCTATCGAAGATACTAGAGAGCGAGGATATATGGGATGTTTTTGTCGCTTTCTGTGAGGAGGTGACGGCACGGATCTCTGTAGGCCCTTAAAATGTCCAATCATGAGTTTAGTTGGTGCGAGTCCGAGATACTCCCTCTCTTCTCCCCAAAGAAGGAGCGGATACTCATAAGAGTTCCTCCTGGATTTAAAAAAATCAGTCACTTTGATTCAGTCTTTCTTATATGTCTTCGAAGAAAAGTCGCCAGAAGTAACGTCATTATCGGATTCCAAGGAGGAGGGAAGTTTCTCCCGGAAGCTTGCCGAGAGAACAGTATAAAATAATCCAGGGTCTGGAGCCGACTGTGGCGAATCACAACTAATAGCAAACTGATATTTTCCTGACGGGTTTCCGTTACCGTTGCGCTTGGTTTTACGATTTCGCAGACGTTAGTAAGGTGTCGGTTAACTTTAATTTTGACATACAAGTTCAATTACCCGTGGCTCTTCTTAAGGGAATGGGTTATGTTCTTCTCACAGCACCGTTTCCTTCTCCGGCGCAATCATAGTGTGGGATTTGGTTCAGCGATCTCCGATCACGATTACGTGTCCCGATTATTAAGTGCGCATTTTCAGAGTTAGTTTCTCCTAATTTTTTTTCTCTCGATAAACATGTAAATATTTTTTTCTACGTTTTGCCATTTTTTTTAAATTTTAGAATTAGAGCCAACCCAGACCTACGTCATGTGATTAACAAACACTATTGGAACATAAAATCGCAAAACGTTTGTCAGCAGTGGCGGTGCTATTTTCTCTTAGCCAATAAATGGGATAGAAAACCGACTCTAATTCGATTATGATGTGAAGCTTTTGGGGTTCCAAGGTTAATGAAACGTGGCGTCCTTGATACTTACTCTTGCGGAGGGCAAGGTTCTCCTAAGGAGTTATCTGGTAAAGTAAAAAAACATTGCGGAAACATTGGGGGCAGTATGAAAACAGAGGAAAAGCCGAAAGCGTTTCTGGGTATCCCTGACTTTGACCTTTCACATTTTCCTCGTTGCGTACAAGAATTGGCCTTATTTTTGACACTGACCTTACGACATTATTAAAACACGAGAATACGATTTAAGAACCTTATCGGTTTGTTGTTTTGTTCTTTTAGTAAACTCCATAGTTTCTTCCCGATTTTTTCCACAAAGTTACCCTCGTTTATTTCGTTTTGTTTGCACGTTTTAGAACGTTAACTTTGCACGAATTTATGGTTTTGCATCCTGTGTCAATGCCAAGGTGTCATAATTGGGTGAGTGATTTATGCCAACTTTACTGGCCGCGAGTTTCTATAAATAAAAGGGGATATCCTGAACTTGAAACGGCATTTTTTTAAATGCTTTTTTATATAATATTGAAGTCAATGTTTTTTTCCCACTACTTGAAGATTATTTCCGAACAGACGAGATGTGGTGAAAACAAGGATTTGGAACACAAAGCTACTTATTTGCACATAAACTCAGTCAATTGTAGGCAAAGGCTTAATTAAGAAATTGCTTTCATTATTAATATTTGACAACTGACTGCAGTGATATTCATCAGATTTTTTTTCCCACTTGAATCTTCCACGATAGTTAATGACATCTCTGATATATATTAATGTCACCGAGGAAATTATTAATTCTTAATTAAAAATAATTTAGTGCTTTTAAGCAATGTTTAAACTGTTAGTACATGGCACCAACTTCGACGTAATAACTCACTACTTAGTATTTGTATTGGGACCCAGGAGATTGTGTACGACACGCGAAGTAATGCCCAGGTGCTGCACACGATTGGTGAACTACTTATGCAAATTTGTTATAATCATGTCCGTGATAGTGTTCGATGGGAATAGTAATAATGATAATAATAAGATGGACTGAAACCCGAAACTGAGATTCTTCTTATAGCGGTACAGGATAAGTGCCGTAATTGTTTGAGGGAATTGAAGACAGTCGATTACCTAGTATCTCTGACCAAACAGGGCTATGAAAAGCGCCCTGGTAACATCTGTGCTCACCTGCATCGAATCTGTAGAGTTTGGGTTACGTGAGTTACCATCGAAATGGTGTGAGCATGAACCTAAAGAGCTAAGGAAGGCTGGGCAGGGAGTTATCATTTACAACACCTAGTCCTATATGTGGACGATGTTCTCTGTTCTTGCCATTTTCTATAGATGTAGGTGGCATGTATGTGTTTTACAACGTTTTTTTGAAGTTATTTTTTTTAAATAGCTCTGTTAAAAAAAAAAAAGTTCGAATTGGGCTACACACAAATATATTGTCTCCTAAGAGTATTTTAGAACCGTACTACCGGCAGTATTCTTGCTATGACATCAGTGGCTTCATACGATATACTGTAGTGTTAAGACTTTTAATGGTTCTGATGAGGAATGACCTTTGTGAACTCTTCAGTTTTCGCACGCTAGCACATATACAGTATTTTGTTTCAATTTCGTTTTTCACTGTCATAGACATAACTCAACTTTATATGCCGGAATTGAAATTTTATGATTACCAGAGCTCATTCAGCGATTTATATCTTTTAGACAGTAATTCTCAATAAGAATTTGATCAAACTGGGGATTTTAATTATTTGAGCAAACTTTAGATTTGAATCAAGTTTGAAATTATTTTTTTATACTGTATTTGTATTTTAGGAGCGAATTTGAGGTGTTGAGAGGTGGGTGTGTGAGAAAGAAAGAGAGAAAAAGAGACAGAGAGAGAAAGAAAGGTTATTTCGACTTTGATTTATTTATTCGGTTCAAATTCTTATTTATTGTTCGTTGTTATCTGCACGCGTGCGTTTGTTTTTCTTTGTCTATCTTGCCAGTGGGTTACAGTTCAAATGACCGGATTATTATGTCAACTAGATGCGTAACAAATTAAATAAAACAGTTATTCAAATTCTTTTTTTTCGCCCATTTATTTTTCCTCGAGTCTTAAACGCGCAAAAATTTTATTCAAATACGTATTCTTTGTGTGTAAGCTTGGCACGTGGGTATTCAAGGCTATTCATCTTGACGAAAACCCTCAAGGTTCCTGGCGTAGGTTTTCTTCTTATATTATAACTTATTTTATTAGTCATTTTGTGTGGCCCAGTTGAAAGACAAAGCGAAAGAGAGAAATCGAAGGACCACGTTTTGCATAACACGACAGATATTTCTGGAAACAGGTCTGCATTTTGAGAATAAAAACCGGGATCAGGATCATTTCAAAGCCAAAGCAGGAAAGCCTAGAGTCTACCTATAATAAAGCGGCGTTGTTTTCAAGTGTTAATTCTTTACTGACGGCGACATGTTCCTTTGGTTCCAAAATCCCTTTGTTTTAGCATTTCTTGCTCTGGTAGTCGTTTTTTAATTGCTTTCGGCACTTTTGCGGAGGTTTTGATTCGTGTCACGACTACGACTACTCCATCACTGGAGAGATTTAATAAAAAGTAAAAATAAAAAAGAAAAGAAAGAAAATAAATTAATTGTTTTTAATCATAGTTTGGAAGCGTGGATGACCTCTCATTGCAGTTCATTGGCCTATCGCCTTAACTTTTGACTTTTTATTTTTGAACGCCTTGAACGTTTGAAAAAGCAAAAGCTCTCTATTCTCCATTTCTTTACTTTATGTGATGAGTTAAAACCGAACTATTTGATCCGTTTTGTGTTATCGCTGTTGGTTTTACATCAGGAACAAAAATAATTTTTTACGTGACTAAAACGCAATTTGCCTTGCCAAGAAATAAAGGGGTCAAACACGTTCAGACACTAAAATGCCATCAAACATGTCCAATTTTTTCGGATAGTAAACGTTTTTAAAAAATTTGATTTGTTTGCAGGTGGTATGAGGGGAGAACTGAGAAGTGCTCTAGCTTAAAGGAGGTAATCACTGCCGCCTGCATGGCCGTGCCCTGTGTCGCGGGCCCGGCGTTGGTCCTCTGCGTCCTCGGTGGCTCGGTCGAGTTCCTGCCGCCCGGTTCAACGGTGCAGTCACGATGGTGAAGACTTTTCAGGCGTATTTGCCTCACTGCCACCGTACATACTCGTGCGTCCATTGTAGGGCGCACTTGGCCAATCACGACGAACTTATTTCCAAAGTAAGTCAACCTTAGAATTCGGTGTAGGGTTGCATGTGTGTCATATGAGTTCGATACAGAATCTTTGTTTGATATGATTGACATCACGTGCCTTCGACTTATAATTTGGCATAACCGTGCACAATGCAGCATTTTTCCTTCAAATCCAATCTCGTGGTCTGCCGACACAGAAGAGTTCACAAGGCGAAATTGACTAGGTTTAAAAAGAGGTGGATATCTGACCTCGTTTCTCTCGTGGCAGAAGAAAATTACGGTGGTGGGCATCGGGTGTTGCCCGAGAGCCCGTAGCTCAGGGCGCTCGTTTTGCCTGGTTGTGGGCGTGAACATGGTTACCACGTTGTTTGGAGTTCCTCGAAAGTTGCAACAACAAATGCGATTCGGTTCTCAACCCATCGGATTACTCGTTAGGCGATTTCCTTTTGGGCCCTTTTTAACTCTGTTTCTCTTTCGCGGAGGCAAAAAAATCGGATTCGGTTACCTGTTCTTGAGATATTCGGTTGACGAGCTTGATTATTTCGTTGTTATGTCGTTGCGGAAGACAGAAACCGGTTAACATGAGCTGTGCTCATATTTTTCTCAAAATTAAAATGGCCGTTTCAAGACAGCATCTCCGCCACTGACTTACATTTTATTTTTGTTTTGTTGAAATATTCAAACGTGTCGCATTGAATCATATAATATTTGATTTGAATCTGTCCTGCTTGGTCTTTCTACAAATATTTGATAGCGCTTCAAACAATTTTCGCAGTTCAATACCGTGATCTCTCTTTGTACCTTGTTCTCTTCCATCCTCTCATCATCCGCACCTTTAGGTATATGGCGTGCTTGAGAAAACATTTGTGGTGGTGGATTTAATCCCGTGTTTTTGGGTATACAGGATGCGGGAGGAGGATTTGAACTAATGATCATAGCGTCCAAGTCGAGAACTTTAACCACTTCACTCATCCTCCCACTGAGAAAACTTTTGTAAAGTTTCGTAAATTAAATTGAAGCTTACATATTGACCACGGATTGGTCAAATTGTGTCCCAATAGTCACACTCTGTTTATCTCTGGTACTCTTTTTGCAGCAAATACTGGTCTCTTGTCCTTTCTCTCGAATTTAAACATGTAACTCAAATATAGTTTAGGAGACGGACAACTTTCCTTGGAGGAACCACTTTTATTTGAACAATGGCTGTTCTGTTATCAACCTTTTGTCATGAACCTTCCCTCGAGGAGAGATAAAAAGGGATAAGAGTTCAATGAAAGAGCTGGGAAACGGATTATTCGGTTATTGGTCAGGGTCAGCGGTCGTTCAAAGGCCTTCTAAAAGTGGGATATGAACACACATACAGACAAATGCTCCTTTTCCGTATCAGAGGTCACAGATGATATGACAACACGCAATAGCACATGAACTTTGGCCTGCCCCCACACCCCTGTTAGCGCCAAAGTCGAGGTATATCGGCTACGAGAGCACGGAGTTAACAGGGGTCTTTAGTAGGTAGGACTTATAGTCGACAACCTTGCCAATTTGTAGGTAGATGTCCCACACACAGTGAGTCCCAGTCAAGTGTCACACGCTTTCGCACTCACCTGAAGATGGAAAGAAAAGCACAAACGAATCTGGCACCCTCGACTTCTTTTTAGGCGTTAAGCTAACTCTTTCGCAGGGGTCATTATACCAATTACTTTGCGTGTGAATCAGATGGATTGAAAACTTAAAATTACAGACTCATCATGTGAATTAAGAGGCTCTTCCTGGGTTATCGCGAACCACGTGTTGTCACGGACGACGAACCGTTTTCCTTTTCCTTTTAGATGCTTGAGAAAATACAGAGGATGGAATTTTTTTTATGGCAAAGGGCAGGCGGAGAGGCGGGGACGTTAATCGGTGACCATCTGTTTCCTTGCCACCCTTGCTGTATATGTTCGTCCGGTGACTAAGCTCACGGAAGAAACAAAACCGAGTCGTAAATGACATGTTTTCCGGGTGATTCACCTTTTAGGTTCGCAGACGCAACAAAAGCAGGTGAATGTTTGCTTGTTTCCGTTTCTTGGTGAGCTCTTTTGTTTCGTTTGAGCGTGTCACACCAATTTCCACTCGGGTTTTATCGCAAAACCCGTCATCGTGTGAGGGTAGAAAAAAAGCTTGTAAAGGTGAGGGTGATGGGAAATGCGTTCTAACATTTGGCCGAGGGTGGAAGAGGAGGAGGGAGGTGATATGAACTGGGTGGTTGTTTGACCAAGGTCATGACCCACAAAGAAACTGTTGCCACGTGCCGAAGACGCAAGTTCATGCGCATGCTTTTCTACCGAGCGTCCATTTCCTTTGTTTCCCATCTTTGTTGTCTTCATTTTCAAGGTGACTTCTTTCTCTCGCTCGAGCTTATCATTAAGTTTTGTTTATGACGTCGTAGGAATCGATCTCCCGATTTTCCTCACTTGGAAGGAAAGATACAAGTGAACGAACTTTCTCCGAGTTGTATTGATTATTATTCGTGTTTGGCCTTCCTGGGTATTTTTTGGAACCCATGACTGCCATGAACATGAGTTCTTTCCTTGGTTTTCTTATTATCCTGTGAATACTCTTTTATTTCTTGGATTTGGTTTTACGTAAAAGCTAAACTTGATAAAAATGTCAAACGCGCATTTGTTATGTTGGGCATGTGTCGGCCAACAGTGAACTCCAGTTTGCCATTTTGATGAATATTCCTTGGAATTTTTTTAAAGGATTTTGTGCGCAGTAAATCATTTTGTCGAAGGAAAACTACTCAGACAAATATTTTCGTGGAGTCTTGCCAACACCAATGTTGGTTTCGTATTTTGGTAGATTTGGTTAAAACGAGGTGCTTATAGCCTTGTCTTGTGTAAGTCTTCCATCCTCTTTGGACAAACACCCTGGCCATCGTGAATAGTATCTGACACTATTCCCCCGGGGCATTGCTCGTCTCGAATGCAACAAGTTAATGCAAACATTCGATGGAGGTGTCAACTTGCGCTGTTGTATCTGTTTCGCGACACGGAAGGAGGAGAAGTAGATTCTGCAAGTTTTAAAAGGGTTTCTTCAAAAATGGTACATTCTAGAGTGTTACTGTCTTGGATACAAAACTTACTCGTACCTTGCAGGTATTTGACCTTGGGCAAGGTATTGGAAATAGTTTTGCGATTAAGCGTTCACCGCGATTTCGTTCACAGGGTTTTCCGACTTGCCGGTAGAAGCAGCCGAAGAACCGTGGAAAACAATTAAGAGCAGGGACCTCAGTCGAGGTTAAAAATCGTGCACAAGGTCGCAGGTAATGAAGGAAATTTTTTTTTCGGTTCTTCTAATTGCGCACTTTGATTTTCTGCGGTCAAAGAACTTTGGAGAATCGTCTTGGGCTGGATGATGGTCGATCATCAATTACACGCACGCTTCCCCCGCGGCTTCGTCATTCTCCTCTCGACTACCTGGACCCTTTCTGCATTCGGATCGGTCCGATTCCGAAACCTCGACCTTTACACATCAGCTCCAATTAAAAGCTTTATTGATTTTTTCCTTTTTTTGTTTCAGTCGTTTCAAGGTAGCCAAGGAAGGGCTTATCTATTCAATTCTGTGTAAGTATCACCTCTGTTAGTAGTATGAAAACCATTTTCAATAAGGGTGGAGAATGTGAGACAGCCATTTTTATCTTTAAGAAAAGAAGGGAGCCAATTAAGGGATGTTTTGTTAAATCTATGGGGGAGGGCTCCGTGAAAGCAAACTAGAATTTCGGCGTGAGAAGCGCGACGAAGTTTCCCATTTAATGGGCCGAAGACTTTCAGTCACGTGTCCTCTTTTTTTTACTAAGTCTGATTCATTTATTTAACTTAAAGCTCGTTTGCCTCGTTTGTCTGTAGGTCGACGAACCCAGGCAATGGATTCACGTATTTACGGTTTCACAGGAGCTCGTGGGGGAGGTTTAGAGTTAAAATTTGTGATGGATTTATTTTTTAATTTTATTTTCGTTCTGGTTTTCCAGTGTTAACGTCGGCTGCGGGCCAGCAGAAGAGCGAGTCTTGCTGACTGGACTTCACGCAGTTGCTGACATTTATTGTGAATGTTGCAAAACTACTTTAGGCTGGAAATATGTAAGTTTATTTGATTGCTTCGAAACTACTAAATCGGTGTTCAGTATTTGAGTCTTCAGTTTGGTTTAGATTTTTCGAGATGTGTCATTGTTTAGAATCGTCCTTTTCTTCGTTTTCTCTCATTAAAACCTGATCAACGTGTGGTTCATAGAAAATAGGGACAAAGTTACAGGAATAAGAGGATGACGCCCGCGTCCTAATTGTTTGACACGCAAGAGAGTTGAATTGTTTTCCTTCGGTTGTGGACCAGAGTCATAAGAGTGAAGCCAGAGCACGCTTGAAATGTGTGATCAGGTTGGGCAACGACTGGACGGTACTAGTCGTGAAGCGAGAACTTCGATCTTTGCTTTGTTTTTGTGTGTGTTGACTTTCTTTGTTGTCTCGGTCCCGATATCCTACTTCATAACTGCCCCGAACTACGTCGCAATCGTTTCAACCTCCGTTCACGTGGGTTCTTTAAATGTGATCATGCATCTGATGAACTAATTCCGAGTTTTTGTTTTGCTTCACAGGAGCACGCATTTGAAAGCAGTCAGAAATACAAAGAGGGAAAATATATCATCGAGCTCGCCCACATGATCAAGGAGAATGGGTGGGACTGAGACGCGTCGGCGCCCGGGCCTCTGCCTCACTGGGTCAGTCCCTGGGCCCTGTGAGCCGGTCCCGCCGGGCGCCCCTCTTTCAGGTGCCTCGCAACTTTGCTCAACTCAGTGTTCCTGCTCGCATGCGGATCAAGCAACGAACCGTCGAGATCGCCGTAGTCAAAATGTACCCGGTCACCCGTTTCCGCCGGCGAAACCTTCGAACTTCAGTCCCGTTAATCGTTACTTCAAAGCAGACATAAGGCTGGCCAAGGGAAGCCGGCGCCGGTCGAGAGAGGAGAGTAGAGATAGTGTCTTCCATGACATCCAGGTCTATTTCAAATGGGCGGGTTCTGCGGCGATGAGCGGACCGTTTCAAAAGGATCTCATTCGGGTTTGGCAAATCCAAAGTCGCGAGCAATAGACTTAGAATTCGTTGTCCGTTTTTCGGGGCGAATCCGAATCT
Source organism: Columbicola columbae (assembly GCA_016920875.1). Taxonomy (NCBI): domain Eukaryota; kingdom Metazoa; phylum Arthropoda; class Insecta; order Psocodea; family Philopteridae; genus Columbicola; species Columbicola columbae. Next base: position 19,677,384 of record JADMLL010000002.1, read on the forward strand.
CTCTTTGAAAAACTTTTTTTTTATTCCTTGGCCATAGTGCTGAGTTAGTAGCTGTGATTACTAATGTTTCGTGCGATTGTGATACGAACGAAGGACTTTTCGTAAGTTTTTTATCTTAATTTAGTGGTAATAAAATCGTTTTTATTGTATTCCTCAACGAAACAGATTGAGAATGTCGAATAAATCAATTTGATTTTTAGCGTTCAAGGGCTCCATCGTTTCGCGTCGCCATTTTTTTCTTTTTATTATTTTCATTTTCTTTTTTTTATATTTTATTTATTTATTTCTTTTTTACCTTTAACGATGATGAATGCTTTGATGATAGGTTGTTGGGAATTTTTAAAAATTATAATTTTTAATATTTGTTGGTTTTGTTAACTTTCAACAAATTGTTTTCATTAAGATTCTTGGACCAATTTCTCCAAAACTGTAATCTTCTCATGTAATCTTCACTTTGGGTGTCTTCTTTTTGTTTTGCCCCATCTTGAAAGGTTCTTTGTAGTTGTGTGGTTGAGCCCCCGTCGAACTCCTCGACTTTATGATGTCTACATAGCATTATATTAAATAATAATAAACATTATTATTATTATTATTATTTGTTGGGCGTCTTAAGATGAAGCAAGTTGGTCGCGTCCATCTTGATTATGTCCACGTCCTCCGATTACATTGTTTCGACGTAAACCGATGCAAATTTCTGGCAGTGACCCTCCACTTTCTATGCGGCATGAATTCGCTTCTTACGCTTTTGGTTATGACTATTCGCCACGGCTAGTTTCTTGGATCCGGAATTGTCTTCAGGTATAGGTTCCGACTTGATGAACGATTCCAGTCCATTTTAAGTCTTTAAAGAATTTGTCAAACTCTCGGGAGAAGAACTCAACTTCAGTGCTAAAATTTTGATTCTTGTATCATGTCTAGTTCATGGCTATGTTCCTGTTCACTTCCGTTTCGAAATTATGATTTCTGATTTGTTGAGAATGGTTTAATTGGTTAAAGGTATGAGAAGAAATGCAAAGTAGCATCCCCCAAAGGGATATCAAAGACTCGTGAAGTCATTTCAGAGAAATGACATGTTGTTCTCATGGAATCATTTAGGGAAGAGATCGAGAGAATGAAGATCCTTGGTTAGGGAATCGTCCAAGTCCGGACTAATCTGGTCTTGTTTTTGTTGATGAGATATAACTTCTCCCACGCTAAGAACTAAGAAAGGGTTGCACGCACCAGAGATGTCGTAAGCAAATCATTTGGGGAAAGGCGTTCTGGCAGTGCTTGGGAAGTGCCAGAAGAGAATATAAAGACGCATCTTACATGTTATCAACTAATGATAAAACTGCATTTCAATGAATGTTAAATTTATTTATTAATACGTTAATACATTTTAAAAAAAGGAAATTGCCTGATGACGTATGTAATACGTCGCTGGCGTATTGATCACAGATCTGTATCGATGTGCGTGGTACGTCTTTCCACCGCGATTGGTTAAAGTTTATCGGAAAATTTTGGGATTGAATCGGAAGAAAGAGATTGGAGGGCCTTGTCGAGCGTTTTAGCTGAAAGTGACACGAAAACATTGTTAAAAACGAATTGACCAAGGTTAAGTATGAGGGATGGGCTGAGGTGGGGCCAAAATTCTCAGTTTGTTTACGACTAATAACATGATAAAATAATTAAGAAAAAAAAACAAAACAAATGGGCTAGTGCTTTGGTTATATATATATATAAGTAGATGATAATATTTATTATTATTATTATTTTTATTAAATATGTTTTATATATTATTTGTTGTCTCTTATCATCGCCACGTTTTTGATTATAAATAGTAAGCAAAAAAGAATAAAAAATGTCGGAGAAAAAAAGAATTTAGTCAGATATCGTCATCAATATTATTTAATTAAGACTATAATAATAATAATAATAATAATATTAATAATAAGCTTATTAACAATTGTTTCGAAAAGATCTCTATTTTTAATTTTTTCTATACGGTAATCGATATTAAAAAGGAAAAAAAACTCTTTTTGTTTTTAGTTCTTAACTAGTTAATACTTTCGTCGAAAATCTGGAAAATGGGTTTGGGGTGGATGGGTGGGGGGGAGTTTGGATTTTTTTGCGCTTTAGAAAATTTTCTTTTTGTAATCGATCAAGATTTTTTATTTGGTGGAAAACCCCCGAGCTTAGATGTTGAATGTGTTGTTATTAAAATAAAAACAAAATTGGAATTGTAATGTGGATTTATGTTGATGTATTGACGATGGCTAAAATGATTGAGCACATATTTAAACAGGGATTTTCTCGTTTTTCATTTAAACGCATTGAACGCCACCATGAAACATTGGGCCAATAATATGTTTATTTTTCTGTTGGCATTCTTAAACAATATAAATTTTTACTAAATTTTTTGCCTTTTCTTTTTCAATCACCTCACCGCGTCTAGTATTTGCTAGTGCTTCATGCTTTCTTTTTTCTTCTTTGGCCATCCGTCCTTCCTTTCGAGAGGAAGAATGGATTATGTCGAATTTGCACCGAGTAAAAACCTCTGGGTGGACGTCTGTTAGGCTCAAGGACCCGTTATTACAGTGTCCTCCAAACACGAATAATGGCAACACATAGTCGACTCCTTCCGAATTCGACACAGATACCTCCCGAAGTACCTGTGTCATCCGATAAGTCAGGCAACCCAACTGCCCTCAGAGATTAGTGATTCATGCGGACTGACATCCTTGTATCTTTATAATGTTGTTAAAACTGTGGCGATCGTTCTTCGTTGCAGTCTTCTTGTTTCACGAGGTAGAGCCAAATTCCTTAGCTCACTATTTTGGTGAGAAAGCAGGCGCTCCAGGGACACACCAGCCAGCACATTCACATCTTGCACTTACACCGTTTACATCTCCAAATCATGGGTGAGGTTGTCATTTTTGACGTACCAAAGAGCACTGACTAAGTTCCTCAGCATTCAATTTTGAAACCTCTGGATTAACGAGACATTACTGTTACTAGTACATTTCTAAAAGTATGTTACAGTAAAAGTTATAAATTAATGTAATATATTAATTTATAATTCCCATGGTATTCACAATCACCACTGACTAATTACTGAATATTTATTAGTTTCCAGCCTGGTTTATAAAATTTCCAACAAGTAGTGGTGACGTTAATAAAAGTTTGACAAATTGAATTTGTTAAATTAAGAAAAGGTAAAAAAACAGTCGAACAAAAACCAAGCACCTGAGCTGGCCAGTAGCAGTCTACAAACCTCCGAATCAGAAGCGGTGAACATGAGATGAAGATGTAACCGAAGCCAAGACGCCAAGCAAACTTTTACTAAATTGCCCAATATGAGTTGGCCATTTTATAAACCGGCCGATAAATGTGATAAATATTCAGGAATTTGTAACTTCTATCACATTTTGTGTTTATAATGAATAATGGCCGGGAACTACATATATTCCATCAATTTCTCACTTTAATTGTAACGTTTGCTCTAGGGTGTCCTTCATTTGAGCAAAAAAAAAAAAATTATTATTATTATCAAATTTTTACTCGGCTGCTCTTCGTCGTCTCCACCTCCTTCGCTCTTCCTTGGGAGTGGGCTTCGCCCTTCTGCCGCCCGGGCCACATCAGCCTGTTCGGCGTCATAAGCACTTGTGCACCCGAACGGCGAGAGAGCTCATCCTGCGGCCACTCTTCCAACAAGAACAGTTAGTGACCGCAGGGGATTAGCTTGCCCTATGGGCACGCAGGATCCTAAGGCTCCCGAGGATCACTACCTTCTGCATCCTACAGGCCAAGACCTGGGCACCCGACCTGCAGGCGGGGATGATGTTAAGTTCCCCCACGAAGCCAGCTTTCATGCCACCCAGGCAGCCGATGATCAGCACGACCAGCCTGACCCGGTGTCTCGGATACTGCTGCCCGATGTCGACGATAAGGTCCCGATATTTGTCTCTTTTTCTGTCCTTCGTTGCTATATTGGCTTCGGCGGGACAGGAGAATTCGACGACATAAATTATTTTTTCAGATCGCTCCCTCACCACGACATCGGGCTTCGTGGCTTCGAGAACCCGCGTCGTGGGAAATGAGTAGTTCCAGTAAATGGTGCACCTCTCATTTCCCACAACGTCCTCAATATCGGGGGTAAGGCAGAATCGGCTTGGCATCTATTCCGTAATGGTGCCGTAGGTGGAAATACAAAACCCGGAGAGCGGCGTTGTGTCTCGCGGTGTACAGAGACCTGGCATAGGAAGGACAAGCTGACAACAGATGCCTGACCGTCTCAGGGCGGGTACCGCACGCCCTGCAATCCGTCGAGGCGACCTCCTTGAGAATAGCCCTCTGGTACACGAGCGTGCTGCATACCCCGTCCTGAGCGGCCATCAAGAAATTATTATTACACCCATACCTCGCTATACGGCCGCTCTTTATACGGCATTTCGCTATAACGGCCTTCTTCAATTATACGTAAATGTTTCGATATAACGGCCAAAATGTGTCAAATAACTGGTACAGAAGTTAATTTCCTTCCCGAAATTAAGCAAAAAAATTTTGGATCCAGAACATAATCTCGGCTTTGAAGGTTTGAACGAACGTCATGTGTTTCATCTACTTAAAGCTATTTATAACAAGGAATAAACATCCTCCATGAAAACGATCCTGATGACGAACGTAGCGCTAAAGTTTCTCGAGAAAGTAACTCAGCCATTAGCTGTTAGAAACAACCGAAGAATGAAATAGACAAGTAGGCAAGACCAACAACGCTGGACAATTTTTTTTTAAGCCAGAGCCATCCTTGCCAGCGAAAAATGACTACGACAGTGATCTGTAGATCACAATTTCTTCATCGTCTTCTGATCAAAGCCATTTTTTAAAATTATGTATGTATACATACACTTTTTTTTTTTAAATGAAGTTGTTTCAATTTTGTTTGTGGGTTATTATGGGTTTTTGTAGTCTGTTATTATTTTATGTACAAATCTATGTACTTGTTATGTATGTATTTTTGATTTAAACCAGATAAAATGCATTTTGAATGACAAGCCATGTTACATTTTTTAACAAATTTGGAACCAATCTCACTGAATTTGAATGAATTTGTATTAGAATACTTGATTCGTTATACGACTTTTCGTTTTACGGCCAAGTTTCTTGGAACGTATCTAGGCCGTAAAGCGAGGTATGGGTGTATTATTATTATTATTAACACACGCATATCCTCTAATTTTGTGTATTATACTAACCTTTACTCAAATATGAAGTTTGAACTTCCTACGTTTTATGGTAACCGTGCCGGCAGTCTCAGGGCTGTATACTGTAAAAGTAAAGATTCGTAAGTTAGGTTAAATACCGGCGGAATATCGATCCAGTACTAATTGCGTCAAAGCAGACCAAGACTCTCACCGACACCCTCTTCAATCATTCATTTTCTCATCCCACGACTGTTGAAAACTAAATTTAAAATTTGTACCGAGAAGTCAGTAGTTGAGTCAAAAATTTGGGGAAGCTTCCTTGGATTGCAGTAACCAATTGGATTAACAGAGATTTCGTAAAACAAATTAAGGAAAATCGAAAAAAGTTGGTATTTTCCATTTGCCAACTTATCCTTGAGACAGAAATAAATTTAAATTTTGATCACTTTCATCTTTCCTGTTCCCTCAAACAAAAATCGCCATTTTCTTCTCTTCTTTACATTTATAAAAATAACTTTTTTGTATCCTACTTCAGTGTTTATAAATGATTACACTCCAAACTTTTTTATTAGCCTAATTTACTGTCACCTGTCTCTAGTGCGAGACACCATGTGGTTGATCTGGTTTAAAGGGGCCTTTTACCACAGGAGGAACAGACCAGTATTGGAACAAACCTTAGGAATTACAGCTAGAAATCAGGTCCATGAAAGAGGGAAAGAGGACGGAGTAACAAGAAAAGAGTGAAATGAAAGTACTAGTGAAGAGAAAGGAGAAATCATGGTCAAAGACTAGATAGGAGGTGTGAAGTAAAAGAAGGAATAAAGAAGAAAAGAGAAGCAGTAGGAAAGAACGGAAGGAGTAAAGAGATGAAGCTGGGAGTAGCGTGTTATGGAGTCTAGTGGCTTAAGTCTCTTGAGGCATTGTTAGTCTTCGTCAAGAAGAAATGATAGAGGACTGGGATGGACCGCCAGTCGAGAGAAATATTTGAGGGAAAATCTACTGATTTCCTCCTTTACGATGGAAACCACCGGATCTTTTCGTCTGATGTGATTTGGAACAAACCATGGAGTATTGAAGTACTGAAGTATTGGAGTACTCGTAGGATTTTGGACTGGAAGCGTTCGAGGATTTCGCAGAGGCACCCCATACTAAATACAGCATTACCAGATGAGTTTCAGGATATCTTTATATAAGGACCGTATTACCGGTGTGTAGTTTTCACCCTCTTCCCATTGCTGCTATCTTAATCTGTCATGGGTTTTATTAAAGTATGATCCTCTATTTAATTCAGACTGTTTTTGAAATTGACACGGTTTTGAATGATGATATACTCTTTTTGGCAACTAGTTCTTCTTCTTTGAACAACGATCAAACAAACGGTAAGAAGTGGAGTGGAATTCGCCATACAGTAATTATCTTAGTGGGTTGTTTGAAACGAAATTTCGTTGCAAAAACATCTAAAGTTTCACATAACGATTGGTTTTATAAAAACCGTGTTCAAATTGTGTCGACCTGAGGAGTTTTGTAAAATTCAAACATAAATTTGATCGGGTGATTCATTCATAAAACAGTAAACTGTGAACCCTTTCCAGTGTAATAAATGATGTAAAATTTTTGTTAAAAAAAGGATTTCTATGTGTGACATGGGGGAATCGTGTTTTTTTAAAAATCCGATTCTTCCTTAAGTTGGTAACTAAGAAACGGACGTTTTTGTTTAGTTTTTAATCTGTTCAACGCCCGTCCTGTATTCGGTGATCCGAATATAGAAAAAACGGAGACAAGAAAAGTTAATCTCAAAACTTCCATTAAATTAGGCTTTTATTTGGGGTTAACAAAATAAATAAAAATATAGGAGGAAATGACAAGAGAAACATTTGAAATAGTTTATTTTACGCTATTGTGTGAAAACCCTCCTTTAAACCCTGCTTTCAATATTTGGCCACGACCGTAGCCGCTGATCAACACAAAATGTTGCTCATGTAAATCAGTGAACGAATACAGTTTGGATCCTGGATACAAAGACGGACCTGAAGTTTCTTCGACGAACCCCGAAATTCCTTTGTGTAAGAATACGACAAAAGGTTTTGTTGGATTTGACGTCAAAACGTAGAGAGCAAGTTGAGAAGACGGGAGGAGAGCGAAATGAACGTCAACTGGTGTGTCCACTTGAATGGACTGTGCTCGGACAAAGACTTTATGATGTTTGTTAAACCTAAAAATACTGAGAACACTGTTGTGCACAGATTCTGGAAGATGTCCACCTGCTGACACCAAATAGAGATCATTTTTATACGATATGGAGGAGAGAGCAACTGGATTTACTTCTGCCAACGTGTGGGTAAGATAAAAATGTTGCAATTTCGGATCAAATCGATATATAGTCAAAGTGTTTTCGGTTTTGTCGAAAACCTCCTCCTTGTTGATCACGATTATAAAAATCTCGTCTCCGATTTCCATAGTCGTCACCTGAAAAATAAATTTCTCCATCATGTGAACTGGACTCGAAATGCGGGTTGAGAGATTCACAACCACGACAACGTCAGTTTCTATACCTGAACAGATCCTTTCATGTCCAAAACCTGAAACGTTTGAAGGTTGCCCATTAGAGAGCTGTTGCATAAAATTCTTGAACTGTTCCGTTTCTGGCCAATAAAAATGCAGGACTTGTTCAGAGACTTCAAGTCAAAAGAAGCGATGCAGGAAGTTTCTCCCATTTCTAATTCGACGACCGAATCTGACTGGAAAATATTGGCAGATCTGGTGTTCTCAATGTACAGCAGAGCGCCGTTTTTCGTGATTTCTGACGTCACAAAAGTTATATTGTCCTTGAGACGCAGTCCTTCATCTGTAAAACTCTCAAAGATAAGACTTCTTCCGCCTTGATGGGAACAGACACAGAGAAAAACTAAATAAATTAAAAGTTTTTATTTTTACCGATGTTGGTGAAACTCTCAGAGTACGTATTCCACTCCATGAAAGTCATGAGTTGAGACGTGAATACGGCCAGTAAGTAATTACCCTTGGTACCTAAACTGGGAACCACGGCTCTTACATTTGGTTTCAAAGTCTGAATAAGTTCGAAATAGTCAAAAAAGAATGCAGCATCTGAAAAAAAAAGTTTTCTTATTCCTCGAAATTACTTTTTTAATATTTAAACAGAAAAGGTCCTATGTTTAATCATACTCTCAGCTATTTCGATTAGTGTTTTGGTCTGACTCAACAAATTCTTGTATTCCTTTTTCTTGTCATTAACATTCACAGGATTGAAAACTTTATCGCATAACTCGGAAACGTTGACTTGCTGAAAGAGTCCATTCAACTCAACAGAATATGCGGACAAACCCCCCGTGAACGTTTGTGGTTGAGCGAACACCAAATTTCCATCAGAGTAAGCCTGGTTTTTGATGAGTTCCTCCAAGTCTAGGCCACCAATCATGCTGGATAATTCGAGGAAATGCATTTTCAACGTTTTCTTTGGATAGCTCTTCAGTTGGAAGTGTTTTGTTCCTGTCACTACCTTGTTTTCAGTGGTTGTCAAAAGATTCTCAGAGTTGAAGTCAATATCGTTTACTTTGCCATTGACCCTGTTCACACAGACAAATCAGGGAAAAGTTTTTTCATTTGAGTAAGGACAGAAACGGATTGAAAGCTAAAAAACTCACGTGAAAGCTCCGTTAAACATGGCATTGTTCAGGATCAACTCTCCTCGAAGCACAATGTCTCCAGTGTTTTTGACCAGATCCTCCCTCCAAACATCTATGTTCACTCCCTGAAGAGTCTTCCCCGGTGCCAGCAACAAATCGACGATGCTCGCACCTTGAAAAGTCTTTTCGCCTTCAACTACAGCGTTGCTCATATCAAGCCTGAGTACATCGCTCGACAGGTCCAATCCGTTCACTTTCCCTTCTAACTTCATCTCCGAAGTTTGAAAAACTTCAAAGCGAACTTTCTCTTCGATGACTTGATCTCTGTCCTGGAGGAGAACGCTATTTGCCAGATGGGTTAAGTCGATGCCGTTGACCTTTCCCTCGACATTCGCCTCATGCATTCTGCACCATTTTCGAATGACCAAATCCTCGAATTCGAAATTTGAAGATATGACTCTGTTTTGAGTTTTACTCAGGTAGTATTTGGACACGTCACTCAAATTGATATTGTTCACATATCCGTTTACAATGGTTTTGTTTTCGAACACGACATTTTCCAACCTCAGAGCTTTTCCTTTCAGTGTCACGTTTTCATTTTTCATCCAAACTTCGTTTGATTTCTTCAACAAGTCGACTGTATTCACCGTACAAGTGATTTCGGGTTCTTGTCCTAGACTGATTGTCCCTGCATTAAACAAAAACAACTTTCAATTAGACTATTCATAGTTACTCGTGGCACCTTTGATAAAAATGGTTACTCACCTCCCACTATCAGACTGATTTTGTTGGAAACATTCTCATCGCACACGTGCGACATATTCAAGCCAGAAACATGTCCCTCGACGATGAGTGATCCTTTTACTTGAAAACCCCGACTAAAGAACCATTGACTCCATAAATTCTGGGGCCAGTTAGACTTGGATCGAACGATGGAATAGTTGAAATCGGCTCCGTTCAGGATCCGTCCGATGTCCATACGTCGAGCTTTCACGTCTCCCATCATGTACAAATTTTTAATTTTGACATCTTCGTTCACTTTGACACTTCTTCTAAATAATTTTCTCAAGTTTGTGTTGTTTATCGTTTCATTCATCAAACTCGATCCCATTTTCATTTCTAAGTTATCGAAGGTTACTGGAGCTTTTATTATTTGGGTTTCGTCTTGAAGAAGCCACTCATGCTCGAAACTTGGTTTTAACGCGTCGTCTATCAAACCTAAAACAATAATCGTGAATCTGGTCATCATTCTGACTTAATTTTTCGCTCCTTTACATCGAAATATGTCAAAATGAAATACTATATAATTAATGAAACAATATATAGAAACTATATAATGCATAAAAAAATGAAATATTAGAACTATGTCAATTAAAAGGAAACGGAAACCTTCGAAATCCATTTTGTCGACGTTTAGGGAGCCATTCAGCTTCACATCACCGTTGATTACAATTTCTGACTCTTTCTGATTCATCGCCACAAACTCATCCAACAGAAAACCGTTTATTCGTTTGCCAACATTTAAATTTTGGATATTAATCCCGCCCTCCAAGGTTTTCTCTCCAATGATGACATAGCTTTCGCTGAACACGGAATCTTCCACTACGTTTGCCCACGAAATGTTATTTAGTTCACCTGAGTCAAGAGAAAAAATGATAATGTTAAAAGTTCACACTGACAACACGTTTTTGAGTTTGAGGATTTAACACATTGCGTGCCAGTCACTCTTTCCCATGTGCTCACACCTTTATTTGTACGAGATTCTTTGTTCAATGTCTAATTTAATTAATTTGCCTTTATTTTTATTAACTTTAGAGAGATTTTTTTAAATTTTTACTGTCATGCATACATTTGAATGATGTAACAAGGTTCTACCAAAAAATTGTCAAATGACCCGCTTCAGTCATACATAAATTAATAAATTATTAAAAATTTGTCTCATTTTTGAGGTTTTTAATTCATAGGAAGATTTTAACTAGTAAATTGGCTTCTTGATATGACTATTTAGATTTTCGCGACAATTTTTTAAATTTTTTGTAAATATTTTTTGGCTATCAGTCGAAACCAACCATCGAACTACTGAGGATGGCTTTAGCTTTTGAAAAAGGCGAAACGTTTGGTGAAGAAAAGAGAAAATTCTCTTATTTTTCGACAATGTCGACGCAGCGTAAAAGCCAAAAATTATTTACAAAAAAAATATTGGCTTCTTCTTTACTTATAAATGACATAATTTTTTAATTTTATACGTTGAATTTTTTTATATTGAATTTGCCGAACCAGCTGTAGCATACGTGTGTCAATCACCGTAATTTCTGGGCTTCATTATTCATATATTAATTTTCTCGGTGATCAAAAATGAGTAGAGGGAGATTTTTGAGTGATACGGCAGGTAATGTGTCAAGACTGAAAACGATGATATTCACCAGTTATTGTTAGATTTTTCGCTCGCAAGTCCTTTACACTCAATGATCCATTGACTTCAAGATGGTTCATTTTAACTAGTGGCTTTTTCTCAAGATTTAAAAAATTTGTTTTTACCCTGAAATCAAATAAATAATTATATTAATACTTCTGGGAACTATACGAACATATATCAAAGATAACTGACGCAAGCCGAAAGAGAAGAGTCGCTTTATAAGGACACCTGGTGAGATTGGACTCAGAAAGACCGACCAACCAGGCATTCAATACTGCAACAGGAAAACAAAGCCAATATAGTTTTTGGTAGCTGAGAAAGAGCTGAGAGAAGTAGGGGTCACTACAGAAGACATACAAAGACGAGAAACCCTGAAGAAAAAAGTCGAAGACAGTAGGATAAACCAAAGCTGAAAATCGGGACGAAATGGATGCATGAAGGAAAACATAACACCGTCAGAAAATGAGAGAATAATGGCAGAAAATAAGGGAAAAAACACCAGAAGAAAGAGAAAGGATTGAAACTAACCTGATCCGAAAATAAGACATACTTCTACGAGTTTTTTCTCTCTTAGTTAAGTGCCACCTATCTAGTGCGAGCCAATAAGTGGATGGCCTTTTTTAAAAGAGGCTTTTCATCTAAAAAATAGACCAATATTTCATCCAGGAATCGAACAATGGATACAGAGACAGAGTAGCAACAAAAGAGTGAAAGAAAAGTAGTTGTGAAGAGGAAGAAGTTATATAGAAATAATTGAGGAAAAATCTATCGATTTCCTCCTTGATTGACGATGGAAACCACCATACCCTTTTGTCTAATTTAATTTGGAGCAAATTATTAAGTATTGACCATGATTCTTGGGGTTTCGACTGAAAGTGTTCGAGGATTTCGTTTTTAACAACCCCTTTCAGAGAATGTGAAGGTGATGTGGTGGGATGATTTCGGGGTTAAAAAGGAAATTTTAAAGACATATTTAATCAGTAGATCAAGGTCTTGCCCTACAAGGAGTCATTTTTTTCCGTTTTTCTGTGTCTCAGTCATTTGCAGATGTACTAATACTATCACAACTGATTTTGAGGCAAACAGCCCTTTCTCTCTTTTAAGCTGAGGTTTCAAAACAGAAGTCTATGAGGTTTTAAAAACAGTCAGAAGATACCAACTTGTGGCATTTGATAGTCTTGAATTTGACATCGTGCCCAATTATTTGATCTCCGTCCAAAGTCAAAGCATCCTTTTTCAGCTCCTTCAAATCGAGTCCGTTAATACTATCAATGAAAACCTCTTTCTCGATGTGAATATTATCAGAAAACACTTTCTTGCCGTGGACGTGCTGAACTTGAGTCCAATTTTTCAAAATCCACGAACTTAGCGGAACATCATTGACTTCTTCTACAATCAGATCCTTCACCTAACAAAAATTGATGTCCCGTAAGTAATCTATAAAATAAAACACAGCAAACAAGACGACAGAAATAAACATACAATAATGTCTGAGAATATAAAAGTGGAGTCGATGATGGAGCCATCCAAGCTGCGGCTGTTGGTCACGACATCTAGTATAGAAGACGAATTCCTTTCATCAGAAATGTCTTTAGCTTTAAGGAGACCTTCTACTATGATGACGTATTCATCGGAAAATTCCGACAACCTGTTGGACTCTTCGTTGATTTCCTGTCCTTCTTCTGACCTCAAGGCCAGATATTCCGCTTCGGGATTTTTTTCCTTCGAGAATACGTAAGGTTTGGTCTCACAAAGGCGCTCCTTCATTACGCGCAGGAATTCTGAAACGCTCAAATCGGAGATTTTATTTGAACTTATGACGATTTCCTCAGCTTCTATGGTATTAAGGTCCAAATCACCTGGAAATAAGCAATTGACAAAGAACCTTTAAAGGAAGCTTCAACAAATTTCGAACACGTTCGAGAATTCTTAATCAGAAAAGCACAACTACAAATTGATTTAAATTTTTGATTGACATCTCTGATGTTTCTAATCTCCTTCAGTCAAATATCTCCAAGATTCGGCCATCGTTACCGCTTTCTATCTTCATCTTTCCTTCAACCGACTGTCCAAGTTAAACATTTTAAACTTAAACCAAAATTCTACCTTCGATTTCTTGGTTTCCTGACTTTCTCAATGCGTCACTGAAAACTTCGCTCATGTTATTGTAATTCACCAATCCTTCTACGAAAATATTATTTACATTCAATTCCTTGTAGCTGTTCTCCAAGTTCATTTCGGATTCACTCATTAAAGAATCAATGGGTATTCCGTTCAAGAGCCCTGATAGTTTTAAATTTTTTATTTTCAGAGAGTGTACTTTCAATTCATCTGAAACATCACGTTACTATAAGTTAAAGGAATCAAACATAAGTCCTGCAATTTTTCATTTAAACAGCTGCTAAACGAAAATATTAATCGAATATAAAAAAAAAATTCAGAAGTTAAAGGAATCACAGCAAAGGCTACTTCCCCATGAAAGGACAAAATCAAAGCTGATTCATATAAGATACATAATAATATCTAAGAATCATAATAATATTATCACTATAACATCTTATAATAATAAGTATCATATTAGATACAGTATAACAAAAGTTTTATTATATTTTACTTTAATTGAGAAACTCATCTTGGTCCTTAGATTTAGTTTTCCGTATAACTATTGACTCACCTTCAAACTTTTGAAAGTCTCGGCTTAGTAACAAAAGATCTTTGTTGACGCGGTTTCCTTCGAACAAACCGTTCACCTTTAAATCTCCGTTTATGAAAACTGTTCCTCTGACTACAAGTTCGGCATTGATATAAGTGTCGGAAGAAACATCAACGAGAGTTTGAGAAGGATTACCGTTCACTCTCAAAGGTGTCAAGTCATCTTCAACGACCACGTGTTCAAAATCGAGGTCTGTATTCTGTACATTCTCATCGAGAGAAACGACGTTCGCTAAAAATTCGGTAAAATCTTCGCCGTTCACTTTTAAAATCTCCACATTTTTAAATGTGCAACAATATTCCGTATTACATTTTACTTCGAGATGGGGAATTTCTTTCGAACCTGAAATTTTAAAATCGACCACTGTTTTAGATACTTCTAACACTTCTCAATTCCTCGACGAGGCAAACAGATGATTTACCGATAAAAATGGGTGAATCCGTAACACTTTTCAAAATGTCCAGATTTTCTTCTGCTTTTTCCAAAGCCTCTTCCAATCTTTTCACTTGTTCGCTTAACCGCCCCAGTTCGTTGCGAACGTCTTCATCGAAATCCCCTCTCGCTAAATTACCCACCGTCAGCTCGAGTTTTGATCTGTTGACGTTTTCCTCCAAAAGGGGTTCGAAATTTCTCATTACTTCATTAAAATTGTCTCCGGCCAATTTCGAGCTCATGGAATCGCACCACATTCCGACTTCGTGGAACTCTTTCTCTAACTCGTTCTTTTTCGAAAATGATATTTTCCACATGTTGTTACTGTTTCCGTGGCTACTCTTGTCGGAAATGGCTGAAAAATTTATTCTTTGTTCATTAATTGAGAGGAAAACTTATATAAGTCAGAAAAAATCAGGAATTTTAAAAAAGCAGCTCATCATCATTGAATCCACCCTCATAAGTGAATTCGTGAAATCTTCCCTTACAAATTTTTCCTATCACTGAGATACAAATCCACGGTAAAATCCGGATGAGTATACATGAGTATACTTATTATACATACATTTGGGTGAGTATACATATTTATTATGTGTTTATCTAGAGTACTTACCATAAGACATAATGTTAAATAAAGTACTCACTTAAAAATGTCTCTCCAAAGTACTGAAAACTCCTCATCGAACTAATGTTTTCTCCGAAAGAACTCTGGTGGAAGTTCAATGAAATTTCACTGAATCGCCACCCATTGTACTGATAACCAACGACACCATTTGAGTGAGCCGCTAATAATAAAAACTGATCATCAGATCCCTGAAACATTGTATTTTATCTGTGACACATAAATCATGAAAAGTTTCAAAAAACAAAAGGAGGAAAGAAATTAGACAACAAAACTCAACAGTAACGCAGTGTTAGGGCACGGATGAAGATTATTTAAGAAAGGAAAGTTCTTTCTATCGAAAGAAGTGTAAGATCCGGGCCTGGAATGAATAAACATAAAAGAAATAATTAACGTAAAATATTAGAACCAGGCGTTAAAATCAAAACAAAAATTAAACTCGGCTTGTTTGAATCTGCTAAGCAGTGCTTACCACTAATTACCTTAATTGGTAACCATTGAATTGCTCCAGGAAGGTTAAAACTTTGGAAAGGTACGAAAATATGGCCATCATATTTATAAATGATAGATTCTGTTACGTAGTCCTTGGCCGAATTCGCGACGGCCAAAAAGTGTTCACTTTCTCTTGTGTGGCCATCATTAAAATTAAAGTATGAAAACCCGTGAGCTCTGCGAGTTTTTATTTTTTGAAATGACCGAAATTTCATATCGTCCAGATAAAACTTGTATATTTCAGAATCAACGTCGGTGTTTCCTGAAATTTAAAAGGTTTTATACGTAAAGAATTAGGCAAATCACCGTTACTTCCGCGCAACTTTCTTGCCTTTGAATTTTTAAGCATTACGCAAGTGCATGTAGACTAGGGTTTATTCATATAAGTGAGTTAAAGTCCAAATCCACACTAGAACCCAGTTGTAGAGAATAAAATAAATAAAGCAATGATGTCATCGGAAAGAAGTTGATCTATCTTTTGACAGCCTCCCAATTAAGCTAAGTTTCTAACAGACAACTAGTTGAGGTACATTGCTTTCTTTAGATTCACTTTTTATGTACAGCAAATTAAGTTCTTAACCATTAAACAACAAGTAAAAATATTATTCACCTAACTCATCCATATAATTAGCAATTGCCAAATACATAAAACTTCCAATCACAAATGGAGTTACACTCTTTACATTTTTACTATGAATCGTTTGCAAGCAGTCAAAATGAAATCCTGACCACCTATATATGAAAACACCAGCACCTTGAGTGTCATTACTCATATTTGTGCCAATTGACAGAAATAACTGCAAAATCAAATTAAAAGATTTAAGTAAAAGCACTTCACTTTGCTTTCACTTTGAAAAAACCTTCAAAAGAAAACTGAAAACTGCTCCAACCTGATCTTGGTGTTCCCAAAATCTCACATCATTTGGCTGAACAACACTTAAGATCTGCACTTTCTCCAAATAAATTTTCCCATTCCATTCGATCATTTTATACAATGTGGAGCCCAGAAAGGACTCTGTGATATTTGTAACATTATGTTCAGCTGATATAAGGTAGGTGACATTTTGATATGAATACATGCCTATTCTGGATCCACCCAATACTGGAACTCTTCCCATTTCTTTGATTCCCTGAATGAACTGAAACAAACCAGTTATTATTTATGTGCTTTAATTCTCTTCAATTCTTTTTCATGTTCTAAGGGTCTTAATTAACCCTTTTATTGAGAACTTTTTCATTTTTAATGCTTTTTAAGTAAACCTTTAACTTATAAAGCTACTCAATTCAATAGACACTAAACTAAACTCAATGGGCCTCTAGTGATTTGAAGTGATAGAAAAAACTTACAGAATATTGGTAGAGCACCAAAAAGCTGGCAAGTTCTGTTTCAGGGTTACTTCCATTAGACTCCAGAGTTGTAATGTAAAGTAGATTATGTGAAGAAAGAATATTGATGTCATTTGGGAATTTTGCAGGAATTATTATGACATCTCTTATATCACTAACAAAATACACACCTGAAACAAAAAATGTCAACACCTTTTTGAAATTCTTTTAAATAAACTAATTTCATAGGCATCTTTTATAATTTTTCAAACTAGTGTTTTATTTTTACAATTTCTAAACTAGTTAAAGAACAATATGTGAAAAGTTTGGCTGACAAATATAGTTAAAAATGCCTTGACGTTAAAATTGAATTTCCAATTTTTAAAAATTTTGTTCCTTTTCGTCCTTTCCTTTCCCTCTTCCCATGCAGTTTAACAACATTATAAAAGAAACGTCAAGCAAGACAAACAAAACTCACACAAAAGTTTCAAATTGGAAATTTTCGCCTAATTGCCTTAAATATAACTACATCCATAATTTCTCAAAAAGTTTTGAGGAAAGTCGATAGGATTCCCGCCATTGCAGTTTGAGAAGCATTGCTCCCAACATTTCAAACTGACCATGGCAATGCTTCTAGCAGATGGTGTCAATGGTGTAGAACAAACCTGTTATTAGATGGTTTGTGTAATAAGTTCAACATGCTAATTTCTGCATTTACACGTTCTAAAACATGTTTTCAAAACATTTTCCTCCGCTCTAGTTTAGAGAAAAAATTCGTTTCCTAAACCATGTTTACAGATCATGATAAAACATATTGTAACCAACTATTGTAAATACATCAGTTTTACAAATTTCTCCTGTGGTGGTAATTTGAATCAGTGACAGTCAAAAATAAACACGGTCAGTATTTTTTCCAGAAGAATTTTAGTTTTTTAAACAGAAGAATTTAAACAATTTTTAAAATCAACCAAGTCTATTTTTTTTAATTTACGTAATTTCGTGAAGGGTATTCGTCGTTAAATAAAACTATTCAAGTTTCCAAAGAGAACATTAGAACAATTTGAAAAGATAAAAAATTTTCAGTTCACCAAAAGAACCCAAATTCAATACAGAAAAAACCGTGAGGGCAGAACACATATGCACATAGATACATTCAGTAACTCGCTCCTTTTCAATTAATGATAACGGCCCCGAACGTTATAAACCAGTTTTGTTCACGATATTAAGAAAAGCGCCAAGAATTTCAAATTCCAGTAGTAAACAGTGATTTTTTGGCTTTGTCATCACAAATCCATGACCTTAAGGGATGATAACTTGTTCATGCAGTTAACTAGTCAGTTTCATTTGTAGATTTTTTAACACTCATTAATAACAACTTGTCCCAAAGTAATTATTGTTTTTTTTTAACTGAAATAGATGACAGACACATGGGATGAAATGGATGATGTTTTCCATTTCGAAGAACTTGAGGAAGAATTGAAACAACTGGTAGATAGAAGTTACATTGAGGAGCTTTTGAAAACACAACTTCTTGAATATGAAATGCTTCTTTCAATGTTTTCTAATCCAGGTGAGCTTTGTGTTGATGATTACTCAGTTTTGGCTGATTTCCATGATTATATAGAGGGCAAGAGCTCAGTGATACCACCTCAATTGGATTTCACAATAAATTTAAACATTGAAATGTATAAGCTTGAGGTATGCATTAATCTACCATTGGACTACCCAAATGTAGAGCCTGATATTTTTGTAAGAAGTGAAAAGTTGTGTCACACCCAGCAAAGAGCTCTGAACAGAGACTTGACAAATTATTTGTCTGCTTTAGACAGAGGAGAAACTTGTATTTGTTCAGCAATAGCTTGGTTACAAGAAAATGCTTTAGAATATTTTAATGAGAAACCTGATGAAACATCTAAGCCAGTGATTCCTAAACCATGTCCACGAAAAGAGTTTTTTAACAGACTTTGGATTTATTCTCACCATATTTACAGTAAAGTTAAAAGAAAAGAAATTATGGATTTGGCTCTTGAATATAGATTGACAGGATTTTGTTTACCTGGACGACCTGGAATCATGTGTGTTGAAGGACATGCATCAGATTGTGAAGAATGGTGGCAAAAGGTGAGAATTTCTGTTAAGTTTTTCTATTATTATTATTTAGCCTGTTGCATGATGTCAACTAAATCATGATTGATTTGTTCTTTTTGTTATTTGAGGTGAAAAACATGCGCTGGAAGAAAATAATGTGCAAAAGGAAGGAAGAGATCAAGCTTGATTGTCCTAATATTGAAAAGTTGAGAAAATTTCCTGACTTCAGAGAACTTGCATTGGAAGGTGGGAAAAGTAAAAAGCGAGCTTTTCACATGGATTTTGGAGAATTTCACAAGTTCTTGAGCAACCATAAATGTGAATATATTTTCAAAGATTACTTTGGATTTGATGGAAAATAGAATATCTTCAAATTATTTATATAATAATGTTAAAGAAAATACCAGAAGGATTTGTAATAATGTTTTTTTGAGAGTAAAATATGTTTGGGATATTTTGAATACTTTGGAAAGCAACTTTTTTTAAGTGTGATATCTTGAACTAAGATTCTAAGACCTTTAAACAGGCTTGTTTTGAAGAAGAAATAGCTCATATATGATGACAATGAACTCACCTTTTCTATCCTTAACCAACTCATGATCATCAAAAACAGATCTTTTATAAACTTCGTGACCGTCTTCCACAACTTCTTTTAAGTTATAGTTTCTTTTTAAAACCGATTTAACAACTTCTGCTGCAACTTTTGGATTTTCTGTGACTTGAAAGTCTTTGAAGTGGCGGTCGGTGATCGTCATCAACTCTAGAATCTCTGATTGCAACGACTCGGACGACAAAAAATTAAGAAGCAACAAGTAATACCACATGGCTGCCTCGCTCGAAATCTGTGGACCGTGTATGGGTTAATGTTCTTTAACAAACTCACTGAAAATTTTTAACAAAAGTACAACAATTATTTCGTTATCGTTATATTTTACCTCCATTTTTCTTGAGAAAATTTATAAATACTTATATGAAATTTGAAAAACACTGCTCAATTTAGAGATCACTGATTAATATCTTTTTATTTATTATGATTTTCACCATAAATTTAAGAAGTGTTGGAGTACCTTAGCTAATAAATGAATGCATTAAACAAGATCTTATTAATTAAACTTGACAATCAAGTTCTCATCACAACAGCTTCACCATTTTTCAATAGTTGTTTATCTGAGCAGTCTGAAATTGACTTACGAAAGAACACATTTGTGTTTAATATTTGATAAAATAAAACCAAATTTAATTATATATATGCTAAAAGAACCAACGGGTCGTTTCAAAAATTTCACACTCAAGGTTCCTCTGTAAGGAAGTATTGGAGGTAGATATTCTTTTAGAACTTACCGAAAAATTGTTTCAAATTAAAACTTTAAATGAAAACATGAGTGCACGGGAGAACTGTGATGAACTGATCAGGGCTGAACTTGTCCACTGCTTGATTCAACACCACTAACCGCCGCACCAACACAATACTTTATTTTCAAACTGGCTAAAATTCCTGATTTTCTGTTTTTCATCTCTTCCATCTTGTGTACAGTGACGAAACCCTGTTTTAATCACTACTTTACTTTCTCCTTCTGATGAAAATAAAAAACCAAAGCATACAGTAATTTTATATTTTTCTTGTTTCTAAGAGGAAATCATTGGGTTGGAAACATTGAAATTATCTGCCCAATTTATAATTTATTCTTTGAAAGAGGAGTCCAAACCCCAAAAAGAAAAAGTCGGAAGTTTTTCAATGTTAACACAATGGAATTATATTGAGAATTAACCCTTTGCACTCGGGAGGCGCAGAATTTGTGCCCGACTAATAGTTTGCCACAATTCGGATGTCGCCAATGCGGCGCCCGGCCTATTTGAAGTGTCGATTCGAGGGATTCGCACGTATTTTCTGAGTCAATCTGCTTATTAACGATGTTCGATGTGATATTTCGCTCCGAAATGGTTTTGTGAACTCGTTCGCACGAGTTAAAAATAAAATAAAAATTATATTTTGTTTTAAGAAAATAAATACATGAAACCCGTCAGTGTTTTTGTCTCTCTTTTTTCGCTTTACATGAGTAGAAGTTTGTGTAGCTCAAGGTTATCCAAACCGGAGTCCCAGGATGTAAATTTACCCTCGTGTTCATCTGTGAGTCAATGGTTTTCACATTGCATTTTCACAAATATTTATGGCTATGATGAATCTTAGCACAATAATAAACCCAATTGTTTAGATGAGGTATCACCTGAACTGTTGGGCGGGGAACTTCCCCACTCTTGACCCTCCAAAATCACCTTAGGTGCATACGGAATTACCACAAATACTATAATAGATTAAATACGTATAAGCTCAAAGTAAGTTAGCTATTTTTATTTTACCTTAAAAATATTCCGAAGTTATTAAATTTCCTTAAATTATAAAAAAAAAATCGTTTTAAAATCTTTGACTCTGTCAAACTAACTGATTCCGCTATGTACACTATCTCCTCGAGGGATAAAAGAACACAAGACTGTACATAGACTGGATTAAAATTATACCCAAAGGGGCAAAAATGGCCCCAGAGAAAAAAATGTCACTCGACACCGGTGAGTGGAGCGGTTGTCAACGTGTTAAAACAGTGTTCGCAATAAATATAGAAATTGAAGTTTCAAACCAATATGCATCAAAGTATTGTTTTCTGCGAAAACCGTTTGAATAGAGGCTTAAGGGAAATTGCCTGATCAATTCCTACATTATGTATAAACTAGAAAGGACGAAAAAAAAGCAGTCATTTGCGATTTCTAAAACTACTTGTCCAGAAATTGGGAGGATGATATCGTCAGCACCGTGAGCAAGCGTCTACGTTGCATTCCGATGAATTCCGACTAAATGGGAAGCTTCACATAGTATTAAGAGGGTCAAAAAGGAAGTGCAAGGTTTGCTCTGACCATAACACGCCCGAAGGTTGGCAAAAAGTAAGGTATTATTGTGATGCATGTCCTGATAAAGCGATGATGCATCTTCGGCATTGTTTTACAAAATACGGCACGAGAACTAACTACAGAGTGTAATATTTATTAAATTGCGTTGTCTTCTATTTAAAAATGGATAAATCGATGAAATTTGATTATTTGAACACGTTTGTATTTTTAGAAATGATTTGAAAGTACTTGTAAAATATTTCAGTAATTTGGTCGAAATCATCTTGAGTTTCTGGTCGGCGCAAGCAAAAAACGCTTCACGTGCAAAGGATTAACAAGATATCGCACTAAAAAACCCTTCAGCTAACAGTGAAATCAATTAAATCTTGGCTGTTCTAATTGAAAAGTATAACGGCATGGTTATTAAACTGAAAAAATCATAGCTAACCAAAAATGCCGGTCGATTGGTAAATTCAAAACGATATTAGTAAAATTCAAGTACACATTTCCAACTATAAATGACTCAACATATTAAGGGAGGAGTGTTGACTTGAACTATTGGTGGAAGAGTAGAAAAGTGTAACAAAACTGAAGGATACTGAAAATTAATACAAAAACAAATATTTTTTAAATATTACTTTTATCATTATTATTTAGGTGTCAATGTAAAAATCATTTCTTCTTCAGTTGTCGTCATCGCCATAAGAAACGAAACCCTCATCTTCTCTTCGACGTGTCCGTTCTTCTAGTAAAAACATTCGTTAAGGAAAAATATGAAAAAAGTCAAACTTGTTTTCCGGTGAACATGATATGAACTTTTGTTACCCAAGTCTAACTTCCAAATGCTTTCATGAACTCACTTTTTTTTCTTTCGAAAAATTCACTAGAAATATAAAACCAAGAAGAGGTTTCTACAGAGATGACCATGTTTTTATCTTGTGGATCGCCACCAAAACAGAAAAAACTATATGTACTAATAGTATATGAAAAGTGAAGGGGAAGCGAGACCAGGTTCAAATTTTGACAACTTAAGTCTACCGAACTTAATCAGCACTATTATTGTAAATAAGCTGCGATCTTTTTCACCGCGGAAGTCGTTTGCGATCAATTTCTTTAAAAGGATATTGATTGTCTCTCGGATCTCGATCCCTGTCTGAAACTTCTAAAGACCTCGCCCTGTCTGAGGTGTGCGATGATCTAACAGATCTTTCTCGAGGCCTGTCTGAATCTCTGTCAGGCTGGTATCCCGGGCTTAACTGCTGCTAAAATCGAAAGAGTAAAATACATGGACAGAATTTTTTCCATGACGAGTCGACAAAACGTAAATTATTTGAGCTCAGCTTACCCTAGAATAATGTCTCTTTTCTCTATGACTCAGTTCTATAGAGTCGGATCCACCATTTTGATGGCTGTTCGATTTCAAAGAACCTGAAAATAGACCACGAGTTTCAAAATCTAATCTTTTCACTTCATTGTCTCTCGGATTTATGAAAACAGATCGGTCGAAGAGGGGGAGAGTACAACGTCAGGAGTATTTAGGAGACTACAAGAGTTAATTCCACCTTCACTCAAAACAAAGTATGTGATCATCCAATGAGTACTTTCTACAATTAGACGATGAGTTGAAACTCAATTTTATTCACCTGATAACGCACAAATTTTCAATATTGTAGGAATTTAGGGAAACCAACTGTCTCGTTGTTATTTTAATTATGGGAACATTAAATTGATGTCACTAAAAATGACCGACAAAGTTTTATATCCATTCTTAACTCTCACCTTTATCTTCATCCTTCCTTAGTTTAACACCATCCATAGAAACGCCTTCATCTGGAATTCGCTCCTAAAACAACACAAAATTATATGCAGATCATGAAAAACTAGTTTTAGACAAAGTAATAGACCAACAAAGACCTCCTTTCTTGCTGCTCTCACTACCCATCACGTTAGTTAAACTCACCCTCTTTCTCCCAACTTTTCTTTCCTTCCTATCTTTGTCTTTATCTCTTGAGACTTTCTCCTTCGTCCGTGAACTCCTTTCTTTCTTTTCAGATTTCTCAGATGGTTCTGCCCACTGTACCGATTTCCTTCCCTAAAATAAAAACAAAAAACACAAAAAAATTTTTTTCAGACTTACCATTTCCACTAAGCGCCGGAAATGATTCCTCGACTTTTTTTCTTTAGAAAATCACAACCAGACAACTCACGCACGAGGCTCAAAAGGTATTCCAAAAAGATCACAGGATGTTTGGCTCTTGTTTCGTTGGTTTCTCTCACACATGGAACCAATATTTTCCCCTCAATATTTTCTTTACCAAAGCAATCTACAAGCAATCTACATGTTTTTTTTTTTTTTTCAATTTTATGGAATGAAAGATGACAGCTTTTAGTGCAACAAATTCCTTCCTTTTTGTTATTAGAATGAAAAAATAAAAAAAAAGACATACTCTTGAATGTAGCATTCACAACGGTTTGATGTTTTCAGTAAGGAACAGATGCACTGGTCTCATTGGGTCTAACACTTTGGAACAGATATACAAAGTAATGATATACACGGTAATGAAACCAGGGAAACTTTTTTCATTTTCTAACCACTGCGACTGCGACTGCGACTATTTTCATTTTTTTATTAACTCAAAAAAAAAATAAAAATTGGACTCATTATCCAGTTCCATTGCTGTCTGCAAAACAATTTCCATACTTGTAACAAATGAGAAAAGTTTTAGTTTACTGTGAACGCCACTGTACCTTTTCCAAATAATCAAAAGATAATTTGCTACAAACAATTCTTTGATTACTAATAAATTGGTACTAGCTTGTTATTTTAAAACAGGTTTACAGATTGAGCAATAAAAAAAATGAGAAGTGTGCGGAACTGGAATTGGCACAGACATTCTTACATTCAACAGCCTTATGAAGTGCTCCTATGGTTGGAGGCAATTTTGAAATATCTCTTTATCTGCCAAGGCATATCTATCAAGGAATAGACACTCGTAAACATTCGACCGCTGAAGTCACTGTTTTCAAAAGGTGGCAAACAAAAAACTAAAAATTGACTTACGTCAATATTAAAGCTTCCGGTGGTTCGACAAGTTCTATTCCAAAAGGATTCAACAAAGTCAAGCGGTGTTACTGAATAGCGACTTCTTTTCGACTTCGTATCACAACAAAAATTTTTAGTGAATGAGGCAGAAAAAGAAATTTTTTTCTAAGGCAATCGAAACCTTTGAAATCGAGCCTTCGAAACAATCAGAAGAAATTTGAGGTAAAGTAAATATTTGAAAAAATTAATTTAAATTTCTGCAACCCTTCTCCCTTCCCTTTATTGCTGTGCCAATGTAGATTCTGTCGCAAACTGTGCTAAAACTGATGCCATTGCTTATATCATGCTCATTTTATCAAAGGATTTTTGTGACAAATGCCTTTATTCGAAGTCTAATGTCGTTTGAAAACAGATTTACCCACATTCAGTCAGAAAAACTTCCAGGCCTTTACCACTTAACGAACTGTAGTGAAGGGGAGAGGAATTCGATGACAACAGTCACAATCCACGCACGAGAATTCTTCATCACCGGATCGCTATAGATGAAAGTAATTTCCAAAATTAACGAGCAATCAAAAGAAAAAAGTCGAAGGAAAGACCAAAATGAGAAAGATAAACAAATTAAAGCATCGAAAGATGATTTCGACAAAACGATAACATGGGTTCACAAAACTAGCAAAGGGCACATTTCCGCATAGAAAGAATTCAGACAAGTCAACCCTCATGAAGGGCCCAGAAATCAAGTTTTTCTTCGAAAGTAACTTTAAAAACCGTAAAAAAATGATCGATTGACAATCCGACTCAAGTTCCTCACATGAAACCACCTCACTCACCCTAAACAAACAAAAATCCTGTGAAAGCAGTGGTGAGCAGTGGCAAGAGAAAAGAGAGAAAAAAAAAACTTACCTCAAGCGATGATAAACAAAAAATACATCAACGTATTTCACGGGAAACTGTTTACTGGCTAGATAGGGACATTCCGCTTCTACTTTCCCATTCCAACATCATATTCAAAAACTTAATAATAATATAAAAACAAAAGAGAACAGTCAATATCCCAACTGCGATTGTCTTTTTCATTTCTTTATTGTTATTATCATTACTTTATTCAAAACCACTAATTAAAAGAAAAACGATAGAAGACAATGATCTCTTGTTTTCCTTTCGCTGACCAATTTTTTTTCCTCTCTTCTCTTCTTTTTCTTCTTCTCTCATCCTTTTCCCAAATTTTTTTCCCTTCCTTTCATTAATCAAGAGATTGTTCCACTCTTATCAAGCTTTTAAACAATATTTAGAGTAAATACACATCTTCCTGAGGAATCCAATAATACTCCATTTTGTCATCTCATGTTTCATAACGCCTTGATTCGACTTTGTTGCTCATAAATTCATTTTTCTTTGTTGTGGACGCTCCATTTTTCGTTTGTAGTAAGTTAATTTCTTAAATTTTCTTAGAACTGTTAAACGCTCATTGTTCTACTTTTCTTCAATCTCTTAGACGAACGCAATCTGGACGACGAAGTTCAATTTTACTATATTTTTAATACGTCATCGCTTGATCTTTCCTTTGTCAATTCGACAAATAAATAAAAATGGTCGTTTAGGTTTTTCAGTGAAACATTCACCTAAGCCTCTTGGTTATATCTCTAACTTTTACGAAATACCCCAAAAAAGCCATTTTACTTCCTCTTCGTTCAAACCAACGCTCTTTTTTCTACTTTCAACAACCTTCTTCGAGTGAAATTCCCAGCATTTATTTTTAGTAAATAAAAGGCCTTCCGGTTTTCAAAAAAACAATTCAACTGAGGTCAAAAAAAGTCGAACACGCACACGGGAAAGCCAGTGCTGTGAATGTCATCGGCCTCTTGGTGGGCTATCTGGAAGTCACGTGATTCACAGTGATTCACATTACGATACTCGAATACTAACCTTGGAGGATGAACTGCCATCCAGTTTCCTTCGTTTCACATCTAGAATGAAAGAGCCAAACGTTATAAGACAAATTAGTTTTAATGGTCTAGGGATTATTGGATAGATGCAGCAGGTTTTTACCTCGATCAGGTTCAACGCTATCTCCTCCGTGTTTATGCGATCCCGAACTGCTGTTCGAAAGGCTGCTGAGATCTCTTGTATCGTCCATGTAATGTCCAGTTCCGCTATAATATCCAGGTATATATCTCTGTTCGTCTTTGCTTAATGGTATAGACTCAACGTATCTTTCATCCTGCAACAACATGGGAAGAAATTTTTAATATTTCGTTGATAATTAAGTATTCTTGACAAGTAGTAAATGATGCCTTAGTTCAATGAATGCACGGTGTCAGTCTCTTTATTTATTAGCCTTAGCTTAAGAGCTAGTTAGTTAATTTTTTCTTACCCTATAAGATCTTTCGTCTTTCGAATGTTTATCTTCTTTCCTTTCCTTGCTCCTTGGCTTTTCCTCCTTCTGCAACCGGACGTCTTCCTTAATTTCTTCTTTCTCGACTTTTTCTTTATTGTTAACTCTGAAAACAACATTTAAACAGGTGTTTAGCACTTTGATGAGGAAGAGTTTAAAATGACATTATTTCAGGGTTATTACTTACGCGTTATGATATACGGGTGTCGTCTCTTTTTTAATTTCCGAAGTATCCCTTCTGGTAGTCCGCGACTTCCCGTTTTCTTTATTTTCAGATTTATTATTGGACTTTTCCCTTTTCTCAATTTTTTCCGCTCCCTCGCTTGCATTTTCCTTCTTTTCTTTACCTTGTTTGTTTGATGGTTTGCTAATGACCTAAAAATATTAAAAAAAATAATAAAAGACATGCATACATTTTTCTGTGAAAAATTTATCGCCATCTACTTGAAAGTGAAGAGGATCGGTCCAAATAAGTCAATCGGCACGTAAGTAATTCCAAAATCAGAATGCGTTTCACTCCAATCCACAGATTCAGCCAATCACAACGCTCAAAAGTACTGCCCCAAATACAGAGCTCGGGCTTAGTTGAATAGTTCTTTGCTTACAGAAGACAACTGTGAAAGTTTTTGTTCCTTATGACTAAGTTAAGATTTCGATTAATAACGTTTTTTGGTTTTTGGTTGTTCACAAGCCACGTAGTTTGTGTTTTTTAAAACGGTCACTTCGAACACTGCACAACACGAGACGCACACAAACGAATCGGATTCACAGCGAAGAAAGGCCGATAACAAAACGTTTCGACAACGTCCGAGCTGTTGTCATCATCAGTGGTTACTGAGTACTGAGTTTGTTTTGCAAGGGCATAGGAAACTAAGGGTTTCAAAAAAGGAAAAACATTGGAGAGACGGACAAAAATGAGGAATTTGAATGAATTTGAAAAGAAGGGGCAATAAACACTCAGCGCGTGGCAGTCAAAGAGCCGATTTTTATTATTTTATTATTTTCAAGGACTGGAACCTAGGAAAGGAAAAAGGACTGTCGATGGTTTTTTTTTGGTAAAGACAGGAGTTTAGAAACACAAAAATGAATGGAAAGAAAATTGTTCAAGATTGCTTTCTATCGACTGTGACCGACCAACAATCAATTCGTGATGATAGATTTATTGGTCATACATGATGTACGAAATACAGAGATGATTTAAAAGAGACCTACCTGATGAAACTCGCTCTCCCTCACCATCATTGGCGCTTTTGCTTTCAAATGTCCTCCGTAGCTCATGGCTAAAATGTACAAATCTTGTCGCTGATTGTTTTCTTCTTGTTGCACTTTGGTTATTGTCTTCTCGATGATTTGGGCCAATTTTACAATTACAGGAAAATGAGGTAAGATTTTTATTAAAACGATTAAAGAATTCCTGATTTGAGTGTAGTCCTTTGATTCCAAACAGACAACCATGGCTTTCGTGATTTTGTAATGCCATTTGTGACAAACGTGACGATAGTTCTCGTATGATACCTAATCGTTCAAAAGAAAAACGATCTCAAAATAAGCCCAAACAAATTACAGCCTAAACTACAGAAGTGAACTGTTAGTTATGTAATATTTGATGTTAAAAAAATAATGATGAAAATTTTCATGTAAGGACTTACCTCATCGTTGGCATCTGAAAACTGATTGCTGACGCGAAATTTCGTGACAAATCCAGGATGATTAGCGCACTCGGCCTTGAAAATATTAACGTCGCCGTGCCATCTCATTACCAATTCCAACACAGAACAAAGAAACCTTCCGTAGCGATTGGCTTCATTCTCCGTACATAAAGTCACCGTATACGTTAAGTCACATAGTAACTAATATTGAAAAATAGAGGTATAACACCACATCAACTCATTAAAACTTTTATGAAACTGGATTTATTTAACTCATTAAGTTCAATCCGATAAAGATAAATTATTAATAAAACCCATTGACTCACCTTATCGAAACACAAAAGAGTCGAAAAATTTGCTGTTTTTAGAGTGTGAACTGTATGGATAAATTTAGAACAGTATAGAGCGTCGACTGAAGTGAAAATGCACCGCGGGAAAACACACAATTGCAAGAATTGCATAATTGACTCATTTTTCGGAGATCTGAGCGATTTCGTGGGAAACCAACTGTCTTTCTCAAGTTTTAGTCGGGCCATCACCTTTTCCACGTGCTCCTGTTGTTTCTTCCTCTCATCTTGCAATTTCTCCATTAGAGCATTAAATCTCTCTTGTTCCTTTTTCCCTTTGCTTGTAGTCTGAAAAGGAAAGTCATGGTTTGGACATCAAAAAAAGGCGGGTACATACTTCCCACTAGATTTCAACAAATGACAATGACATTTATAATTACCATTTCCTTCGAATCTAAAACTTGGAGGGAAGATTGTTTTATTTTATTTATTTCCTTTTGATAGCTTTCCACGGGTACTTGCAGGTCGTACATCGTGAGACTCCAGAACGTGACCAGAAACTGAGGACTGATATCCTCCCAAACTTTAATGGAATGAAGAGGTTTCACCGATTCTATCAATGGCGTCATTACTTCTTGCACAGCCTCGCAATATTTTTGTTGTTTTGCCTGCAGACTTAGTTTTTTGTAATTTGGATCGCTCTTTCTCAAAGCGTCGTACTTCATCTAAAAGTAAATTAATAGCGTGACATTAAAAACAATTTAAAAGGGCAAGGTAACGCAAGAAATACTTACATTTATGGCATGGTTAAGCGTTGGTCTAGCCAAAAAAAACGCAACATCTGCACTTATGTGATACTCTGACAGCATGGCATGGATAGAGGGAAATCGAGCGTCGTATTCATCAACTGAAAGTGTTGAACATAGGAAAGTCCCAAACTGGACCAGAGTATCTTGACACTGAAAATTCGAAAAATGAAGACAAACATTGCATACTGCAAACGCAAACAAGTTCGACACTTCATAGAACCGAATTAGCAGAAATGACAAAGTTATGTCATGCACGAGGCGACGTGACGATAAATTTACAGAAATTTGAAGAAAAACTTACCTGGTCATACAATTTCCCGACT
This sequence comes from Columbicola columbae, assembly GCA_016920875.1. Taxonomy (NCBI): domain Eukaryota; kingdom Metazoa; phylum Arthropoda; class Insecta; order Psocodea; family Philopteridae; genus Columbicola; species Columbicola columbae. Next base: position 19,707,689 of record JADMLL010000002.1, read on the forward strand.
AGTTTCAAATGACTTTTGTCAGTCTCCCTGTAAATGACGCAATACCTTTGTTGCGCCATTAGAAGACACAAGGAAACACCCAAATCCTGTTCGCTCAGAGCTTCCTTCAGTCTGAGAGACGATTTCTTGGTGTTTCGAACTTGGCTGAAATAACCCGCTTCCCCTTTCAATAGCTCCCCACCAGACATCGCGTTTAGCTGATCCGGCGTCATTTCTTCAGCAGCTTCTATCCCTGCCATTTTCTGTACGACTTCTCTCATGATTAATAAATCGAGACTGAAATCAGACACGTCAAAGAGAAATATTAATTCTAGAAAACCGTCGGTCAATATTTTCAGTTTTAATCGTTAGTTGGTTTTCACTGACAATGTTAATAAATCGAGGGTATAAATACAATTCCCAGAGATTATTCATAATCATCATCTAAGCTCGGTAAATGTGACAAATTACTAAATATTCAACACATTTATCGGCTGGCTTATAAGATCTCCAATTCGTAATGGGAAATTTATAAAAGTTTGTTCAGATCTTGGGTTTTGTCACTTTTTCGCCTCTTGTATTCGTCGCTTCAAATTCGGAGGTTCGTGGACTGTTCCTAGTGAACACAGATGCTTGGCTCGCTTGCTTTGTCAGACAAGTGACAGAAGTCATGCACGTGAGTAAACTTTTATTAAATTTCCCATTATGAACTGGAGATCTTATAAACTAGTCGGTAAATGTCATGAATATGTAGTAATTCGACATATTTACCATGCTTAGTTGACGATTACGAATAATCCCCAACTATTGTACAAAATAACTGATTTCTCACTTACGCCTTTAACAATTGTACAAGTTAAACATTTATTTTACCTTTTTTCTGCTTTGAGCTGATTTGCCACGTACTGCAACAAACCGGTTAATTCGATGTTGTACTTCTTGAAAGCAGATCCACAAAATGAGGACAAACTTTGAAGCCACATGGATATGGATGTTCCGTCGTATTTGAACCTATCCTTATCCACAGACGTATTGGCTAAAGTTTCGACTAGACAATACCCAAGAACGTCGTAGGATAAATTAGTTAAAAATTTCAGCGAATCCACAACCGGACCGATTAAATTCTCATACATTTGAATTTGAATTAATACCTTAAAACGAAATTTAAATGAATCACTTTTAGAGTTTAGCTTAAACTTCATTTGTGCTACCTCCCGTGGTACTTACGTAATCGAATAAAACTCCAGGAGACGCGTGAGTTAGTTTCCCGATAAGCCTGCCCACAGGTTTTATATTTTCTTTGCTCACTCTCTTCATTATGTTTTTTATATTTTTTAGTGCTTCTCCATTTTTACGTAGAAGTTTTGCATACTCATTCGGAGTTTCATTTTTCCATCTACTGTATAAACAATACCTAAAAAACATGAAAAATATACTAAACAATCGAAACTAAATCATTCAACTTGTTTTACACGTTATGTGGGAGTAGTAGCGTAGCCGTTAAAGTTCCTGACTTGGACGCAATGATTGTGAGTTCGAATCCTCCTCCCAAATCCTGTTATACCCAAAAATCAAGGGTCAAACGGGATTAATACCACCACCAAAACCACAAAGTTTTTGTCTCGAGAAAAATATTTTGTTTTACACGTTATGTGCTCATCTGGAAGCCCTAAATAAAACAGCCCAAAGCGGAAGTTACAAATCCTCGGTGACAACCTCGAGTTCGAAAATCCGATTTCTCAGGAAAGATGATACTCGATAGGTGTCTGACCCAAATAATGTCCAATTAGTGAAGGGTCACTTTCCCGACACCCAATACAACAATTACCCAAGGCAGAATCGAAGCGAATTTAGCCCTATTATTATCGAAAGTTATAATCAACAAATACATCTGTTGTTGGAGCAAAAGAGTAGAAAGTTCTCGACACACCTCTGCGATGACCCTTGAAACAATAAACAACTCAAAGTCACATCAAATCCTGAAATAACCCATTACAGACAGAGGTTAATCTGGCTCCTCCGTACGCAACTAAAAGCCAATTCGAAGGTAGGGGTGCTGCTATCGAAAACAACCAGCAAAAGGTATACGTGAAAGTGAAAACATTCAGTTATTCATGAACCCGGACGTTGACATGTTCGGAGGAGCTCAGGTTACGAAGCTTGTGGCTTAGTGATCGGAGTGCTGGAGTCTAAAACTTATAATAGAGGCGACTCAATAAAAAATATAAATTCGTAAATTTAAGTATCTAACTGGAATTAGTTACTTAGTTAGTCACTGGAATTCTTGGAAGCTTGGCCTAGGTTCCGCCTAATTTTTCGCTTTCATCTGCTCAACGGGTCTGAGTCTTAATCAGTTTGTCTGAACAAAAATTTCAAAACGAAACAACTCACCTTATTTGATAAGGATAATTTTTAACGACATTCCACACTTCCTCAGCTATACTACAATTGCAGTCCATATAGGATAAAGAAGGTAGAATAACTAAGTCAAGAAGAACTACGATATCGTGATAAAGAGAATCGAATACAGGAGGATGTTTCACTCCTTCATCGCCTAACTGAGATAAGCTAACTTTACACAAACGGATGATCTGAAAAGAAAGATATATGATTAAATATGGTCAAAACTTTAATTTTTGCATAAAAAAAGGAACAAATTCACACCTTGTACATAAGAACAGGATCGAAATGCAGAGAAGGTCCTAATGAAATCAGCATTGGAATTACGTCTGCCCTCAATCCCAGAAATGTAGTCACGGGTTTTGGTGTGAATTTATTTTTTATAGGAGGCGGAGGACTTCTTTTGACCTTCCCGGAAATGCAGCAGTTTCTGTTAAAAATTACTTTCGATATCAAAATAATTTCCCCGTTAGTTGAAAATCTAGAAAGTAGAACACCCTTATGTGTAGTACTGTGTTTGATCAGGCAGTTACTTGTAAAAAGTAAAACCTAACCTTGATAGTTTATCAAATTTCTAAAGCACAAATATAATAAAACTTAATTACTTACACTGAATACAGAGGTTCTATTAAAGAATGCAGTAAATTGCACATGGCTTTCGCAACAGGAGGTTGTTCCATAACGCAATGTTCGGGTAAATTCTTGCACAGCTCCTGACAAACTGACCAAGCTCCAATTGTGAGCAAGGCTTCACAAAGTCCAAATTTTTGAGTCATAGCATACTGTAAAATAGTAATGAAACAAAATAATTCTTTTATCAATCCTACCCTGATAACATTAATTTGAATTTCTCTAAACCTAACCTAATGACAGAATATAATACCAAATGTATCTAACCTTTTCTTGTAAAGATTCCTTTTCAGGCTCAGATTCTTCATTTTCCTTTTCTTTGGTAGAAATAATATTTAATTTCCGAGCAAATTCCTTGGCTTCTTTCATATCATTCTCCCATTCCTTTTCAATGACACTATCTAAAGGCATAAGCTGAAAGTATATTTTCCAAACAATTACGGAGAGAGAAAGAAATTGAACCATCATCTCACAAGTGAGAAGCCTGGGGTCAAGTAGTCCAGTTGCCCAAGTAACATAGTAACATTTGAGTATTCAAGCCTGTTGCCACATTTTCTCATACCCATGGTCATGGTTATAATTAAAACTCAACTCCTGTCATTTTTTGGTAGTACCAATCACCAACATAAAACAAGACATGAATATATAACTATGACCAACACAATTAAACTTCATTAATAACCCAATTTAAAAAGCTTATTTAAAACAAAAACAAAAAATTCAGTTTCACTCACCCAAGGATAAATTTCATTCAATTTTATAACATTATACTGAAGAAGAAGTGCTGTTACTGTATATAAATTCTTTGGAGTATGTTCTTTGTTTTCATAATAGTGTGAAAATTTGAAACCAAGTATTTCACAAAGAACTTTTGGCTCATTTGTATAAGACTTCAAAAGTTCCATAAATATTTCTGCATATTCAGTTCTAAGTTCAAAAGCTTCTAAAATAATATCCAAGACCCTATTTGGGTCCAAGTTGAAGCATCCTATAAGTGATTTGGTGGCTTCCAATAGGTTCTCAGCTGTAAAATTTGTTGTAATTTCTTGATTTAACTGAGTTATTAATTTTGCATAACCTTCACTTTCCTCCCTCAATAAGTTAAACTTTTTCTGCTTATAACTGAAAAACAAAATGGCATTGTTTATTATACAAAACACACTTTTCTAAACTCAGCAAATATTTTTTTCATTTAATATGTTAAAACTACTTACTATAACTTGGTTTTGATCCTAATGAATTTAGTATAAAAATTCCTATTTTTAAGAGTGCCAACATCCTGCAATGTATCTATCTCCAATCTCTCCTTCAACAATTTTTCAGGTATAATCTTTTCACACTCCCTAACTATTGTGCAAAAATTATTCCTTTCATCTGTCACTTTCGAACATGAAGTCTCTAAGTCTAATACATTCAAAACATCTAACACAATGCTAGGAATATCCATGTGAAGAGTTAATATATCTCCTATTGTAGCTATTACCCATTCTTTTTTAAGTGAACCATTCACTCCTAATGACAAGAGCTCATAAATACATCTTGCAGGTTTGACTTCTCTCTGAACATCTGATGACTCTGTCAATGAATTCTTCAAAATCTTCAAGCTATAAAATTACAAGTTATGTAAAAACTCTTGAAAATCTTACAATAAAGGGGTACTAACACCAAAGGGAAAGAGTTTATCAAAGAAGGACAGTGGATCTTTTAATATTGAAGAGTACGAAAAACTAGGCGTACTTTGGGTTTGTTACAAAACACCGTTATACTCAATTTAGAGTTTAATAAACAGCCTATTAATTTCTACAAAAAGAAATACTCTTGGTTATATGCAAGAGTCTAGCACAGACCAACAAGTAGGAGTATCCGTTAAACATTTTAAAACAACGAGAGTGATAAAAGTAAACAAGATATAAAAGAACTAAATGTTAGTACTAGAATGTGACGCCATGAAAACTACGTCAAAAAGTGTTTTAAATTATCACAATCAGCGGAAAAAAATTTAAAAAACTTGAATTTTTTTCAATTCTAAAAAAAAAAGTGAAACTTACAATTCTGATTTCCCTTGCTTTTCCCAATTTTTCCACATTTCAGGCGACAATATTAAACAAGAAGAAGCCGCCATCTTAACTACATACACCGCCTTTTTGAAAGCAAACATAAAAAACGCAAAACGATGTACATCTCTATGACTTGTACACGGTGAAAAATTCCGTTACTTGGCTCCATGGTTACATACCCAGTCTTTTACCAATCTATTGTAGTTCTAACTTTTTCACTCCAGCTCTACGCTTTGTTGGTCACCCTCATGGTCTTGGTCACGGTGTACATAAGAATAATCGGGAAAGCCTTATTTATTTTAATAGATTTTAAGAAAAGGGGTATCATACATGTTCACAAATGTTAGAAATTGTATGATAAAATGTAAAAACCCAGTTTAACCGGATAAAACACTTATAAAATAACACGGACATTTTGCCAAATTTAGAACTGGTGTCATTAGCAGGGTGGTGGTTAGACTTCAGGTTGAAGTGAAGGAAGGTTGGCTTCGATGGACAGCACGAGTGAGGTGGGTGAATTGAAATAGGACAGAAGACAAAGGGTTTTTTGCCAGATTGTTTCGGATAGGTAGAGAAAAGGATCAGCAGTGATTATTTACTCTACCTGTTCTCTACCACCACGATAGTGCCGCCACTTCTAAAGTTGGCAAAACGTGGGTGCTATTATATAAGTGTTTCATCCGAACAAGTAGTACTTTAGTTTTTGTGAAACAATTTGACGTTGTTAGTTAAAAATCCAACTGTTTTTGGTGTAATATAATTTAGTGATACGTGATGATAAGTAACGGCCATAAAAACTTAAAAACAATTCAGAGATATTAAAATTTGTTCTCCAAGTTCCCTCAAGTGCACGATACCTACGTTTTTAGTGTTCAGTCATTTTTAAGGATGTGGTCTTTATAGGTGTGACTCATTTTATTCCAAGAACTAATTAAGATATCAACTTTATATTTAAACGGAGGTTAGAAAACTACAAAAAATAAAAGTAAAAAAGTTTCAGGTCGAAAAGGCGTACATTTAGGCCTAGAAATATTTGATTTTATTTCGTGAAACCATCATTTTGAAGGACAAAGTCTTTCTAGTTTTAACAGTTGAGATGAAAATCTGAGAATCGAAGACAAATATTCATTCACGCTGTAGTTATCAACGATTCCAGAATAAATGTTTGTTTATTTTGGAGTGCTTTTCTAACAGTTTTTCTGCTTTTCCATAATTCGTGTCGTTTACGTTTTTCCAGAAAAAAAGAAAAATGATAATTTCTGACTTGATTCCTTACTTATGCCTCACTCTAGCACAACATTTTAATGAATTATTTTGCCTTGCGCATGTTCAACCTCCTTCTGTCGTCGAAATCTTTGCACTTCGTAATTTCTCCCTTTTCTTACTTCTCGTTGTTACGTCTTGTAAGAAAATTTTTGATCTTTCCTATACAATTCTTTTCTTCTACTTTAATTTTTCGGGTTTAGTTTACAATATGTATAGTATAAATTGATGTGACTTATCACAGTTTTCTTTGAATACAACTTTTCTCCCACATCGTTTTTAAATTCTTAAATACTCATTAAATTTCGTCCGCTAATTAATCCTTAGCCTTTATCTTCGCCAAACTAATTTTCTTCCTTTTTTTAGCTGTTGAAAAAATCTTATCCCTTAAGTTTCCACAATTTAATTTCTGACTTATTTCAAAAGGATTTAATTCCCTACAGATACTTTCCTTTCTGCAAAGAGAGAAAATTCTTTTTATAAATTTAGGATTTTATTAAGTTTTAGTTTATAATTAGCTTTTTATTAAAAAAAAAAGTTTGTTTCTTCTACCCTTTTATTTAACAGTTTTATTTTTGAAACACTGTACAGTATACTGTATGCTCTTGAAAAAGAAAGTAGAAAAACGTTTTCCTTACTTATAACATTTTCAATCCTTTCTCTTTACTTTCCTTCTTCAAAAATGGCCTGACATCTAAAACCAATAAATTACCAACTTATAAACGAAAAACCTATCCTCTTAATTTATTTGGTGTTTCTGAATTCGGCATAAAATTGGTCTTTAATGTCATTAAATTAAAAAGGGAGGAGTTTAAGTCAAGGTGCAAAAAGGCTTTCTACGAGGTGGTAATTTTGCAGAAAGAGGAGTCGAAAAGACTCCGAAGGAAGGAGGGTCGTGATGCCCTCCTTGGTCGTATCTCAAACTAATTTGGGCGCGTTAGGCTGGGTTGCACAAGATCCGGAGGAAGGCGGTTCAAGCTGTGAAGGATAAGACTTGTCTTGACTTCTAAAGGCACAGGGTTGTGCAGATTACGGATGATTTCTAATTCGCTCACAGATCTTCTCTTTAAGACCTTTGGATGTCGACTCAGGAGTTTTAGCCAGTGCAAATTCAACATTTTCTCTATTTCCTCCCCAAAAGAAGGACGGACACTCAAGAAGTTTGTCGTGGATAAAAAAAATACGATAATTTGAATATTGTAAGCCCTAAAAACTTGAAAATGTTATCATCACAGTGATTCACGGATTATTATCCGACACTTGGTAGAGGCCTCCGTGGCGCAATCGGCTAGCGCGTTCGGCTGTTAACCGAAAGGTTGGTGGTTCGAGCCCACCCGGGGGCGTATTTTTTGTTAATAATATTAATATTTTTGTCCGTCAAATTCACATATCCTTTTTCACTACATTTTTTGTCAAATGTTCTTAGAAGATCGAAATAAAGGAGTAAATCTAGCGAATATATACTGCATATGTTCCGACAATTTTTTCAATATCACCTCTTTATCTGATTAAAGTTGCAAATTACTGAATATTTAGCACATTTAGCGGCTAGCCTATAAAATCTCTAACTCGGGTTTTGCCCGTAAAATTTATTGTCACAATAATAATAATATATATTAAATATATATTAATACATATTAAACCTATATAGGCCTTGCGGCATTCAAGGCATCAAGGTCAAGGCACAATATCAAACTAACATGTAATGAGTACAAACGTAAAAAGGAAGAAATATATAAAATAAAATGAAAATTTTGACTAGTACTGTGCACCTGATTTTTTAAAAAATGTTCAATGCGTCACTCGTTTAGAATAAAACTACGTAATTTTAATGCTTGGCACATTAAAAAGTAGATATTTATTAGGTTGGCACTGTCCGAAGAATCCTGAAGTAGCTACGGAAGATTGGAATTTAGAGTACCCCGAAACTCGGCGTACATTGGGCACCTGAGGAGAAATGCTCCAGTGTTTCCGGTTCTTGCAGATTGCAGTCTTGGCCAAGCTGGACTTGAGGCTAATTACAAATGTAACTATTCGCCGTGAATTTCGCCTATTCCTTGTTTGTGACCCTTAATTGTTTGTGAAAAGCCGAATGATGGGGAAACCAATTGATCGAGTCCATTTATTTTTATTATTGTCATATTTATTTTGAATCATATTTTTCATTAGTGGAAAGGTATTTTGATAAAATTTGCAACATTTGCTGAATGCCAGCTGCATTCAGATTCGTGGGGGAGTTAGATAGTTATGTACGATAAAAATAAAATTAAAATGGAACTTTTGCTTTTTATGATTTCAAGCTAACAAATGGTCATTTACATTTTTAACATATTACCTAATGTTTATGGATGTCCTCTTTTCATTTAGAACATAAGAGAAATATTCTGCATCGAATATTCAGCCAGTTACATCTTGTGCTAGTGCAAGTTACTACTGCGATGCACTAGGATTCACTTATACGAAGCCAAACATAGACAAAGCTTTTTAAAAATTTCTCAAAGAAATGGAGCCCATAAATAACCGTAAAAGGCATGCTTCACGGATCATAAACCTGAAAAACTTTTAAGTCATCATAAATAGCCACGATTGGCTACAATTCATTTTATATTTTTCTCTGATTCAATAACTTCCCACTGAATCAGCCATCATACAGAACACATGAACTCATAACATTAGACTTGTGTTATTATAGACAATTAACTTCTGACCCTTAAACTCAAAATTTCCTTTTAATAATGTGGTCTCAAAGTCCTTACTGTTATTTGTTCACTCACCTTGTGTTGAATTGAAAATCTTTGTAAAATAGAATTTTGAAGAAGGGTTCTCTCCCAAGCCATTTAGGATTTGAGAGATACGCCTGCCACGTAGAAAGTAAAGAATCCACCCATGGACAAAGCTTTGTGAAGCTATTTTAAAAAATTAAAACACTTTATTATAGGCTTAGATTCAAATTTATTATTTACCAATCTTATATATTTAACCCTGAACTCAGAAAACATTCGGTCGTCTAAGGAAAATTGAAATGTCACTGGATTGTGTGCATATATATATATATATATACACAATACACCCTAATATATATAAAAATTAAGGGGGTATATGTCATTTTAAAAAAATCGATTTTTAAAAAATGACGTATACCCCCTTAATTTTTCATAATGGAGTTAAAACAATCGTAAGTGAAGTTTCAAGTACTTAGGGAACCGTGACGTGTTGCATCGAGACATCCTACTGCTTGTGGAGTTAAGCGAACCTGAGCTTATATGTTGTTCTGGTTGTTATATTGTTACTAGACGTATATATATGTAGCTTGGGACGCCCTAATGATAAGCCGTGCTGACTCCCTGCCGAAGATAAGGCATGTAGAACTACATTGAGTTATTATAGTATGGTAATATTCACTAACCCGTTATTTATTTCATAAATAAAATTCTTAAGTGCCAAAAACTTATTCCTATTGGAAATTTAAAATTTTTTAAAACATGACATTACAAATTTTCTTTTCAAATTTTGCTTTTTACAATAAGATAAAATTTTTCGATGTTCTTGGACGCATCGTGATCAAAATTTCTTTTGCCCTTCATTAGGTGTGATTAAACCGTAGAAGTCTTGCATTTATTTGAGCACTCTTTCAGTTCCATCATTTACCACCTTCAATGTTAAAACATTTTCCTTGGTCTTTTAAAAGGAAACATTATTTGACCATAAGGAAGGACATCAGCCAAGAAAACTGTCACATATTTTAAGACGCTTAGACAGCTTAGACAAGCATTTCTCTTTTAAGTGTCTGTTCAAAAAGAACCCACGCACCTTTGACATGGCCTGTATTAGAGGCTATGGTATCACAACAAAGAAACGGAACTTTTTCTTGAAGATTCTAGTCCATTATTGCACTCCTGGCTTCTCGAAGAGCTTTCCAACCTTCAACAGCAACAAATTATTCTTTACTTCCCTAGGTTATTAGTATCAGAAGACGTTTTTCTTTTAATTTCCGAGTATCTAAACCGGACAGTACTTTAACACCCTAGTGAACAGTCACGACATCTGTACTTTGTTTTGAAAATCAGCTTTTATGGCAGCAGCACGTTATTTCCGTTTTTCTCTGCGAATCATTTAAATTGAGGACTTGCTTATTGGAAATTCGTCAATATTATGTCTAAGTGCATCAATAGTCGCTTCAAGAATAAACACTAAATCTCTCATACTTAACTAACATCTATTTATTGCTGCTACTAATTTTGGACTCATGAAATCTTTCACTGTGTTGGTTTTACTACTACAGGGCATTATGTGCCCAGACACTCTATGCAAATACTCTTGTAAATCTACGGTTTCGTTAGAATCAGAAGACAAATCGCTTCGTGACGGTTTGGAGGATGGTACTATAAAAGTTGATGCGGAGAAGTCTTTAGTTCTGTTTTTCTTCCTCGATAGCTTTAACGGGCACTCTTTCCTCTTGACCTGCCAGCTTTTTGCCCTCCACAGCTAAATGACCGGGTCGACCAGGTTCTCTCTGACACTACAAGAAGATTCTATCTTCATCTATTTTTATTAATTTAAGGGCATCGGCACGTGCAATGCCCAAGAAATTATCTAATTGTCGACAACTTCTAGTCGACGCTACTTAAATACGTGTTTTGTTTTTTGTTGTTCTTCTTCAAGCCCCTCCAAACTTGGTAGATATTTTTATGTTTTTTCAGGACATTAGGTAAATATTTGGTCTGTATGCGTGCATTCCCAGTAGATAGTGTATTTGGGAAGGGCAAATTTTGGGCTTTCATTGGCAGTTAAATAATGCATTTTACGAATACTGTAAAACAGTACGGCCAGAACTTGCCCATTGGAGGGTAGTTTCGAACTTATTATTTGATGGTGGTGTCTCCCATTATAACTATACATTTTTTAGAACTGCGTAATTCCACTGACATGCTGACTATTTGAAAAAAAAACGTCTATTAACTATACCATAACAACCAGAACAACATATGAACTCATATTCTCTTAAGACCTTAAGTAGTAATATGTCTCGGTGACACTCGGCACTGGTTCCTAAGTACTTGAAATTTCACCTACGATTGTTTTAGCATCATTATAAAAAATTAAGAGGATATACGTCTTAACAAAAATTGATTTTTTTTATTAATATTTATTTAATCTAAAAAATCTCACAGTATTTGGGTCATCTTCCCAGACGCCTTAAGAAGGTTCCCCCACTCCCTCTATAAAAAATATTTATTTAATACCAATTATTTAAATTTTATATTATAGCCTATATATAATTGATTTCTGGTGCAATGTATTTACTTTGGTTATTGACAAAAAGGTAGAGGATGGCTGAAATATTCAGAGGATAAAATTTACTTTAGTTAACTGAAGTCTAATATAAACATAAAATTTAGAAAGTTTGCTCAGATGTTTGGCTTTGTCAATTCCCATATATTCGCCGCATCTAGTTCCAGGATTTTAACGTATTCCTACCCTTTCTCATCCACTCTACCTTACTAATCCTTCTGTCTTACTACTAGTATACCTACTATTACTATACTAATACTACTTACTACCTACTAATGCTTTACTAATACTATACCTAAGCCTTATGGCCTTACTATTTATCCTATTTCCTTTTCCTCCCCACCCATCCTCCTAATCCTTACCTACTTTCTGTCTTCTCTCCCGCCAACTCCTGGGGCTTGGACATTGGGTCGTTCCCCATTAAACCCCAAACCCTATGTCCTATCAACAGCTTATAGTTCCTTCCTCGGGGGCAGTTATTCGTTTTGTTGGGGATGAAAAAAAATCCGGGGATTCATTGTTACTGGCGAGTACAGTTTCTTGGCTTGGTTGGCTTTTTTAAGTCTTTATTAAATTTTATATTCTGAGTTGAACATTTTATAAACAAGTCGGAAAGTGTGATAAATATTTAAAAACTTGTCACATTTACCAGGCTTCGTTGATGATTACGAATAATCGCCCAGAATTATACAAATATTCGCTCGATCTATCACCTTTACAGTAACATATATAAAAAAAGTAATAAACGTTTAGTTTAACATAAATTTTTCAAAACAGATTTTAGTTATTATTATATGCATTAACCTTTTCATGGCCTGAAACAGATTTTACTAATAAAACATAACAATAGTTTTCACGATAGTAATTACACTTAATTATTAATAAAATGACTTTAATACAATTTTAATGAGTTACGAAGGGTTTGAAAAACCTGATCTCGGAGGGAGAAATGTAAAATACATCGACTAGGTAAAAAAAAACATTTGGTAAAAAGAAGTTTCTTACTTAATCACAACTGTAGAAAAATCCTGAAGGAAGTGTAAAAGTAATTCGCCAAATGATAAGGTCTTTTTGGATTGTTAAATCGAGGAAGAAGTAAAGAGTAAGCAATTCTGGAAGCCCATTAGTTTTTAGAAAGACCTCTAAACAGAATACTTTTTAGACTTTGTTTTAAACTCTGCCTTAGCCCTTGTCAGATGTTACTGTTATCAAAACCAAAATGGTATGGTTTTAGTAACTGGTCATTGTTTTTATTAACTTTGTCAGTCGTTCGCAGTCCCACAAACCTGCCAATTTCTACCTGATTCTCTTTACAATTAAAACAAATAGGGAATAATAAATTTTAGTACATGGGCCTCTTACCATTAAAAGGACATTTTTGATTCATCTTATATAAAGCTTCTATAAAGTAGGAGGGGAAAAAACAATAAATTCCTTGGGGGCCGGGTGGAGTAAGAAAGTAAATTTCATATACGAAGGATTCATTTTTTACATTTCTCGAGGGAGTTAAGTCCCACGCGAAAGAAATTGAAATAAACTAAACAAAAAAGGGAAAAAAAGGAAAAACAAAGGGAAGTGGATTTTGTATAAATAAAGAAAGGAAGAAAAGAAGCGGATATTAATTTAAAAGCCACTGGAGGAGATAACAGAAAAAAGTTACTTTGGTGAAATGTTTACTGGCCAACTCAAGACCCGTTTAACTGTAGATTGTTGCATTCTCTTCTGCTATTCTTCTACCAGACAGCCACCGATCCTTTCTAATGTTGGGTTTTTCCCGAATCGTTCATCCACTCAAAAATATCCTGTTACGGGGGCTTCGGATCGACGCTGAATAATCCATCGTCTGCTGCCTTTTCATCTATATTGGAAAGCAGTGTAAATGAATTTAACACAAAAGCTACTAGGTAGGGCAGGCTACCTATATATCTCAGGGGAAAAATGAAAATAGGAATAAATACTGAAATATAAATCGTTTAAGCATGTAAAAATTGTACAAGTCTTAAAATGGTCAAATTGACCAGTACTGGTAGGTTGTAGTTGTTGGAAGCAGTGGAAACCAAAACAAGAGAAAAAAAGGTAAAAATTTAAAAACATTATTTAAAATGTTTGCCTGATTCTATCGAGAGGTAATATTCACCTAAGGTTCTGAATTTTCCCATAGGCCAAATATTTACAAAATAATAAATGCATGGATAAAATAGGATCCCTTTAGGTGCGGTTGTTTTAATTTTTAACTCGAGGCTAAATTAAGTGCTTGAAAAATAATTGCCTTATTTCTAGCTGTCAGAAAAGGGGAAACGAGGGAAAAATGTGAAAAAATGTTTTGAGCTGTTTTTAAGATTTATTCATAATTGGAAACAATTCTCTGTTTTCTAGAGGCAGTGAGCGAGAGGGGGAAGGGAGAGGAAGGGGAAAACTTCAAATTGCACCTGCACACGAATATCACCGTAGATGCCCGAATAAGGCACGAAGTCAGCTTCGTGAAATCGGAAATCCACGAAGATCGGTTCGGGCCAGTCTTCGTCGCGTTGTTCTAGGGGTCGGACTGTGCTTTTTCCGTTTGATTTTTGAGGGGTTAAATTTAATTCCTTTCGTTTCGCCGGCACAGAAATTAGATTTCAGTTGGTTTTTGGTGGATTCTTTGCTCAGAGTAGGCGTTTTGAGCATGTTGATATTGAATTAATTGAATAAGTGTGACGGTGTAGTGAAAATCGAATTGAGGTTTCATCACTGGAGTGGATTATCTGGCATCTTCACTTTTTAATTTTTGGATATTTAACGTCATTTTTGACCTAAAAAACGACTGTTTTCTCTCTAATTAATTATCAAGGTAAATAAATTTGGTATAAGGAATAGTAAATATTATTCTTTCATGTTCGGTTTATCGTAGCCGACAGATTTTATTTCAGATGCATGGCACAATTTTTGCGCCAAATAATGGTGTTAGAGATGTTTAATCTGAAACATTCCTGTTTGTGAACACTTTTAAAAGCGGAAATCAAAGTTTCAGAAAATTGTGTGTTGGCATTTTTGAAAGAATTAAGGCGCGTTGCGCAAGAGTAGTTTACTATTTAGTCCTCCATTTTTATTTGTTGTCTCGAGTTGACCTTGAAGGATTCTCATGCCTTTGTGTTGGAATTTAATATTTATTTATTTTGAATGAAAATGGGGAAGAAAATACAGTAAACACACGATTTACAAAATTTTGAATTATTGGATTATTTTTGAATTTATTTAAATTAATTTGAATAACTGAATAATATTCTAGAATCAGTTAATCCAAACTGCGTTGACGCGAACATTTTAAAGATCTGTGGACTGATCAGGATCTGGAAGACCAGTGGAAGAATTTTAGGCCTCAGGTCGTGTTATCTTTTACTGAGTTGTCGGTATTTTTGAAAGTTGACGATTTTTTTGAGTGTCTGGCCAGAGGGAAATCCACTTAGTGTACTAATGCTCTATGTATACTTTTCCTCTTCACAGCAATTTGTTGCTGGTGGAAGATAATTTCACTTGAAATCGACAGTGATTGAGAGGGTTGGAAAATCTTTCTAGACGAGTTCGTGCAAAAAAAAAGCATTAGATTGAAAAAACTTTGGTCAGAGAAAGGGCTTCAAAGCTTCGTACATTCATAATGCATTTTTTTAAGGCTTATGTTTTTTGGGTCTTTGTATGGACACCAAGGTGTCCGTTATTTGGGCTCTTTTTGTTTAAAAAAGCAGTAATACATAATTCTGCTGTGCGTAATATATATAATTTTTACATAATACAATAGTGGTCGCAGTCGTACAATATACGAGAAGGCTTCATTACATAAACTCGGAACTGGAAAAGAGGAAGAATACAGTAACGGACGCGTCAGTTAGCCCTTTTTTGACTAAGTCACTGTATCTTCTCATACAACAGCGGAATTAATATTCTTCCAGATTTCTCTAATCTCTTTAAAGTGCTAGTGAGTCCAGACTAGAGGTTTTTGGTGTCGTATAATGCGGTCCGGGAACGAAGGTGGAACCCAAACAAACAAAAAATATTCAAAGTTTTTACCAAAATGTATGTACTAACTCGTGAGATATTAACTGTTCACTTTGATCAGAACTAACAGTAACTATCTGTTTCGAAGCTTGAACTCTACTATTTGTACCAGTGATTTCCAAAGTGGTCTATATCGACCCCCAGGGCTCTATGACAACCTGCAAGAGTTCTACGTTAGCGATAAAAAATTTAGGGATTCATGAATTGAAAATAGGGGTCTACGATAGTTTATCTCAACATACACTGATAGTACCTATTTACTTTCATTATACTATCTTATAATATAAAGACATATTCATTATATATGATATATATGATTATACATGATATGTCATATATAAAACCATAGGTACATAAGTACCTATGGTTAGGTTTATATATGATATATATTATTGTTTTTTTTATTATCTAAAATTTTTGAACACTATACTTCACAACAGTGAGAAATTTACAAAATTCAACATCAGATGAGAAGGGAGTCTACCCAAAAGCGAAGAACATGGCACAGGGTCTACGTCACAAAAAAGTTTGGGAACCTCTGATTTATACCCTCTGCAAGAGGTGGGCACCGCCTTGAATATGAGGGACAATGACGGCGTCTGACGCCGTACCTGTGACGCAACATGTTTACGCTCCTGCTGGCACGGGTTCCGACACTTTAAAAACTGTTTTAAAAAAATTGTTTTCGAGTTTCAGGACGAAATGCAAAATGTATAGGTTACGCGTTGTAAAATAAAAACTTCGAAAACTATATTGTATATAGACACTAATTTTAATAGACTAATAGACATAAATTTTTAGATATCGATTTTGTAATAATCACTTCTTAAATGTTACATTCATCTCGGATCAAAATTTTTGAATTAGAAAAAACTGTGATTAAACAAAAAGACTTTTATAATGAATTTACATTGGAAAATGAATAAGTGATAATATGCTTATATGGAGCAATTAGGAGGACTCGAAAATTATTCTATCGCCTCTCGAATTATTAATAGTAAAATATGTTGTTGCGAATCCTAAATTCTTATTCTCCAATTTATATTAAATGGTAATTAATTGAATGATTCTTTCATTTATTATGTTATTTTAAATTTATTTCTAAAACGACTGATTCAGATAATTTTTTATACCAATATAAAATGGCTTCACACGTTTAATATTAAAAACGTTTTCTTTAATTGTAAGAGGTTAATTCACGGTGTCAAATTATCTCGGATGAACTGCGCGTGTAGTTATGTTTGTGACACTATTTTTCTCTTTTTTTTAGATGTAAATAACGGAATAGGTGTATCACAAATTTCACATTATTGGCACAATTCAAAAAATCTGGAAATATTTCCCACAGTTGAAAGGTTTAATGTTTCCGGTTGTGATCCAGAAAGGTGTTTAAGTTCTGTTAATTGTCTCTTGGTGACGAATGGTGTATAGTGGTATTCACCAGTGTCGCCTTCAGCGACACATTAAACTACTCGCTTTTAATGGAAACCAAAGGCTTTGAAACTACCTACCAAAAAGCACTTCCAGTCAAAAATTTACAGTTTAGATTTGTATTAGGAAAAAGTACGTATCAACATGAGTCGTACATGTCTTGTAATTTTTTTCTGTATCAGTGGTTTTCAAAGCGGACACTACAAACCCTCACGGGTTCTAGTTATCATTCATAGGTTGCGTGGATATTTTTTCTGTTCAATTTTGCCACTGATGATACTTTCAGCTTTCGGTTGGCGATACGTTTGGTGAGTTTTTGGAATTTATTTACTGTGCTCTCACAGCAAAAAAATCCGTGATTGTTCTGACTTCCTCACGCGGTTTGTAATAAATCCATAAAAACGTAAGTGTTTAGTTGTTGACCAAACTTGAAATTGAATCATATAGACCAGTGGTTCCCAAAGTAGTCCCTACGGTCTCCAAGGGGTTCCCAGAAACATTCAGGAAGTTTATGGAAAATTATTAAAGTCGATTTGGGAGTCTCTGAGCAACGTCGGTAGATCCGTGCAAGGCTCACTATGAAGTAATAAAATCGTTATCGTCCATTATTTATTATTATTATTATTATTATGGAAATGAAAATAAATAAAAATAAATGAAACAGTAATGTAGTAGGTGGGTGCTTAAAATACAATATGTTGCTGAAGTCTTGAGAGTTATGTAGTGCCTTTTGTGAATAAGCATCGACATAACTTATTTCCACTGAATTCAAGTTATAATTTCAATAAATACTTCAACAACAACAACTTCAACTTCTATAACAAAGTGTTTTTTTTTAGATTGGTAATTTTTATACTATATATTTATGTTCCTACTCCTGGGGGATAAAAGTTTGTAAACCGTATCAAATAATAACTTTAAGTTTTTCTTCATTAATAGTAAATTATAAGCAGGAGCGCTACGGCAAAAAAGTTACATTGAAAGAAATAGGTATGTTGCGATAAAAATTTTTTAAAGATTGGTTTTCAATTTCTAAATACGAGCAAAATGTATGTTGGACCATAGTATCTTTTTTTTTTAAATATAAGTCTTCCTTAATTATCATCAGATGTATTATTAAATATGTCAGGATGGTCGTATTGGGTGTGTGTACTTTAAACCTTACACGAAAATGACCTAAGTGTAATTTCGAAATGCTAAAAGTCAATTGTGGTATATAGGTCTTGGTTGGTAATTAAATTTACAAACGAAATAAATTTATAGTATCTGGAGGTGTTCAGTTTTGGAATTTCAGCATTAGCCTAATGGTGCTTGCAAGTAAATAGAATCCACGATTGTTTGCTTTTAATTATTTTGTTTACCTCCAAATTTCTCTGCTTTTTGATGAGGTTCTGAAATGAGTTATATTGATGCAGTTTTCCATTTGTTCTTTTCCAATTTCGTATTGGAATTCCTCTATAAATTTTGTCCAGTGATTTGCCTTGTTTTGGTTTTAATATCTCCTCAGGCTTTATTCTCCCGTTTCCATTTACTTCTTCAGTTAAAATTATTATAACATCATTGCATTGAATCAATAATTGAAATAAAACGAGTGGACCTCGCATACAACTTGACTAAATCAACCAGTATATCCTTAATAATATCGTTTATATTTTAGCGGCCGTTGTATATTATTTTAAATATATACACAACTTTTTTGGATTTATCGTGTTAAACAACTTTTTTGAACTAATTCCAATTGACAACGAACAGCACAAAAGCTAGCGCACTCCATCACTTCTTTAAGTTTTTCAGAGATTATTTTATAATGCCGTAGCACACGTTTTTAAGAGGAATTCATGAGGAGATACAGCTTTGCTTATTGGCAATTTAAATTATCACTTATCATTTTTACTTTTGTGGCTTTTCCATAAATACTATGCAATGAGTTTCATTGATTACTCGTATGTCCATAACGACCTGAATACACGAGAATTTTTTCGATGGGAAATTGGCGTCGATTGCTGCGTAATTTTATTGTCGAATGATTGAAAATGAAGGGATGATGAGTCAGGATTTTGGTGGTAGGTTATAAGATTGTCAGTTATAAATTTTCAAAGAAAAAACAAAAAAAAAACATTTTTGCTAAAATCATAAATTCTCTCCCTAAGTGAAACCGCTCTGATTGTGCACTCCCAAGAGGAAACCAATTTTTTATGTCTTTTTCGCTCTTTTCGAGTTTGAAATTGGCGCTTTACGTAGCGGAACCACAAATTGAATTTCCGGTGACTCGCCGTTGAGGGAAATTAATGCAGTATCTTTTTTTGTGCCTTTTCTTTTCTTCCGCTCTTGTTCAGACAATGTAGTTTGAACTTTTTGATGCTTTTCAAAATTTTTTGCCGGTTGGGAGTAAAGGATTAAAAACAAATTTTGTCATACATTAATACATGATGGCGACAGATAATTTTTTACAAAGCATTTTGCCCTTTATTATAATTTTTTTTTTCGTGCTTGTTTCAAAGAGATCGTTTAATATTTTATTAGCGATGTAGTGTTTTAAAACCACGATGATTTAGAATTTGTAGACCCACATTTCTCTACTTCGACGTTTTAATATAAAAACAAGCAGGTTTTTAGTGGAATACTTTAAAACCGAAGAGTTGAATATTTGTATCTGAGGTGGAATCATATTTGAAGAATCATGGGGTGGAAACTATGAACATAGGGTGGTAGCAGAAGGTAAAAGGTTTATTTTCACTTTATACATTTTGAAGCGGGTTTTATTATTGGAGATGAAGGTCCCTTTTTATAAAACCCGATTCGTGTTAATCTTGCTCACATATTCAGGAAAGTAATGTATATTTTAAAATTAAAGTAAATATGCCAGATTCAACAACAAATATGATGTCTATTCTTCCTAAATGTTTTTTTCTTTTCAGGCTCACTAAGTCAACGAGTTGCTTGTTATTTCCTCTGTATTCTTTCATACATTTTGATGTTAATGTTTTCCTTCTAATTTAATTAATTAAATATGAATGGTCATGAGGGAGGGTGAGGGAGTTTAGCGGCACAATTTTTGTAATGTGAAGACGTGATTTTGTTAAAGGAAGGTTTAAAGAAAAGTTGTCATAAGACCACAAATTAAAAAATAATAAAGAAACATGGTGAAGTTGTTCGCATACTTTACTCCGTCTTGGAAAATTTGAAAAAAATTTCATTTGGATTGCTTATGAATTACACGCTCAAGTGTCATCAGTTCAGAGTTTGGTAGTCTTTTAACTCTTCCTTTTGGTACGTACGTTTGACGTATGAGAATACGTTTCTTTTTCTTCTCCTGATGCTTTATTCACTTTTATTATTGAAACACTGTTAAACAACCTACATTTCGTTGGAAAAACCGTCGTCGTTAAATTTACCTCTGCAGAATGTGAATGAATTCCCATTAGTTCCATTTCATTTGTTTCAGCTTGTATTACCCCCTTCCCACAAAAATGGAATCAATGCAGTTATAATGCAGCTGATTGAAAAACTTTGTAAAGATTTGAATACACATCCATGAAATTGTTCAATTACTAACATCCATAATTACTTTCTTGAAAGCGTTTAAAAATATAGTTTCATATTGAAAGTTCTTTCTCAGTGCATATCAAAAGGCAGAAAACTGCGTTTGTGATCGAAACATTTTTCTCATTTAATCACCATAATCCCCTCTGGTTTCTTCTTCCTTTCCTCTTCCTGCTTTTTCATTTTAAAAGTATCAACATTTTATTTTAATTACCATGTTCTTTTAACGATGAATATTTCGTTCATAAATTACAATTCTATTGTTCAGAAAAATCCGCGATTTCAGTTTAAAATAGCAATTCTTCAATTCAGTTGACAAATCGCCAAGTGTATCGAATTCCATCCACGATTTATGCCGTCCTTATGACCCGAATGTTTTCCATCCCTTTTTTTCTTTCGGGCCTTCACCTAAATGGATATTATTAGAAGTTTTCCCTACCATTCTGACGGTCTGGAAGGGGGAAGAATGACGGATAGAATAGTGAAGTAAGGAGAGAGCGAAATTAGTTATGAAGAGGAAGAAGTCGTATAGATACGATGTAGATTTTTTAAAATTAATGCCTGGAAACACATTGCTGTTCACTTCGGGCAATTACAAAAAAAATTACAAAGATTTACAAGGTTTGTACACCGGAAATTGCACTTAAAAACGTTTCCTTTTTTTCGTCATAATGGTATTTATCGTGGTCGCGATGGCCTCCCAGTTGTGCTGATTTTCTAGCATCACTGTTACCACTGTCCAGTACTTGACCTTCCTTCCCAGGTCTCTGCGTAGCCGGTTCCTCCTCTCCTCTTCCCAAAGAGGGCAGACATCCCATGAGTGTTCGGGCGAGTCTTCCTGGTCGTGGCAGTGTATGCACCTCCCGCTTTTTGATTTTGTGCCAGTAGGCACCGAAGCCCCCGTGGCCTGTGAGGAATTGGGTGACTCCTCAGTCTATGTCACCGTGTTTGCGGAAGTATCATCGCCTCAGATCGTTAA
The DNA here is from genome assembly GCA_016920875.1 of Columbicola columbae. Taxonomy (NCBI): domain Eukaryota; kingdom Metazoa; phylum Arthropoda; class Insecta; order Psocodea; family Philopteridae; genus Columbicola; species Columbicola columbae. Next base: position 19,729,295 of record JADMLL010000002.1, read on the forward strand.
TAAGCCCCCGCGTGCGAACTCCAGAATGGTTGCCTGCCTTCCACTTTTCTTCCCACAGAGCAACTGTTCTCTCCCTGGCCTCTTTGTTTTTTGTCGGGCAGTCTTGCTTGTCGATTATATATATATATATATATATATATATATATCGTCTGACGAGTTCGTATGCAAGACGTCAATATAAAGTGTCCAGTGGTTTCTGGTTTCCGGCAGTTGCAGATCTGACACATGGACGTATGGCTCCACGCGCAAGTTATATTTTGGACAGTTACCTTCACCTATTCGCTTCCTGCCACACGAAGCTGACTTATTAACCTAACAGTACTAAATGGAAGGGACAGTTTGAGATGGTTAGGAATTCTCTCCTCTACCTGCAGTGACCGATAATTAGAATTGCATGAATTCAATGACTTCATCCTATTGGCATGTATGAATCTGGCATGCGGTTTTCACTTTATTCATCAAGACCGTACCTTGTGGTTTATCAACAACTTATGGCAAAGAAATGACTGCAAATTGGGAAGCCGATTGAGTTGTTTCTTATGCTTTCCTTCGAAGACACAACCATCTTATAACAAATAAATAGTCATCTTTCATCTCAGCTTAAAATTAGTTTTTACCATTATTACAACCCTCTCCACCTTCCAACCAATTGAAGCCATTTAGTTTTTCCTACAAAATATGTCGGAGTTTTATCGGTTAAGCATAAACATTAAACATATTTAAAGTTCTTTCGGAATTTTTAGGTGTCTCAGGCCTCATATCTCAGAGTCATATATGAGTAATGATCACAGTTAGTGAAGAGATGCTCTCGAGTTTTCCATCTTCCAGTTTTTTTCAGTTTAAAAAGTTCGTGTTTGGGCTGTTACTTGGAGCGTATTATTGAGACACAATGTTTTGCATCTGACGTAACTTTTAGCTAAAAAGTGTCTTTATATAGTAAGAAAGTGTCATATTTAAAATGTTTCATTGGCATTATTCATTGAAGTATACAATAAGTTTTATTTTAAAGGTAAAACGCCGCGCGTTTGTTAATTTTTAGGTCAAAGAATTGTTCAGCAATTTATATAAAAAGTTCAAGTTTTATATACTTTCCTCCACTCTTCTTTTTCCACTTATATAAAGAATATTGCAGATCACCGTTTTCCTTTTCGTTCCTTCTTCAAAAATCACGACGTTGTAGGAATGTGTTAGGTAATAAACGATTAAGAGGTTTTTAGGCAATTCCGCTTCCAAATTCAGAAGAGAAAGTTATAAAGATTTATACGTAATGGAAGGAGAAAAAAGTTAGGCAAAAATAAAGAACCAAAGAGAGAATTGAATCCGTGAACATAAAACTAAGGAAAAAGAAAATTCAAACTGGCAAGATAACAAAAACTCGTCTTGCCCCTCTCCTCCTTTTTCTACAAAGAAGGAAACGATTAAATATTGAAGTTAAGACATTCATTAAAATTCTTAGAACTAAATAACTCAAAAAGTTTCATGCAGAACTTCACGAAATTTTCGGGGAAAATCGTTTCGTGAAAGGTTTCTGTTCCTGTTACCTTTTGCCCCCAAACTCGTGTCAATCTTATTTATAAATAGTTTTTGAACTAGTTTCTCTTTTGACTATGATTCTTGCTTCACGATCTGTACTTGTTAATGGCAATAATTTTTTCCCCCATTTCAACTGCCATCTGTCTCTAAGCGAGACATCTTGTAGTTGGCCTGGCTTAAGGGGCTTTATATCCACGGAGCAGACCAGTATCTCAACCCCAAGAGTAGGATAAAAGGATGCGACTGAAATAGCAGTCTAAGAATGGGATAAGAGTAGGGATGAAAGATAGTGTGATAATGGGACGAAGAAGAAGTAGAAATAATGGAGATAGAAAAGAGAAGGAAAGAAAAGAGGAGAGCAACATGATGATGATGATGATAGGATAGGATAGAAGAAAGAAGTAGAGATAAAGTAATAGATACAATAGGAGAGGAATAAAGTAAGAAGATAGAAGAAGAGGAAGTAAAGAAGGAAGGTGGAAGCGAGTAGAGGGGTGACGCTATGGGAGGCGTGTTGTCTCAGGGTTTGTGCCTATTAAGGGGTCGTTGGTCGTAGTTCGTCAAGAAGGATGATGCTGAAGGATTGGGATGAACCGCCAGTGAATATTTGAGGGAATCTGGCGATTTCCTCCCTTTATGAGTGGAATTGCCAGATCCATGCATGATGTGGTTGGGAACGAACCATGGAGCATTTTATGATTCAAAAGGTTGAACTAGAAACGTTCCAGGATTTGTGACTGGAGTTGGCAGAGGAGCCCCATAACTGGATCCTGTTTCATAACTGTCCAAATGGGTTTCAGGGTTTTGTAAATGAGGCCTTGTTACCAGTAGTTGAGTTCTGTCTTTCCCAGACATTCTGAGAAGTTTATTGATAACCAACTAGGCTTGGACTCATTTTGTTTTAATGTGAGTCTTCCAAGTCAATCTACGGTCAAGATGAATCCCGAGATATTTGACTTCAGATGACTGAGGATAGGGGTTACCAGTAAGGAGGACGGGAGACAATTTCTACGGAGGGTGAAAGTGATGTTGGGATTTTGTTCTGTTTACTTCTCCAGGTTGTCAACCATTCTACTAATCCAGGTGGAGTTGTGAAATGTCATGAGGCGGTTTGTAGATCGGTATAGGCTGTTTCTCGGTTGGTAGCCTCGTTTTATGATTAAGTCGAAACTCACCACACCTGTGTCTGTTTTCTTTATTTGTATCATTATTGGAGGAATTTTAGGTACTGCACAACGAAGACTCATAGACTAATATTCTGTGAACACACAGTACGCGGCAAAAATTCGAAATTGATCGCGTTAATAAATAACTTCAGAAATGCTGGTTAGCATTATATTATATTATAATAAAAGCATCTTTCAGGGCCCCATGATATATTACCTTGAGAATATGATCTAATTCTAAGTTAGTTCATTGTGGATTTATTGCAAAAATTGGTTTGATGTTCCTTTGAACCTTCGTCAAAGTTGGTCCAAGTTCTCAGAAACAACCGGTTCGTAATTAATCGCATTACTTTCACTTTGACAGGCCTGAGGCTAAAAACACTGGTGGGTTTTTAAGATACCACCCCAAATTTTAGACCTACAAACTTGTTTACTTGGAATCAGGTGCCAGTTAAATGGGGTAAATGTAATACAAGAAAAACTTTGACAAGCAACTTTAAGCTCTGCTGTTTTTACGAAGATTAATTGAGTCATCTGCGAAAGAAATAATTTTTTGTTTTTACAAAAAAAACTTAACAATTATTAAGTATAATTAAATGTATATGAAAAACTTGCGATAAGCATAAAATGTCGATGTTACGATGAAATTGATAAATCGGGCAAATATATATAATTCTTCATAATTAACGCTAAATTTGGGAACTGTGACAAATTACTGACTACTTGTCACATTTACCGGCTAGTTTATAAAGCCTCCAGCTCGTACTGGACAATTTAATAAAAGTTTCATCAGATGCCTGACTTCTTTCACTTTAGGGACAAAAAAAAAGCAAGTCAAACATCTGTTTGTCGTGACAGTTGCATTGCCTGCGTAATTTATTTATACAATATACTGAAAAAGTTAAATTCGTGCACTACAAAGAGGGGATTTTCTCAATTTTATGTACTAGTAGAGAAAAATGTGTTCCAAATTAATTTGGAGGATTTCATCGAGTTCTTCGAAACAGATAATAGACGTAAGTGAAAATCTTCCTTTTGGTTTAAAGGGATTTCAATTAAAGCTTGAAACTTCTCTTTGTCTTTCTATCCATTAGCCCAGAAGGCAGAAACATTAAAGAAAGTACCTAAACCCACTATTTAGTGAACGCCTGACACAAATAAATTTAAACTCACTATCAGTATTTAGAGTTGTTCAAAAAATCATTCATGAACTCGGGAGATTACAACACCCGCAGCCAAAGAGTTTTGCCAAAGATAATCCGTCTCATGGAAACCGACAATTTTTTCTTTTCTGTTTTCAAGATATAAGGAAGGAAACTTTATGATAATAGCTCTATTATTACGAGGCACCGTTTCGGGAGTGGTCAATGGAGGTGGAAGGGTTTGGTCCATGACCGGAAAAAGAAATCTGGGCACAACTTGTTTCTCACGTATCGAAGACCATAAAAAAAATGAGCCACGTTTTATCGCACGTGTTAAGTTTGATGGCCATGGCATTGGATTTTCTCATCTGAAGAGATCTTATTTTATTAAAGGTTTTTTAAAATTCTTTTCGATTTCATTGGGTAGCTAAAAATGGGTTTTTGTAGTGAGAACTCTTCAAATGTAAAATCATAATTTGATGAAATATAATTCAGTGTTTGGGATTAAAACCATTAAATGCGTGAATGATATTGTTTGATAGAAAAATATGGGAAATATTCTCTAAAGAATAAATATAGGAAGGAAGAGGAACCATTTGAAAATTGTTATTGGAAAGTAAGGTATATTTGTGACAAAGAAATATTTGGAGTCAATATTGGATTGTTATTTTGATGGTCAATTCAAAAAGCTCTTAAAAAAATGATAAGTTAAACAATAAATTAGAAAATATGGTGTTAGTTTTAGACTCACATTGATTGTAGAGTTTATCTGGGTACTTTTGGACCCAGTAGCCAACTTCAAAGTCCTCTGACTCCCTTAGTATTTCCAAATTTTGACTTCGTGATATCCTCAGGGGGATTGAATTATACAAACTGGGTCTCTCAAGGTTCAAAATAAATTTTTTTTTTTAACGGAACAAATCAACATAGACACACTGTTAATTATTTCTGGGTACTAGGCCCCAACTTTACTTTTACCTCTATGATCAAGCTCAGATGGTTGTGTTTATATAAATTATAATACTTTCTCGCTTCTCGAAGGAAACTCTGCCCCAGAAAAAATCAAAAAAGTCCATTTATTTGTGGCCAAGCATTCAGACTTAGGAGCTTTATGTTGGATGAGTGATCTTCCAAACTCTTCGGTTTTTACCCTCGCATATTATTTATTTTTTCGAAAAGCTGTTGAATATTATTTATTTAATTACTGTATTTTTTATGTTTTGTCCCCCTAATACCCTAGGGGTAAGGTAGGGGTAAACTTTTATTATAATAATAATATATAAATTATAATACAATACGTTGTGTTAATATATTAATATATATTACAATACAATGATTAAACTTGGTTTTCGGAAGATAGTATTATACAGAGAAATTTAAGGCTCACTTTAGTCATTGTCATTTTTTTCATTATACTCCTGATGAATGGACAAACTGTGGTGGCTAATAGACGGCTTACTTTTCTTGCCATCAATAAAATGTATATATCTCAATTTTGAACTCCAACTTCGGAGTTCAATTGCAATTCATCTCCTCTACGAAGTCAGAACGCGGAATAATCCGATTGTCGTTTTATAGATCTTTAAAACTTGATGATTTGCAGTAAAAAATTTTATAGCGGTAGATCAATATGGATAACACAAGAAAACATGTGGGGAAAGCGTCGGAAAGTTTAACGAATCCTTAATTCACGCATAGTGACCTCTAAACTCATTTGTAATAGTCCCGTGAGGGAAAAAAATAGGTTGGGGGTTAACATTAAAAGTTAAAAGGTGAAATTCCGTTCTGTAATTATAAATGGCAATACCTAAAAAAGCTCTAGCTGTTCGGGGAATATGGTTTCTGTAGTTCTTTAGCCTCCGTTATTTTAAAGCTTTTTTCTCTCATTGGGGTTTCGTTTTATTGTTACCCCTTGCGCATCCTCGTTCTCGCAAAGATGTAACCTCAGTTAATTGGTAAGACATTCTTTTTAGAATTCACATTAAACGGTTTAGTCAAAACATGTGAATTACATGTTTGTGTTGTGCCGGTTAAATATGGGTGTAAACCTAAAAAAGGAACGATCTAAGTACACCATATTTTTTTGTCAAAATATTTTTAACTCATTTCATTTGCTCGAGAAAAAAGATGAATGATCTTTCTTTCCCTTCTTAGCGAGATACTTAAATCTTAGTAGTAATTGGCTCGTATTTAATTGGCATTTTTGAACAGATCATTTCTTATCGTCCCATGATAAATACTAATATTTTCGTATGACTGAACTGTATTAAATTTTAAGCTAAAATCATTATCGGGTGTTGATTTTTGGAATATTTCAGAATGTCGTGATATAAATGAGAAAAGCATTTTGCAGGTCAGAGTTGTGCAAAAATTTCAAACTGAAGCAGAAACAAGGTGAATCCTGTTATAAAGCCAACAAATTAAAGTTTAATGCAGTATTTAGGATTGGTTTTAATGATCTTTAATATTAATGAAAGGTCATCTTTGTTTTTTTTTCTCTTTAATTTTAAATTTTGGGCTGATGAAAGTAGTTTTAAAATTTTGCTACCGTTATCAAGTTTTTTTTTATTAAAAATATGAAACAGATGAATTAAATGGGTGCAGACAGAATAGTTGTAATTAACCAAACAAAAAGTAAGAAATAATTGAGAAAAGAGGAAAAGGTAAAAAGAGATGACTGTAACTTTCACTAAGGATTTATCACAAATTTAAGTATATACTGTAGATACAGTCAGACGAAGAAAATTTTGCAAGCCTACTTCTCTTAATACGGATTTTTTTATCTCTGGGTTTTCCAGGCTCTTGGAAAATTGGAGTCCCTCGAGTTTTTCTTGTGGGAATTCTCTCGCGAATAAGACGTCGAAAACAAAAATTGGAAACAAGTCGTTCCTCTGCTGAAATTCCGAAATTCTCACTAGAGACTTTATTTCCAGTTCTTTTCCAAACCTATTTTATCTCTTCTGCATTTTGTGAAGCACAAGTATTTAGGACAATAAGTAAGACAAAAGTTAACATAAAATTAGTCGTTCTGCACTTTGAAGCTCTTTATTTTATTATTGATTATTTTATGGTGGTGATAGAAACGCTTTTTTATGAATAATAGTTGCATAGTTTTAAAATAAATTCTGCGATTGAAAAAAATTGATGTGAATAATCAGCACAAACCCTGCATATATTGTATAACCTCACCTTCGATATATATTTTTAAAACGTATCGACACTTTATTTACCAGAAGTTACCCTTTACAATACTTATTTGTGGATGTGTCAGTATACATATTTTACATTCGTAGGAGAAAGGTGGGATAGTTGATCCCTGTTTTGGTTTTCTTTTAATAATTCGAACTATGACAATGAAATTGAATTTTTTTCAACGAGGCATGTATTTATGTTCCAGACCATTAATTATGCACCTTTGAAGACCTTCTAATTGGTCGAACAAAGCGGCAAATCAGATTTTTTTTTTTCAAACTGCTGCGCAAGGATCAACTATCAGTTAAATATAAAATCAACTAACAGTTAATCATTAAAAAAATCAGTTCAGTTTTGTTTTGAAAAGTTCTTTTATTTTTCTTCTCTTTCCTTAGTTGTATACTTTCATGGCATTTGAAGGCTATTAAACCTAATTCTTAAACATGAGACACAAATAAAAGAATCATAAGAGGATATTATATAGAATAAGAGAATATTTGATTCTAGGATCAAGTTCTCAATCAAGATCAGGATTCCCTATATGAAGGGATCAACTATCCCGATGCAACCATTTTGTCGAAAATTGAAAAAAACCAGCAAGAAGTCAAGCAAATTTGTTGTGGAAACAATCGCCTTTAAATAGCTAAATAAACACAGTATTTCAGGAAAATAAGCAATAAATCGTAAAGCACAAGTATTTAAATTATTGCGACTTATCGTGCACAGGTATAAAAAAAGTTGGATTGTGAGAAAAATCAAATTTTCAAATTTAAAAGCAACAAGTTATTTTTCATAAATGAGGTAAACAAGATTTAGTACTCATCATGGCTGCTACCTGATGCCGCCAACAGCGCAAAAAAAATTCCCCCCCCAATCGCCAATTTTGAAGAGGGATCAAATATCCCACAGGATCAACCATCCCACCTTTCCCCTACATGCATTTACATTTATATATATTTTCGCCATTCAGTAAGCAAAGTTGTGAATTAGTCAATTTTTACTTATTTGGTACATTTTGCATCCATTCACAAAGTAAAACATGCTTCCTTGTGTCAAGACCCGAGAAAACTGAGTATAAGCTACAGATCCAGCTACATCCATGTAATAAGAGCTAAAACAGGTATACCTCAAGCAAACGGAACTCCACGCTAGTGTTGGTGCTCGAGAGTTAAGACCCTCACGATAAGAGCTGAAAGATGTTTAAGCTAATTCTAACTTTATGTCAAATATTTAAAAATTTTCTGTTTAACTTGTGTTGCATTTTGAGATCCTGTCCCTCAAATAACATATGATTGACGTTTGTATAATTCTGTATGCGCAACTCTCCAGAAATTCAACGAATCTTACTCATTACGGAATAACTTGTTTTTGTCTTTTTTAAGGTGCACGGAAGGCAAAAGGAGTTTTGGCGTAATAGAATTTTATATTATTTTTCTAAAAATTAATCGGAAAGATCTAATTCCAGTACAATTTTGTTTTCTAATAACTTATTATATGATAACGTAAATTTTAGCGAGTCGAAAATGATTACAAAGGTTTTAGAAAACGGATTTTTGCCTAAAACCAAGCTTAAAACGAGTAGACGGTGGTTCCGAGGAAAGAAAAAGAACCCACAGTGAAAAAGGAGAAAATACTGGGGGAGAGGAAAGGAGAAAGGAAAAATGAAATAGTGGTGAAATGTCGTTGTTTACAAAGGTTTTTAAGATAACTGCCTTGTTCCATACAAACTTCTCCTTCCAGTGATGTTGTGTTTGTTTCTGTTTAAAAGCGATGAGAATTTCACGGAAGCTGGAGAGAGAAGAAAAAGGGGAAAGAAGACCTGAACACTTTTAAGCTGAGTTTATCATTTTGGGCAGGAAGGAGTTGTCAGACGTTTTAGAATGTTCGCCTAAATGCGCAGGAAGCGAAAAGGCAACCATCATTTCCAAGGAAAAAAATGTTTAAAAATGAGGGAAAGAAACAAAAGTAGCAGAATCGCGTTAAATCTACAACGGGGCAGAAGGAGTGGGAGAAGAAGAAGAAAAGGCGATAGATTAATGCATTGAAATAATAAAGGAACAACGGAGGAGAATCCAAGAATAAGAGGAGGAAAGAGTAATGGGAAAGCGGTCCAGGCTAAATAAGGTAAGAGGCTGCGGGCAAAGCAAGGCCTCTTAGTGCATTTTATAGATTTTCCTTATTGGAAATTTGAAGGTAATTTTGACAGACTTGTAAAACTAGTAAGGTATTCTTTTTAATCGACTCAACTTTAAGGAGTCGTGATGAGAACCAATTTTCAGAGGTCATTAAAAGCAGAAGTAATAAATAAAGAAAAAGAAAATGACCGGACGAAATTTTGTGCTCTGGAAGCGTCAGTTTTTGGTTTGTGCTTTTTCAAGTACAAACAAGAACGGAGAAAAATTTAATAAGAATTGAAAATAAATTGACGTTATGTGTAAATAAAGTCGCACAAACAGACGGGGATATGAGGTTGTTGAAGTGATTCATTTAAATAAGTAAAAAAGTTGAAGAAAGAAAAAATTTGAAAAGACTAAAAATATTGATTAGGTCACAAGTTCAAGGATTAGATCAATAATACCGATATACGGTATGAAATATTTAAATTGCTTAACTGAAGCAAGAGAACGCACACAAAGAATAGGCCAGCTTACATATGTGTTACTTAAGGAGGCAGAAATAACAATGCGATAGGATTCAATGGCTCGTAAAAGACATTTTTGACTTCGTCAAAGTTTCCCTAAGAAGTGTTTCGGCTAAACATAAAAGGGATTGGAGATTAGTGATGCCTGGTCGTTGGCAAGATTTAATTATTGTTTACCAAGTTTATAATAAAGTTGTTGGTTTTAGAGCATTTCATTGCCTACCATACGCACTATTTAACATACATTATCAGTTGGCTATTCGGTCTGAAAGAGGAAATAAAGTAAAAAAAGAAGTAGGAGTGCAGTAAAAGACATGGGTGATTTTGCTGGTAATTTGAAATGTAAATAAATACTGTAAGACCTCGCATTTCTTCGTAATAAAATTATATTTATTAATAATAATTGATTCAGTATTTGATTGCTAATTGCATTAAGAATAATCAGTGTGACATTCGGTCTGTATCTGATGATTCATGCGACTAAGAAAGTGATCAGTTTTACTTCCACTTTGCAACTACAGTATTATTAAATGCGACTACTGAGAAACGATCACCAAGTACTCACCTAGCTCTAGCACCCACACTAATGAACACAATATGTGAACACTCCCACGAGAATTGTCCAAAACAATGTGATTGTATGAAAAATAACTGAATCAATCAATCACCTGCTTTTTTTGCACGCTCTACCCTAACTAACATCTTTTATATCAACACCAAGTTTTATGCGAGACAACGACAGAAGCTGAATCCATTTGAGAAGTATTAACGTTAAAAGGTATTGTATTTCTGAAGATTTTACTGCTGTTTTATGGGGTGATTAGTGAGTTGATTAGGGGTTGCACTCGAATAATTACTGTTTTGATTGAACTCAAAAATGATAAAACTGTAGCCTTTCTGAACGTTAAACTGAGCTGTTTTTAATGATTGTGTGAGCGCCAATACAAACGCAAGATTCATATAAGTTTTACCTTTGTCTCTGTAAATGGTTTCAGCTTTCACAACAGGACGATGGGCGGAATCGCTACGCTTGATCAAATCAAAATTTGCTTTTATCTAAAAACGGAAAAGGGGAAGGGAATCAATATGCAGTATATCATACGTCAAGGTGATACAAATAAAACCCTCATTTCCATCATATTTCTGCTTAATATTTCTTGAATTTATGATTTTCACAACAGTAAGCACTTTCGAACCTCCTGTTGTTATTCAAAATCTAGGTATGACTGTTTTTATGAGTAGTCTTGAGAAAATTTGCTTTAATTCAGGGAAAGTCCTTCCCTAGATTATCATTTTCGTTGTGCTCTCTATTATATTTTTTTCAAAATTTCCTCTGTTCACCCAGCTCCTCACCTTCTTCACCCGTACCTATTTCTTGTCCTTTCTCCCGTCAGCTCGTGGGGCTTAGGTATTGGTGTGTTTCCCAGCAAAACCCCAACCCTTATATCCCATCAATAGCGTTTAGTCCTTTCCTCGAGGACAGGTAGTTCTTTTACGGAGGTTAAAAAAATTCGGGGAAAAGTCAAGGTTCAAAAAGATATGACAATATTGTTTAAATTTTGGGTATAATTGTGACAAATTACTTATTATTTATCACATTTGTTGGCTGCTTTAAAAAATCGCCAACTCTTAACGGGGTATTTAACAAAAGACTTGACAAAAGCCAAGCAAATAAAGAAGCTGTGCTCGCCACTAATTAGAAGCGACGAAAGCAAGAGACAAAGTGATATAATTCAAGCATCAGAGCAAACTTTTATAGAATTCCTCATTATGAGTTAGAGATTTTATAAACTATCTGGTAATTGTGATAAATATTCAGAAATTTGTCACATTTACCAAGCTTAGTTTGTGATTATGAATAGTTGTTGGAAATGATAAAATTTATTTCGCGTGCTTTATTACTTTTACTATAACATATGTAATAAAAAAAAAAGTAATTGGTTTACCGAGTCCTCCCTGAAAAATTTCCATTTATTTATTTATCTTTGTGAATTAGTTGCACAGAGAAACATACATGATAATATAGAAATTATGTGAAGTTTATGGGGCTTTCCAAACCGTAAAGCTTTGCAAGAATATTGCAGGAGTAAATAGTTGGAAAATGTTTTCGTTCAGCTTCTATCTCATTTGAAGATCTGCATAGGCTTGGTTTAATTATCTGTTGTATTTAAACTTAAAAATTATGGTCTTTCTGTTGTGAAAACCATTAATCTTTTCGTTAAGTAGGTTTTCTTTTAAGTTTATTTTCAGTTTCGTTTGATCGATTTCTGGCTTTTTTTGCTGACGACTTTATCACTACGAATGTTTTTCACTGTTGTTATTGAATTCTGGGGAAGGGAAACGTTGCCCTTTTCCCCATCAACTTTCTCATTTCTGCTGTGTTCTCGAAAACAATGGTCGTTTTAGGCAGCCAACACGAAGAGAAAAAGGGAATTTACCGGTCGTGAGTTTGGTTCATATATGAAAAGTTGTTCTTGGTCGTCTTTTTTTCTTTTTATTAATGGGTTTCATCTTCCCCTTTTGTACGGCAAACAATAGTTTGACCTACAACTCACATAAAATAGCCAACTTCACCTTTGTTCTCTTTCAATTTACATCCTATTTGAATTTATTAGGTCGAATGACTTGTATAAACCCGATTGAATGAGTGTTGAAGTATTGGACTTCATTTTTGAACAAGAAATTACGAATGCCATTTTTGTCCATTTACAAATTGGGCGCTATTGCACAACCTACGTTTTTATCTTTCTGAAAATCTTTTTTTGTTTAGTAATAGGAACGTGTAGAATATATATATCAAAATATTGATAAACAAAATGAAGGCGAATACGACCGATGTCACGATATGAAGCCACACTCGAACTTATTGTTACTTAAAAGTAACTATCAAGGTGTGTTATACTTACTTTAAAATTTAGCGAAGCACTTATGTAGTTAACGCTACTAAAGACTAAGAGCGCACGGACAACACTTCACCACTAAATTGAAACAGTGGCTGAGAATGTAATTCGCTACACCGTATAAATTAAGTTACAACTTTTGGCTATCGTACCGCTCAAGTAAAATTTTTGGAAAAGTAGGAGATTTATTTCTTAGCTTACCCCAATCGTAATGATACCAGGGATTTCTGGGGTTCTTAGGGAGTACTTAAGGAACCAGTGTAATAGGTAAAGTATTCAAAATGCTTTTCATGATTTTCCCATATTTGCTTATTTTCAACGGTAAACTACGAAATTATGTAAAAATATTAACAGTATAAGGGGCCTGGTAGGCGAGAGGTTAGAGCACTCGCCTATCACTCCAAGGGCCGTGGTTCAAATTCCACCTGGGTGCAAAATTCCCAGCCAGTTTTTTTACCGCTCTTCCTTACCTTAAATGTTTTCCTTCAATTTATCCACAATACTTTCCACCAAAATTCCCTCCAAGGCTCACAACCTTGGTAGTATGTTCAGTCAGCGAGAAAGCCTTCAACGAAAGGTAGCTGACTCATAATCAGGCATATTTTCAACTCATGTAATAACTTGCTCCAACAAATAGGAGTAAAAAATGAGTTGAAAAAAACATCGTGGTCCCTAGTTGGCCGAAACGAAAAATTAACAGTATAAGAGAATGTGAGTAGGGTCGCTAAAAATGTTTAAACAAACTTCGGTTAAGAAAAAGTCAAAAAGAAAGATCCAAAAGCAAATGCTTTTGAAGGAAGGATTTACATTAACAAAGATAGAATGTAGTGTGATTAAACCATAAAAAAAGAAAATAATACTCGGGCAATATTTCTTTTAATGCAAACTAGGCAACACCGCACTTTAAAGAAAAAAGTATTTTTAATATGGTTTTTGTAACATTAAAACGCCATAACAACTTTCAGTTTCATTGTGCAGCTAGAGAGAACAGAGAGTAAACGAGAAAGCATAGGAAAAGAGAGAGAGCGGGGTAAGGTGGAGAAACCAAATAAGGCATGTGGTGAGCCTGAAGATTACTTCTCTCTCCCACCGAGTGAAACTGCCACCAGGCACGTATCCTAGTAGGTTGCTTATTCTCTTTTGTATAATTCTTCTTTTTGAAATTTTTTTTGTTTTATCTTGATCAAGACGAAGTCTATAAAGATCAAGATGACATTTCCTGGCTAAATACGCCTTAATTGGGAAGATGGCAAGTCATATATTTTTTAATATCAGAATTAATTCGCCTATACTTTGGAATAAAACTTTGCTTAGCGCGTTCGATTTAGTGCCCTGTATGTAAATCATTTTACAAATAACACGTTGCTGTTTTATTATCTCTGAATTTTCTGTTCCTTTGCAGAATGGGTAGTAGTCAGGTTATTTTCATGCTGTTTTTTGTGAGGTTTTAAATGGTTTTAGGATTTCCATATCGCAGCAGTGGTAATTAAACCTCACGATCTTAAACCAACTTTTGTTTGAAGGTTCTACACTCTATTACAGCACTTTTTCATAGCTGACAAAAGTTTTTATTTTTTTTGGTCTGATAAATCCAGAATCCTGAAAATAGCTTTGTGGTAACCGTGTATCGTGGGATATGTAACAGTTATGCTATAACATTCCTGCTATATTTATTATTCAGCTTTACTAGGAAGGCTTGTGTTCGGGAGGTAAAAGCGTATGGCTAATAATAGTTAAGATTTCAAATTACCTTCTCTATTCTTTTAAACCCATTGGCGGGAAACGGGATTAAAACTGAAAATAAAGGAAAATCCGGTTGAGGAACTACCGTAGTATCGGACAGATGTTGGTTCATACGGCTTTCGACTTTCATTTAACTTCAGTTTTTTTGTAATTTTCAGGTTTTATTAGAACAACTCAGCATTTGTCACACAGAGGTAAGTTCTTTAGACTTTATTTTACAGTTTCGTATCTGATCAATTCTGTTATTTCGAAGACCTGCTGGCAGATTTCTTTGCTTTGTTCTTTTTTCATTTGATTTTTTCCACTCCAAATAGATTGTCAAGGGAATACCTTTTAAATAAATATGTCAAAGGTAATAGTAGAGAAAAGTTATCAAATGTAGAAGTCAAAGACAGTTTGACAGTGCTAGTCAAATGACAAAGTCGAAAGAAAACATTTAGTAAAGTTTTAGTGAAAAGGTGGAGAAAAACTGTCGAATAAAAAATGTACACCTAATTTATCTGTCGTCTACTTTGACAAATAAACGATAAATTTTAAAGTAACTAGTAATCACTCTGCACATATTAATAATTAAATTTTATTCAAACGATGCTATATATGATTTTAAACCATATTTTTACAAGTTAAATAACAGTAACAAAACAAATTCTGTTTTCAATCCCATTGTAAGAGAACATTTAGTGTTTAATTAATCCATAATACAAATTTGACAAAATGATACATTTTAATGTCCCTCCACAATTTTTCATCTGAAACCTGACTCAATTTTCATTTAATACTTTTCTTAACTCTTCCTTCGTAAATTTATCTTGGGCCGACAATGATTTTAATCAAACGAAACTGTACAATACGAATTCACTAAAATGACACTCAAACAAGTTTATAGTCATTAGAGTTATTGAAAGAACCCTATCTCTTGTTTAGCAGTCATTTACCATTATATTAACAGAGTACACTAAATTAATTTAGTAAAAGAAATATCAGGTTACTTTCTGCAAAATTTATTGTCACTGCATGGGATGTGTGTCTGGGATTCTTGGCGAATACCTTTATTTTTTTTATTGCTTGTAGATATATAAGATTTTATTGAGTTTCGGGGGCGCAGTTTGGGTTCAGATTCAGTTTAAATTACGTTTAGAGTCAATTATGATTCGAGTCAAATTGAGTTTAAATTCGGTTGTGATTCGGTTGAGATGCGAATCAGGTCGTGTGGTAAACGGCGGTCAAGTTTACGAACTTCAGAGTTTAAGTGTTTGTTAATGCTAAATGCGGATCAGTTTTGAACTTTATGTTCATAAAGTTTACTCTAATTTACGTATTTGGGTATAAGCATGTCATTGGTGAAAAATTATTCGGTTTAATTTATTGTCAGTCAGCAATGAGTTTGCTGGCCCTGTGTTTTTACAGTAAATTTTTATTTATTTCTGTATTTCAAAATTATGTATTTGAAATTATTTTCTAATAAAATATTCTATTTTTCTCTACATTTCTAAAACAATTTTTCTTGTGTGGGTTTTATATTGACAAGATTTTCCAGGGAACGGGAAATACGTCACACATTAGTTAATGACTCCGCGTTCGCTGTTTCCAGAACTGGTTTTCCAACGATGTGATCAATTTAATTTTCAATGACAACGAGAGCAAAACAACTTCGAAAAGTTTCTTCACGCTTTGATTAACTTTCATGTGGGTCGGCTTTTCATGGTTTTCCAAAAAGTTCCCTCGTTATCAGTTATATTCCTCTTGTGGCAAATTTCGGTCACACTTTTTGTTTCTAACAACAAAACTATATGTTCTTCATGGCTCCTGGTTTTTTATTTACAGTGATTTTGAATGTGTACCCCTTATCATAGATTGACACAAATAAAAACAAAATAAAGGCGTTAGATATCGACAAATACATGTTATGCTAATAGTCATTCCTCTACATCAGGGATGGCGAACCTTTTTTGATGTCCGTGCCACAAAGTCATAAAAACTCTGTTTTTAAATAGGTCACGTGCCACAAATAATTTTTAATTAACTTCTATCAAAAAAGAACTTATTAAAAAATAGTTATTTTGTTTTGTGCGTGCCATCAAAATTTTCAAACGTGTCACTTGTGGCACGCGTGCCATAGGTTCGCCATCCCTGCTCTACATCAAAAACATAAAAGAAAAGGGAATTTATGTTATTAATGCCAAAGTCCGCAAAACAAGCAAAAAAGAAAAGGGATCCACTAAATTAAGTAGAAGACCAAGGAGAAAGGAAGGGAAATTAGCATCTTATTACTAAAAGCTTCTCTTGTTGGGGGTCCCGGTCGCCCTTCTGCCTGTTTTCCCTGATCTTCTCCCCTCACTTAACGCAATCATTTAAAAAATGCTATCTTTTCTCCATCCTCTTCTCCTTCGTCCGCTTCGCTTTTCCGATCCTAAATGTGGACCGTGTAGGCCTATAATTAAATTTTTCACGAGGAACTTTAAAATTTATTACATTGCCATTATTCTAAAATCTGTTCCAGTTCACACGTTTGCATCAAAAGTAACAAGTTAAAACTTCTCTAGACATTTGGTATGTATTATATTAATACTTTTCATTTATAACGATACAGATGTGGGTTCTGGTATAATCTCCTAGATAATTTAAATCTCCTTTCCGCCCATAAAAAATGAAGAGTGTAACTCTCCTCTCGTATAGTTTCCTGGAATATTTTTCACACGTTTACTACTGCAAACTGGGGCGCTCGCATTTTGACTCACAAATAATATATATTATTTACATGTGCCATTCATGTATTCTAGTTGCTCGCTTGTGTTACTTTACTTTTCATAGACCCGCTCATCCGTCAGGGTCGCGGGGTGAGGGAAGCAACTAAAGACTTCCGACTAGAACGATCCTCCGCTATCGAGGTCAGAGAACCCGTGGTTATCAGGCGGGATTCGCCCAAGGCCTTCACCCCCCTGAGCCACCCCTGCCGCGGACGACCACTGGGCCGCTTTCCTCCCGGGCACTCCGACAGGACCCGACAAACCAGATGTTTTGGGCAGAGCCTCTGGGGGGTTATCTGGGGAGCCAAGCTATCGGAGGATGGATCTCTCGATCTGGAGAAGAAGCGGCTCGACCCGAAGCCCCTCGCGGATGGCTGTGTTACGACACCTATCCAGCTTCGACACACCAACCACCGCTCGGAGGTACCTCATTTCGGCCGCTTGTACCCGGGATCTGATCCTTTCGGTCACCACCCACACCTCATGACCATAAGTGAGGACAGGAACATAAACGGACCGGAAGATGCTGAGCTTTGCCTGGCTGCTCAGCCCAGCCCTCCTCACTACCGCCCTAACTGTTGCATTACTGCCCCAGCCTGAGCGATCCGCGACGCGATCTCTGCGTCTGTCCTGCCATCACTCGTGAACCAGACCCCAAGGTACTTGGACTTCTTCACCTGCCCCAGCACGACCCCACGAAGGCGGATGTCGCACTTAACGGGCTTCCTCGAGATCACCATCACCTCCGACTTGGTCACGCTGATCCTCATCCCGGCGTCGGCACATGCGGCGTCGAAACCAAGTGCCCGCTGGATTTCAGACTGGGTGGATCCTAGAAGTCATCCGCGTAAGCAAGATGCCCCACCTTCAGGGCATCCCATCACCCCATCGACACGGGTCGCATAACACCTTAGAGTTGGGAGGCTGATTGCAGTGTAAAACCACTGGGCGGTGGGGTCGCCACATACGCCTAGCTTTTTCTAATAAAATACAAAAATAAAATTTTTTAAAGAATGTTTTTACCTACCTAATTAGCCTAAATTAGTAAAAAAAATTTCAGAAATAAAATTCACATTTCTTTTGTTTCTTTTTTAAAAAGATAAATTTAAAAAATCATTCGTTAGTTAACATTTGACGAAAATAATGGTCAAATGGTAATTTTTTCCTTTTATATTTCAGTCGTAAAAGCTGTTTAAAGAATACATTTCAAAACTGAAAGTACATTGAAGAGAAAGTATCGAACGTACAGTATACGCTGGAAAGTTAATTAAAAAGTTGGCGCCTGCGAAGCGGTTTTTAGATGGGCAAACCAAGCTTTAATTGAAAAGCTCCATTCTTAACAACGAAAGTAGCTAGAAGTTGTGGAAATGACTTCCAGCGAACTAATTTCGGTCTCATTACCTAAGTTTAAGGTAGAAGTTCTTCCAAATGTTTTTGAGCATCTACCTCCTGCTTTTCGTATGAATGACGTCAAGAGCCACTCCCCGCTTCCATGCAACTTCTCAATTCTTCTTATCAACTCTTCATCCGTGTCTTGTTCTTTCATATTTTTTTCTTGGTAATAGTTCTCTTCTTTGGCTCAATAGTCATAACTAGCGCAATGTTTTGATGGAATGCAAAAACATCCAATCGATACCGTTAACAATATTTTCAACGAATCATAGTTTTCTCTAAATTCTTGTTTTGTTTCTAACCCCTTCCCCCCAAGAGCTAATGACGGTTAAGATGGCAAATACGGATGAAAACATTCGAGAGAAGAGTCCTAACAATTAAAGCTATTGGCGAATGTTTTAAAGTGTAAAGAAAATCAGAATTCAAAAGGGCACAGAATTTTGTTTTTGATTACTGTTCAGTGTTAATATATATTCTATTTTAAACATAAAAAGATTGAAAACTGTTACAAATTCATAGTGATTCATATTCACTGGGGATGGATTGTCTTAATCCAGTATTCACAGTACTTGAGAACACTTGTGTCGAATAGTGTTCGAACCGTTATAGATTCCCATGCTTGCATGACAAACAAATGACCCGACTTAAATGTTTTTGATTTCTTAAAAACAATTGAGTGTTGTGTAGTCCTTGTTGATGTATTAATGCAGGTAGCAAGTGTTTTGAAATTAAATAAAGTAAATGTGTATGTTGTGGCGTCCAGAACTTGCGTTCGGGTTCGCTTAGGAAGGTTAAAGCGGTGAAAAAAAATATAAAAAAAGTATAAGAATCACTTACCGGTCCCTTACTGTTCCATTGCAGCGTGTGGTGAGGATGGGTTTTAGGAGAGGTGCGAAAGGATGCCCACAATACTCACCACTCACGTAAACGTTGTAACCGATAGTATGAAATTTGAACATCAATTTACTTTCTTTGGCGAAAGCGAAAAGCGGTTTCCGACACTAGGAAAGCGGTAACTCAAAAAACGAGCAATCAATCCCCACGAAAAGCTTAAAACTTCAATGTGAATAATCGCGTGGCCAGGAGGAAAGTTGGCAGGTTTCAACCCGCCACCCTCGGCCCTCTCGAACGTTCGTTCGTGAGGCGCGTGATTGGAGGCTCGGTGTCAAAACGGCGCAAACAGTGTATGTATTGATAATAAGGTTAAGTGTACATTCCGGGCGTCTCTTCGCGTTGTATACAATCATCATTATCCTTGGATATTCCCGCCGATTCATTTAAAATAGTGTAACGTTGCCATGTCTTAAACATATTTGCTTGTCCTTTGAGCCGGATCAAGAATCATTTTATCTCATTTAGATCAAAAATACATACATAGTAAGTACATAAATTTGAACACAAAATAATAACAAACTCCAAAACCGACAATAATCTGTAAACAAAAATGAAACAACTTAAAAAAAAACTAACAAAATTTGTGACTTTCATCAAAATTGTAAGAAATATGGTAGCCTGCAGATCACTATCGTCATCATTTTTCGCTGGTAAAGATGGGTCTGGCTTAAAAAATATTCCAGCGTTGTTGGTCTTGCCTTTTTGTCTATTTTATTCTTCAGTTGTTTCTAATAGCTAATGGCTGAGTTAATTCCTCGAGAAATTTTAGCGCTACGTTCGACATCAGGATCGGTTTCAAGGAGGATGTTTATTCCTTGTTTCAACAAATTTTTGATGTTTCCCATCAGCTTTAAGTAGATTAAGCATATCACGTTCGTTCAAACCTTCAAAGCCGAGATTATGTTCTGGATCCAAAATTTTTTGCCTAATTTCTGGAAGGAAATTAACTTCTGTACCAGTACTTTGACACATTTTGGCCGTATATCGAAAACGTACCATAATTGAAGAAGGCCGTTATAGCGAGGTATGAGTGTATTAATAAATTGAAGATTACGTGTCGGGAGTGTAATGAAACAACACAAATCCCGAAAATAAAATCACTGTATTAATAATTGAATAGACGATAACAAGATTATTTACACCTTACTCGCCGGTTGGGTTGATTCCGTACGGGCTTTAAATCGCACGGACTTCTGATCTCTGATGTGTTAGTTGGTTCCATGCGACATTATTTATATGCTTCATTCATGAGTGATGAACATTCTCGATTCTTTTTTGCTTCGAGATCCTTCTAGAACTTCTAGTACTTTGACGTTCAATAAGAAAACATAGTAGACGGATCGAGAACGTTGGTTCACTTCCAGTAGATTCGTTCCTTCAAGTCTGAGCCTATCTTCATGCTGGTTTCTGCATGTCTTCCTTTTGTTTTGATTGATTTGATTGTCACACTACGTTTTTGCTTGCATTAATAGTTTAAAAAGGTCTAGGAACATCACTGTAACCGCTATAATTTAGGAACCCGAAATTTCAGTTTCTAACAATGAAAAGTTTTCGCCCCACAACATTAGAACAAATATGCCAAACTAAATGATTTGTTAATCTAATGAGAAACGTTTTATTATTGCAAATTAAGGAGAATTAAAACATAAAGAATTAAAATATACTTTTGCAAATGAATCCAAAATAGGGAAAAATTAACCTGAGATGAATCTCGCTCTAATAATTCCACGCCAAAAGTGGGCGATCTAAAAATGTATCCATAAAAGGTAAGAAAAGGCAAAGATAAGGAAAAGAACATAAAAATAAATAATCGTGGGAACTACTCTAACTTGCTTAATATTATTTATTAATAATAATCGGTCATTATGTCTTGTGTTTTGCGTGAATTTGTGCAACACGTTTTGAGTAATTTATTACTGCCACCTCATAAATTGCTAGAATTTTTCCAAACTGGTATCTCAGGCAAGTCGATGGGACGAATGAAACGCCTTGTGTAACAGATCTCCCTTCCAGGATGCGGAGAGAAAAACCTATGATCTTTTTTCCCAGTGGCTGTACTTCAGATGAAAAGGACAAAAGCGTCTCTTATAAATTATGTTGCGTGAACCACAAATTGTTAATCTCTCTAATCTTTTCAGTTTGGAAAAGAGAGAGAAACTGAAGTGGTAAGAGCGAATGAACACAAATTGAACGAAAGTACTCAGTACAACAAGACTGTATGCATTCACATTTAAGTAAATCCGTCGTCTATTGGGATTGCAGATAAGTATGTACCCGCTATATAGTGCGTATATGTATAGGGTGTCTGTATATTAGTATATATATAATATTATGCACACATTCATTTTAATGCTGAACTGTGGTTGTGGGAAATAGTTTGTCCTGATTTCTGTATCTTCTTATATTTTCGAATAGCAAGCGAGCAAAATTTTTTTAGGCAAAGTTGCCAAATCCACCTGCCAGAAAAATCTTTATTATTATTATTATTATTTTAATCTAAAACAATTTCTTAGAATTATCTCATTCCAACCCGCGGGTAATTTCTCAACAGCTAATTTTGTAACGGTTTCGTCAACCTTAGGGAATTCAGCCTTGAGGTTAATACCAATCAAACAACTGAGTTAGGAAATAAAAAACGAATGAGGGTCATTTTGTCTTTTTAAGTGTCAGTTCGCCAAGAGTATTTTTTTTGCTATTACTAAATACAAAACATAAAACCTTAATTTAGGAAATTTTTCAATTCTTAACAACGGAAGAATCTTAAAGGTTTTGGAGGTAGAGTTAGACCAGAAAAAATTGGGAGAAGCAACGTGGAAGAAAAAAGTCCACACTTACTGAAGTTAGGATTACCTACTTGCATATCTTCCCTTTTGTAAGGCATTCTGGTGAGAATAAAATAAAAAGTTATCATAAAGGTATAAATATATTGTAATATACGGTAATTTAAACTGTGGTAATTTTGTTTTGAGCTGTGGGTAAACAAGTACTATAACTGTAACATGGTAGAAGGCAATTTTGTAAATTGACTTCCCCGAAGAAATATTGAAAGCAGTAAAGTAAAATAAAAAGTGGTAAAAAGGAGAAATGGTTGGTTCGTGAAATTTAGTTTTCATTGTTAAATATTAGCGGATCGCTCAAAACCATAAATCTCGCGTAGATGGTATCCTTAAATTGTGGGATGAGCTTGGTTTTTATTTGTAAAAGAATTCTCTTTTTAAAAAATGACTTCATATAAATTATTGTATTTTAGACGAGTTTGTGTAAGATAGTTGGTGAAGCTTCTCCTTAATTTACAGTTTAGCTTTAGAAGTACAATACGAAACACACACTGAACAAATTGATTATAAAAAAAAGAAGTAGCTTATTGTCAGTTGATTCTGCCTTTCGAAAGCCTTAACATTCTATTTCTTTTCATAACTTTTCACGGCTTGGATTCCTAACTTAACTTAAAAAGAAAATTTACTTATTTATACATCTTTAGGATGTCATATATTCCAATTGTATTTGTTTTTTTCTTTTGGGTGAGGGGGAGTTTCTGTAGAAATTGTGAAACAAAGTTTTAACTGGATTATGTAAGAATTCAAATATACGAAAGAGTTTTCCCTCACCATGAACGAGGATGCAAAACAAAAACACATCTTTTAGGCGGAAGGTGTATTAACCTTTAGTATTGCAATCTCTATAATATTCGTATTTATTAGTGTATGAATGGTCTACTTTTACCCTATAGTTTTTAACGACGATCTAGTAAAACTGATTTCTAATTTTTCCTTTTTTTGTTTTGTAAAAATATACGTTATTTAGAATTCCACCAGGTCGGCTTGCTCCTTTTTCACGAGTTCCGTTCTTTTTCTTTCTTTCGTTTTTTTTTGTATTTCAGAAACAAAGAAGGGACTTGGGCAGAGCCATTTCATGTCTTTCTAGAGGCCTGCTCTTGATTAATGAAAGTCGAATGCGCATTGGCCACATTAGTCACGTAAGTTTTTTTTTTTCTGGGAGGAGGTCAAAAGACGACAATATCTGCAAAAGATGGCAGAAACCTACGCGGTACCGCGTTGATTCCGCGTGAACAATACCAATTTACATGACCCGTTTCAGGCGCAAATAAAGTAAAATAAAATAGAAATATGAACTTATAACTAATTTGGGAATTTCTAAGAGATTTAAAAAACCTCCATTTTGAATTCTTGCACGATTGTGTTGTTTATCGTCAAATCTTACTTTCGATTTACTCCTCTCTTTTTTTTCTTTCCAATTTGCAAAACTTTTTAATTGGGTCATTCTTAAATAACGATGAAGGGCTATAATTCGATAGGTGTGCCTTCTGAAATTAACAAAACGTTTTTGAATTATTTGTACTCATTAAATTGCTTCTCTTCTAAAATTTTCGACTTGGGATTTTGAGCCTGAAGAATACTATAAAACTTGTGAACGAACATGTTGAAAACAAAGAACTCTCTCAGGAAACGTGCCACCGCTTTGGACCTTGTAATGTTATCAGTTCGCACTAGTCAGAAAGACTGGTTCCAAACCATATAGTACGGACGCTTTTTAGCAGATATTTCAAGTCATTGTTTGACTATTCGACTATTGGTTCTTTGACTAAGAAAAATATCCTCACATCAGCAATCTTTTTGTATCAATCCCGCTATATTCGCTTGACCCTAGTTTGGGTTAGAACTTGGGTGGAGATTTGCACGCGTTTCTTAGAGTGTATAATTGACTAGAAAGGAATGCGATCTCTATTTTATTTCATTTCATAGCATTCTTCACCATGTTTTTCAAGATGAGAAATGCGGTTTCCGGTAGTTTGTAATCTCGAACCATTAAACCCTTAAGGGGGCATTTACCTCATTTCCAGTTTTGCTGGAATCGCAAAAGAGAAAACGTAAAAGCTGAAGGATGCGTATTCTCCTTTGCTTTTACTAAAAGTCCTGTTCCCGGATATAAGATTGTTTAGTTCCTGCCATCTACTTATCTTAAGATAATCCGTTCAATTATTCCCTTAAAAACAGGAGGAGGTCAACGAGCGGGCAAGTCCACTCAACGTGACGCGGATGTTTATTCCACCAGGAACCTGCTTCAGCAATTCAATTCCTCACGTTTTTTTTAACTCTTTTGCACTTATCAACTTTCTTTTGAACTAAATTTTCACTTCGAACTTGAAGAATTAAACTAACTTGACCTGAAATATATTTTGGAACAAGAGATATTCATATCTTTGACAGAGTCCCAGCCACAATATTAAACGCGTTTAGTAACTGACTTTTGTAAAGCCGTTATGATATAAGAGGCGTGGCCTAGAGAGATAGTGGAAAAAAATATGGTTGTTAATGTATTTGGGAGATTATTGTAAAGGTTATTTATTGATAAAGTTATTGAATTAGTAATAGTAAACGGCGTAATTAAACAAAGCACTGGACAAGTTCTATGTTATGATTAAAATTGGAAAATGGTCATAAATTTTTAATAATTTCTTAAAATTTAAGCATGGCTTGACGACATTATATTCTTTTTTGTGATATTAGGGTCTCTAGGGTTAGGGATATTCTGACTATTCCAAACATTTAATTTGGGCAAAAAATATTCAAAATTCCAGTCAAATACGTTTTGTTGCCTTGCTCTGATAAAAATAAGAGGGAAAAGCAGTGTTTGAATCTTGTGACATTTCTAGAGTCCGATTGAAAAGTCAGAGTCAAAAACCAAAGCCAAATGAAATCAAGAGTTGCGTGCGTGGTTCTTTCGATCAAATTACCCGACCTCATGTTTGTTTTTGAAGTGTCACATTTTTAAAATCGCTGACGGTGGGCCGTTCTTTGTGCTTTAGCTTGAAATCGCTCATGTTAAGTTATTAATTCGTTCGAATATTTTAGGGTGCGGCTTACCCAAGTCTTGTCCAACTTACGATTGCTAGATTTCAACAGAAAATGTAAATAAAGAGATTCTAGCCATTGTATCACTGTATGCTTTCTCGTTTTTGATTAGTTTTTTTTCTTCAGGGAAAAACTCTTTGAAACTTATAATTATAAAAATACTTTGTACGCGAGTTGACGGGTTAACTTGTGGTGACTTAAGTAGTAACACGAGCTTAAATTTTTGAAAACAAATGGCTTTTTTTTAAAGTCGTGGGAAATGGTAACAACATTAACAATTACCTTTCAGCAATGAAGAAAGCTATTTCGGGTGAAAATGTTTATTCATTACGGGTCATACACGGGTCTACTAAAGAATAAAGAAGAAAGTACAAGGGAAATGAGATTCAAAACCCGGGGCCAGTATAATCTCTGAGAACAAAGGAATAAAACCACTGGAGAATCCTTCAACTTGCCAAAATCTACCAGCAATAGCCGCAAAAATGTGCTGCGGGTGGGTATTAAGAAGACTAAAAATATTAGAATTAGAAAGGCGGCAAGGGGGGCAAGCTGCAGGACCAGTAATATGGTGCTGCTGATAGATTATATGCTGATTAATATATTGAGCAAAACCGGAATGTATAAATAATATTTAAACGTTAAAATTTTATAAGTTGATTTTAGAGTATTTTTAGTTGAAAAACCTTTGCCGTACACGATACGCACAGAGCACAAGCGTGTGCGGGTAAACTTTTGTCATAAATCAGAACCATAATATTTTCATTAAAAATATTAAAATAGATTTGTGACCTGGTTAGTTAAACACTTATGAAACTGAAAAACACACGTCTTCGATGATCTTCGTCATCTTCGATGATAATCGTAAGTTATCAACTGAAAAATAGGAATTCTTTTTACAGCAGATAATACAATATCATCAGATTCCGTCAATTCCTAAACAAAGTCTGGTAAAAATGTTAACAAATTTATTTCCTATCAATTAAATGGACAAGCATAAACTACTTAAACACTAGAGTCTGTTTAAGTTTAAACTAATCCGCAGTTCATTAAGGCCTTTTTATAATCAAAACCGAGAATGTTAAACCACAACTATCCGCAAAGAGAATCCGAGACACACTCACACACCTAGACTCTTTGAACACCAACACTACCAGGCAGTGGTATGTAATTCTTGCAGTTTGCGATTTGTTCTAATTTCTACGAAACACCATGAGGATCTGAATTTGTAGGAATCTCACCTGGATCTGTCCTTAAATAATTCAAAATTGTTTGAATGTAATTCTTCTTTTCCGGGTTCAAATTTCAATCAAACATTTCCCAGCAGAAATTTAAAAGATTAAAGAAGGCAATTCAAAAGGTTGTGATTTGTGATAGAGGAAGAGATAATATTAAATACTGTAGGTGTTATTTTCTCGGATTTGACACCTATTCAATAGAATATGCTAGATTCATAACTTGCTTACAAAAATCAACCTTTTCGTCTTCTCCTCTCATTTCTCTCTTCCTTTTGTCCTTTTTCTTTCTGTCGACTTTGTCCAATCTGTCCTTCACAAAATTTTCTCCCTTCCTCCCCGCTTCCACTCACTTGTTCCATATCGTCAGTATGACAAATGAGAATACTGTGTTTTTGTTTTCCCACTAATTGTGACGGTCCTCTCTCATTATACTCTTTAATCGAGATCAGTCCGCCTCTCGATATTGATGTCTCCCGATTTCGAAAACAAGTGTCTGTTAACACATGGTTAAAAAAATATTTCACTGACTTTTCTTTTTAAATAACCTTTCCTAGAATTAACGTATGCAGTAGGTCGTATAAAGAGTAAAGATTTACAGAAGAAAAATGTTCTTAAAGATGATATAAAACCACAAGATATCTATCAAGTACCGCAACCTCAAATGTGTGTCAAACTTCTTGAGGTTACGACCACACATGTATACTTAAGTCAGACCGTTGGCGTCTCCATCGGCTTCTCCCACCCAATGTTTACGATATACAGGATTTGTGAGAAACCAATAGTTAATATATTCTGATTGGTTTTATGCTTAATTTGGCGAAGGAATATTTGTTCCACTGGTTTCAGTAATCTTTTTGGTATTCATCATATTCCTATGCGCTGAACGATTATAATTCAGTTAGGTGTCGTCGTCAACTCCCTGAGATAGATCTTTAATACTAAAGTCATCCGATGAGGTTATTGAGGATAAATAAATTGGGACTGTGTTTACCTATAGCAGGAATGGTCCAACGGTCGACCGTATAACTATTTCTAATGACTTGCCTTTAAGTAACACTTAAAGGTTCTTTCATTTTTTATTTTTTTAGCTGTCGTCGTTTAAAAAAAGGAGAGAAAGAGAAATGTTATTCAGGAAGAGAAAAAATTTTTAATTTCCTTTTAAAAATACGATGTATTTAACAGTAAAAAATGTAAATAAAAAAATGAACAAAATATAGTGGCTGGAGAGCGAAAGAAATAAAAAGGCAGACAGTAAAAAAAACAGAAATGCAAAAGCTCTCTAGGATTGAAATTGTGATTACGTCACGAACTGTAATTGTTTTAAATGTTTATAATCATTCTTCCCGGCCATTTCGAAATCTACCTACTTCAAACAAAAATTTGTCTTTTTTTAATTGTTATCTGTTTTTCCCTCTTATGTCATTTTCACGAAGCAGTTTTTACGAAAACAGCAATTATATTGATATTAAAGCTTTTGGTGATACTGAGTAAAGAAAATATGCGCGAGAAGGGGAAGACGTCCGCAAATAAAAATCGAAGGAAGGCAGAAGGTCAAGAAAAAGGACAGTTATGGTGTCCCAAAAAAAATAAAAAATTTTTATTTAAAAACGCATACCCTCTTAATTTTTATAATGATAGTAAAACAGTCTTAGGTGAAATTTCAAGTACTTAGGAACCCGTGCCGAGTTGCACCGAAACATATTAGTACTTAAGGGCTTAAGCAAACGTAAGCTTACATGTTGTTCTGGTTGTTATATTGTTAGTAGACGCATTGTTTTTGAATAGTCAGCATTTCAGTGTAGTTACGCAGTCCTAAATAAAGTATGTTTTTAGTGGGAGACGCCAAACATCAAATAATGAGCTCGAAACTACCCTCTAATTGGCAAGTTTTGGCAGTTCTGTTGTACAGTACTCGTGAAGTGCATGTAACTGTCAATTAAGACCCAAACTTCGCTATTCACGAATGCATTATCTATTGGTAAATGGCGCACATACCGACCAATCTTTACCTCGTTGTGTCAAAAAAACTCAAAAATGTGTAGGCCTACCAAGTTTGGACAGGCTTATAAAAAGATGCTCAAAAAACAACACGGATTTGAGCAGCATCGACAAGCGTTTGCCAACAATTTAGATGATTTGTTTGGTATTTCAATTAATAAAAGAAGATGAAGGTAGAATCATCTTGCAGCGTCAGAGAGAGCCTGGTCGACCTGGTCATTTAGCTGGAGTGGACAAAAAGTTGACTGATAAAGAGTAAAGAGTGCGCGTCAAAGCTATCGAGGAAGAAAAACAAAGACCTAAACAATTTTTTGCATCAATTCCTACGACACCATCCTCCCAACCGTCACAAAGCGATTCATCTTCTGATTCAAACGAAACCGTAGATTTACAAGAGGATTTGAATATAGTGCCTAGGAATACACTGCCCAGAACTATTAAAACTCACACTGGGAAGGATTTCATGACTCCAAAATTAGTAGCAGCACTCGACAGGGATTCAGTTTTTATCCTCGAAGCAACTATTGATGCACTTGGACTTAATACAGACGAATTTTCAATAAGCAAGTCCTAAATTCAAAGAGTTCGTAGAGAAAAACCGAAAGAACGCTCTGTTGCCATAAAAGCTCATTTTCAAGCCCAATTACCAAATGTAGTGGCTGTTCGCTGGGGTGTTAAACTGCTGTCGAATATAGATACTCCGAAAATCAAACGAAGAACGTCTACTAACAATATTACAACCAGAACAACATGTAAGCTTACGTTCGCTTAAGGTCTTAAGTAGTAATATGTTTCAGTGAAAGTCGGCACTAGTGGCGGTTGTCCTAAGTACCTGAAATTTCACCTACGATTGTTTTAACATCATTGTAAAAAAATTAAGGGGGTATGCGTCTTTAAATAAAAATTTTTGATTTTTTGGGACACCCCAAGGGCAGTGAACGAAAAAAATACTTATTTATTTTAAATATTTTGTTTTATAAAAAGGGGTGTGTGAAAGGGAGATGAAGTCCTCTAAAATCGATGATTTGGCTTATACTGTTAATAAAAAGTAATGTTTGCCAAAAATCTGAAATTATGAGAGAACCACTTTTTTATAATTATTTTTGTCAAATCGTCGCTTGGCACCTTTAACATCTTTATAACAATAAATTTATTAGGGTAATGGACCATAAAATTAAACTTACCAAAATTATCAGTTAAATTAATTGATATTAAAAAAATATTAAAAAATTTTATGGTAAAATAAAAGTCCTAAAAAGGGAAATGAGAGATCACAAAATCGAAAATGAAAATAGGGACACTGGTGAAAAATAATTGTAACTTAGATTTTCTTACAAGTTCACCCTCGTTGTGTATTCTTTTGTTTTTAATGGAAAGCCTATTAATTTATTGGTTTTGAATTTTTTTTTACCCTCGTTGGTGTATGTCATTTTTTGTTCATCAGCGCTTTATGTCAGATACAAAGTAAAAGTTGACTAGTTATTCGGTAGCAGTGGATAATTTATTATAATTTGTTTAAATTATCGCGGCTGCAGACTATAATTTTAAATATAGCCTGTACACAAAAATACCTTTTTTGAATTTATCAAGAACCGTTGAACTAACTTAACTTCCGTAAGAGCTCTAAGTTGGCGAAACATCAGTGTTCAATTATTTAAGCGTTTTTTTCGGATGAGTGGTGCTTTATACACTAAAATCTATTTTGAATCCTAAGCGCTTGTGAAAAAATTATTAGATATACTGGAATAAAAAAAAAACTAAAAACTATTTTCTTGTATTCATCTCTCCTCTTCTAGTATTAGGACCTAATACTATTAGGTCCTTAATTGATCTAACTCTTTCTTTACTGTGCCTTGTTTTTTTTCCATACAAAAAAGCCTCGTTATTTTTTGTTATTTCTAAATTATTCATTGATGGGTGGGGGTGAGAATTGTACGCAGTATGATTTTAAAATATTTCTTTGTTGCTTTTTGTTTTTCTTTCTCATTTAAAAATGTTTCTTAAATTCTTTATATTCTTTCATTTTTTCTTAAATATAATTGAGTTTTCCTTTGTAACAAACTTTTTTTATGTCAACAATTTTAGCGAAAAATCTTCATAAAGGAAATTTTGCTTCTTTCACCATTTCATGTAGAAACGCAAATAAAAATTTCAGTTATCGATCTTTCAATTTCAGAGGATCATAACTGAAAGAGCAACATCTGAGGAGATCGCATAACTCTTATTGAGTGTTTACAATTCTGAAGACCTTCTCTCCTAGCATATCCAAAAAGGGTTAACGAATAGCCCCATCAGGTTTCTTTTTTAATTAAAAACATTAAAGAACTTTTTTTAACCACTTTCGGTGCAAAGAATTTCATGGATGCATGTGCTAGAAAAGTCGATTTTGATTCGCTTCGGGCCGCGTTCGGGCAGCGCTCTGAAGGGGGTTCCTCAGAAGAGAATATAAAAACGCATCTGATGTGTCTTTAACTGATTTAAAATGACATATGTATGAATACTAAATTTATTTCTTAGTAATCTTGCAGATTGCAAGCAGTGAGCTTGCGATATTTTTCAAAAAACACAATCAATGGACTGCATATATAACACGTATTTCCTATTCCGGTAATAAAAGAATCTAGACATGCTGTCGGGTTTTTCTACCATAAGTTGTCTTAAGAAAATTCTTTGGCTCTTCAAATTGCAGTTTAACGAAAAAAACTAGCTACAGTGGCGTGCAAAAGTTTCCGGTCAGTAACATTTCGTTGTTTAATTTATTAAAAAGCCCAATGATTTTTTTATCATTATGATAAGATACTATGGGGTATAAGAAAATTATACCAAAAATATAAATTGTATATATTCATAAATAGTTTTATTACGAATGTTGCTAAATGACGTGTGCAAAAGCTCCCTGCCACATAACACAAGTCGATATATGAAGCCGTTAAAACAGAATTTAAAGGTTTGAGAGCCTTAAATCGTTTCTTTGATTCTGAACCCCACTCTCAGTTTGTCTTTCAAGCACAGACATGGCTTGTCATACGCAAAAACAAATCCGTGAGATTGCTCTTCTTGTGATGATTCTTTTCGTGAGATTCCTCTATTATTATCGATAGGGAAATCAACTGCCAACGACATTTTTGCAAAATATTGTTGTGGATGTGCCCTGAAGGATCTTTCACGTAGTGGAAGACCACGAGAAACTTCTAAAAAAGTAAATTATATCATTAAACGCAAGCCAACTGCGGGTATCAGGAAGACTGCTGCCGAAATTTGTCGCGAAATAAAGGAGAAAAACATAGATTTAGTACTGTTTCATGAAGGCAGCACAATGTGGGACTTTTTGATAGTGTGGGAACCAGATACCCATTAATCAGTAAAAATAACAGGAAAACCCAATTACGATTCGCCAAAGAGCACTAAAACTGGCCGGCCGAAGACTGGAAAAAGAGTTGCTTTTTCGGATGAGGCAAAATTTAATATTTTTGGAAGCGATGGTAGGAGATTAGTAAGATGTCCTGTTAGAACCAGAGCAGATGTTTGATACCAAATTCCAACTGCGAAATATATTGGAGGAGGTGTCATGATTTGGGGGATTTTTTCTCCACAAAGGGTCGGTCCATCGGTGAGGATCAACGGGAACTTGAATCCTGCCACTTATAAGAATATTTCACAGGACAGTATATTTTCTTATGCTGCAGAAAAAATGCTAAGAAATTGGATCTTTCAGCATGATAATGACCCCAAACATGCATCTTAACTGCTGAAGCTGTGGTTTTTGGGGTTCAAATATTGCAGTTTTGCACTGGTCATCTCATTTACCGGGCTTAAGTCCATTTGAACATTTGGGGTAATTGCTAGACTTGAAGCTCTAACATATCCGGAAACATAATTTTCCAAAAAAAAAGAAAATTTTTGGAAAAATTAAAGAAGAAATGGCATAAAATTCCGGACGTCTATATTAAAAGACTGTTCGAGTTCATACCATATCGTTTTGCTGCAGTTATACCGGCCAAAGGTACGGCTAAGATATATTAATATAAAAAAGTAAATTTGCGACTAATATGGAAAGCGTAGACGAAGAATTTTTCCTAATGCACAAATTGGCCGGGAACTTTTGCACAAGTCATTTAGCAATATTCGTAATAAAACTATTTATAAATATATACAATTCGAATTTTTTGGTATAACTTTGTTTCTTATACCCCATAGTATCATATCACAATGATAAAAAATTATTGGGCTCTTTTTTTTAATAGATTAAACAACGAAATGTTACTGGCCGGGAACTTTTGCACGCCACTGTACATGCTGAATATGGTAAAAAATAAACATAAAAAAGTGGCCAACAATAAATCAGTAAAATATTGAGCAGCACGATTTTCTAAGGAACATGGAAAAGAGCAAAAACGAAAAGGAGGACGAAATGTGGAAAGGACATTAGAAGAAAGAGTTTGGTTTTCCACAAGCAAATTAAGTTTACAGCTCATGACTCATTACACTCGTGACCCTTTTTCCGACTAATAAAATTATCTGAAAAACTTAACTTTAAAAACAGATAATAATTCTTCTGGTGAATGTTATTCCGTCCAGCTGTCTTACACAATTTTTTTTTTAATTTCAACTTCTAGACTACCGCCTGCTCGAAAAAACTTTATGACCTTTTTAAATTCCCTTAAGCGAAGATTTTCATAAAATGGTGAGTTCAATTAAATGAATATTAAATAAAAACAGTGGTTGTTCCTAACTATGGTATCCGCAACGATTCCCATTGCAAGAGAAGGTAGTCTTCAGAAGTTCTCTTAAATACTTCTTTCTGTTCTCTAGATAAAAGGCCCCTTTTAGGTCAGACCAACTTCTTATTGCCTCGCCCAGGGAAAAGTTATAGCATGAAGGAAAAAATTAACTACAGCAATTGATCGACACAACTTTGTCAGGTCCCCAAACTTCAAGTTAAATCACACAGACTATCATCTTACTTTTCAAAACTGGTTTATAGATCTTGCAGAAAAGAAGGAAGAACTTCGAGTCAAGTTGGAAGCGAAGGATTAATTAAAAATTTCTTGATGCTTGAAGGATTAACAAAAGTTCAAATCGAGTAAATGAAAAAATTTTTTTAGCTTATAAAGATTATTTGCCCTCGTCAAAATTTGAAAGTTAAAAAGTGAAACTTTGAGGATGATTGCCTCCACTTCAAAAATAAAAGAAGAGTTCATCCAAATTTCAAAGGCCAATGCCGGATTTTCTTTCACTCAAATTGTTCCCCAAAATTTAAAACTTAAAGAGAAATTGATATAAAAATCACACTAATTTTTTCGCTCTAATTTGTCATTAAAAATTGTTTGTTCTTCACCATTATTTTATCGAGCTTTTATAGCTTACATGAAATTAGCTGTGATTCACTGCTTAACCAATAAGATTTCGAGCATGTCGAAACGTGTTTTCACTTGACCAATGGATTAGTCAGTCTACCACCAATTTTTGGAAATACCAGACAACATACTAGTACCCATAAAAAAAAGTAATATCGATAATAACTACAAAAGTGCTGTGTTGCACTTTTTATTTTCGTTTGGCAAATCTGCCAAATTTGGAACAATAAAAATTAGTGTAAATTGTGTATACAAACCGTCACTATAAGGACTGCCCAAAAATGGTTAAAATAATTTAAAATTTGAGATAGCAACATTTATGATGAACCCCGTTTGGGACGTCTGGTTAATTTTGATATCAACGTTCTTAGAATTCTTGTGGGCCAGAGCCACAATTAACAGTGGATCGGATCGTGGAACGGTTTGGACAAAGGGGTAAGTGCATAAGTTTGAAAAGTGGGTTTCGCTTGAGCTATCCTTAGTCAGTATGCTGTAGCGAATAAACATCTGGACTTCGAACTGGACAAAAGGGAGCCGTTTTTGGACAGTTTCGTAAAAGGTAACGAAAAATCATTTATTATAACTCAACGAGAAAGAGACACTGGAGATATGAAGATAATCAGCCAAATTAAAAATTAACAAACGAAATCAAAATAATTATAGAAAACAAGAGGATGAGGAGGCAATAAAGAGAGACATATCGTTTTGTGAAATCCAGAAAATAAAATTTGAAATTTCAATCACATAAAACTAAGAATAAAAGCTTGATGGTTCAAATAACAAGTCTGAGAAAAGGAATTACAAAAAAAATAAAAACAATTCTCCGCAGGAAAACTCAGTTTCCCCTCTCGAGTAAAGAGGTAGTTGATTCTGAAACAAAATCTTCAGGCGCAACCTGGCGAGACCTTCATTGTCCACTGATAATTAGACAATGACATAGTCCAACCAATAAAATATCCGCTGGATACAATAAATTAAAGATGTTAAGGTGTCTTCTTCCTTTTCCGCCTGAATCGGTCATTCAGATAATTTTTTTGTTTCTTTTGTGTGGGCATTAATCGACTGGAAGATGTACACCTTATTTTTTAAAAGGCATTTTACCTATACAGATCAACGCCCAAAATTAGCAATCATTACCATCCACGTTTTAACGACGTCTACTTCCTCTTCCTTATTTTCCTTTTTATAACTAAAAAATTTGATAAGTCGTTGCTGTTAACCAATTTCTTTATACTTATAAGAACAAAATGATAAATTAAAACTACTGTATAATAGAATACAGTTAGAAAATTTATACCATCAAACTTATTTTGTACTCAAATGCACTATAGTGCAAACTTATTACGTATAAAACCTCTATTTTCTGTCATTATGGTTGTTTCTTCTTAACAAGACTCACCAGGATGCTGACGGTATTTGTTGTGATACAAGTATTTCTCTTGAAAAACATTTTAAATATTATTTCAATATGAATGACGTATCAGAACTTCAGACTTTGTGTTCAGTATTTTTTTTCAGTATTTGTTTTCAGGTATTTGGGATAAAAGACAAAATCTAAAAAAAAACAAAAGAAAGAGAATTCATCTAATTTTAATGTAAGCGGCCATAAAAAATAATAAACCCGTAAAATACTCAACTATACTTGTATTTGCTTTTGCAAAGGCGAGTTTTTGTTTTCTTAGCTCCTTTTACAAGCAAGCATTATCCTTACTAAATCTACCAACAGTTCTCAAAACAATGCTGGGTAGTTTTTAGCGACTTTCAGTGTTGTCTCAGTTACAGTTCTTTTTTGTGAGTTAAATCTCTGACATAAAACCATTATTTTCATTTGTGAGCTTACTTTCTCATGGGACCTGTGACCCATTTCCATTCAGCTCTCGAGGAAAGATGTCAGTTTGTGTACTTCATTTATCCTAGATTTGGGCAAATTTTCCTTAAATATCGACCTGACAAGGATTACGTCCATACAACTCTTGCCTCAAGTCAACTAAATGAAATCTACCAGGAAGTCACGTTTCTTTATTTTGTCGTGCTGATTTCCTGACTGTTCTCCTTCTTCCTCCTTTTCAGGCTTCTTGGTCTTCGTTTTATTTTCTGTTTTTCTCCGTCTTTTCTCACCCCTCCCTCTCCTCTCCCCACCCTCCAAATTCTTGAAATGTTCTTTAAAAAAAATGAGTTTCGTAACGGAATTTGACAAATGAAAAATGAAATTCGCTTAGAATGAAGTTAAAACATATTATTCCGACAGCAACAGCGAATGCTGTAAACACATCTTTTTCTCTTTTCCCCTTTTTTATCTCCTATTTCTTATACAAATTGATTTTCTACGACTGCGATTTTTCTCTTATTCCGAACATGGGCGTTTTTTCCTGGCACTCTGGCTGATGGTTTTTGGCTTTAAGTCGATAAATCCGAAATTTTTCTTTCCCTTTGCTCGATATATTATGAACGATTAGCTCTCATTCATACTGTCCACTGAACCCTATTTTTTCCTAAAGCTGTTCAAGCCTAGTGTTATCTAGACACTGATGATGCCAATAGCTCTATGTTTGCCAAACGTTCGTTTTAAATTAAAATATTACATGAAAAGGGAAAAAAGGGATGATGAACGTAAACCCAATTTTAGCTGAAATCTTATTTTTTTAAAACATTTAAAAAAAGATAGGTTTTAATTAGACTGCCAAAAATACAAACATTATAGTAATTTGAAGCTGTAAAGTAAGTCAAAATTTCCACTCTAATCTCTTTTATGGACTCGGTTTAACGAAAATGTTTTTTCAAGTTTTGAGCTTTTACGTTCACAATGATTCTGTTAGCCTTGCTTTATACATGTGACCGAGCCATGTGACCCATCTCATATATGGCGAGTAAATGCTCGTGGCAAACGCTCATTTTTATTAACTTTACAAATTACTTGCATTATTACAATTATTAAGTAATTTTGAATTACAAAACCACAGTTAAAACAATGTTAAATTTTAAAGATAGTAGACAATAAAATCTAAACTACTGACGATTATATTCAATTAAAAATTAGTTAACAATACTCTGTACAAAAAATATTGTTCACATTAAAATTTATAGGGTATATTCCCATCAATTTTATTTTAATATTTGATTTAACTTTCCCATTCTCCCTCCATTATATCTCTTACCTTCCTCTAATCTCTACCTTTATATTTTTGAAACCAAACATCTTGCTAAAGGTGACATTCTTGAGCATGCAAACTAGTCAGTATTAGAAAGCTCTTGAGGACGGCGAAACATATTGTATGAGAGACATTTGCAGAAAATCAATAAAGGAGTCATGATAGCTGACAAAATGGAAAATTTTACCGACCAACAACCCATCTCACCAATAAATTCCCACGTTTCCTTTGTATATAACCATTTGGAGTCGAAACCCTATCTACATATCATGAACATATCTTGTAAGACATAAAAGCCTTCCGATTTCCTCGATGACACCAAGAAACCAAAGAATCCTTTCGCTTAGAATTAACAGATCCTAGGCGAAGGAAAGAGATTAGAAAGCAGAGGTAAAGGAGGATAGGAAAGACGTCTGCCTCTGTTGTTCCTGTCATTTCCACAATCTAATTTATGTCTTTTTCTTGCTGAAAGCAGTTAGGTCGAAAAATTTTCTCTCTGCTTTTTATGATTTTTCTCTTGGCTATGAAGCTGCGTTTATTTTGATGTAACAATTTGACTCTTTCCCTCCTCTAAATTTTTTCGAAAACGTAAATAATTTGTAGTTGGTCATTAAAAAATCAATGTAATAGCGAAACGTCACGTAATTCTTCTAACTCTTCATTCACGCGATAAAAGTCCCCGTGTCTTCATCTCTCTTTTCGAATGCCAATGAGAATTTTCATTAAAAGTTCAGTAGGCTATATCTCACGTTAGAACTTAGATAAAAAATATTATTTCTCTTATTACATTATGCTTGATGTTGTTTGTCGATTACGTAGTTACCGTTACGTTCCAGGATGCGACCAACATCCTGAGGAAGGTAAGCCAAGTTATTGGGGAGACTGAAGGGTGCAAGGTCTAATGCGAGGATGGTCTCTATTTTTCATTACTATTATTATTAATTATTACTAACGTCATATTTTTGATGATGGCTTAAAATGTGACATTTTCTTGTTCTTCTTTCAGTCCACCTTTATCTTACCTCTTTCCCAACAGGTTTTCTAAATCCTTTTGAAAAATTTCAAACCTGGAAGTATCCGAGACACTGATAAATAAATTTTTTCAAAACTTCTAAGCAAAAAGTAGGCTTCGCTTGTTTATATATTTCTATTTTTTTCTATGGCTTTATAAGATAAATTCAGAAGAGCCCAAGTTATAAAGACGGCTTTAAAACTGCACACAAAAAAATTAAATTTCTGAATTAGCCCTTAAAGGGATGAAGTCGTTATGCAAAAAAGGCCTAATTCAAACTCAAAGTAAAGTACTTAATTAGTCTAGAATATACTCTGATAGTCAGGCATTTCCGAATGCTGATAATGTCAAGCTTTTTAAGTCAAAGTATGACAAAGAGCTCGAATTTCCAAATTTTCCATTTACACTAAAAGCGACTGACTAAAGTTTGATGGGATGACCACTTGTCATGTTGTTTGAATGAAGATAATGTAAGCTTTTTGAAATACCTTAACAAAATGACAAAACCTTAGATTGTCTTGTTAAGAAATCGACTTGTGACCTAAACATTTTTTCACACCAAATTTATTCCGTATGAAATATGTCATCTTCTAAATTTCTGATGGATGTTCGCGCCCGCGCTTGTTGTTTTTATTGAAGGTTTCCGGGAAGGATAAGATGCGGTGGGGGTTTGAAATACCTTAACAAAAAGAGGAAAAAAACCTTAATTGTCTTGTTGAGACAAGAATTGGAGCTTGTGACGATTTTCTACCATCCTGTGCTCCCAACCAAAATCATCCTCTTTTCAGAGGCGTGGGTGAGTTTTTATTTTTATTATTTTTATTCTCTCCCAGGCGCCGCTTTGGATTGAATTTTGAATATCGCTTAAATTTTTGCTTGCATACTTATTGGCTTTTTTTAAATAACCCTTTTAAAAAGATGGCCTTTAATTTTCTTTTGTAAATTTTTAAAAAGCAAAATTGACTTTCTCATGTTGAAGAAATATACGTCACGCTGAGAGTTACTTAAAAAAAAACACTGCAGCTTAATTATAGCTTGAATATTCAAAACCTCGTCAGTGGGTGAAAATTTAAATAAATTCGAAAACAATAACAATATTTATCTTTGGACAAAACCTCATTCACTCAATTCAACTAAAAAATTAAAATGCGCTGAATATTGGTGGCGGTTGTGTGACAATGACGACAACCATGACGGGAAACGAAGAGGACGAAACGACGTGGCCAAAACCACAAAAACTAAA
The DNA here is from genome assembly GCA_016920875.1 of Columbicola columbae. Lineage (NCBI taxonomy): Eukaryota > Metazoa > Arthropoda > Insecta > Psocodea > Philopteridae > Columbicola > Columbicola columbae. The sequence goes on from JADMLL010000002.1 coordinate 19,768,512, forward strand.
TCATCAAAACGTACTTTTCAATCTGGGAACAATGTCACGTACAACATACACTGCATATCATAAGAGTGTAAAAATCAAACAAAACAACAGTTTCTGTTCCAGAGAGGTCAACAGATATCCTTCCCTGATCTCTGGATTGTTAAAGAAGATTGTTGAGGCTAAATACGGAAGGTTGGTTCGGAACAAACGAAAGGATCGAAGGACCGGGTAAATGCGATGGATTAAATATTCAAAATAAAACACAAGTTTACTTGATGACGGTTAGATTGCGACTCTTCTTTATCCTTTTGTTTCCGAATTTCAACAAATATTTTTTTTTAATTTTTACAATAGATGAACGTCGGTCAGGAGCGGATTCAGGCCTGAACAAAGATCTTAAAAGCAGTGTAACTTGAAAAGTTATGGCTTCAGAGACACTCGGTGACCATAATTACATTGAAATTTGCCTCGAACCTGAACCAAACAAGAGAGATGGTCAGTTGCGGAACAAACAATGCACATGGGAAGTGCTGAGGTTGAATCAAGAAATTCTCAAACGCAAAACCTGAATTGAGTGAAAAAAGAGTTTTAGGAGACACTTATCCAGAACCCCCCGTCGTCAAAACCAAAATCGTCATGCTTCTTAGAAAACCAGAAAACTCACAGCGTGGCTAGAATTGGAGAGACCCATTCCCCCTCTCCTCTCTTATGGACCTAACTCTATTTTCATACCTCCCCGATCTTTCCTGAATGCTCTTATCTTACCATTTTATGACGTGCAGCCATCCCCTTTCTATGGTCACTATTTTAGTTCTCCCCTTTCCCCCTCAGGTCTCCCACATCCCCCGACGACATGCCAGTCTCTATCTTCTTTCCTGCACAGTGGGCATCACCTTTGTTCCCTTCTCTTACCGACTGCACTTTCCATCGCCGACCCTAACCCTTCCCAGTCCTGATCTACCGGGTCTGCTATGTCTATATAAAATGCCCTCCAGCCCGTAGCTATCTTCCTTAATGATCCCAAGGACATCTTCTCCTTCGAATTCTTTCCCTTTCTTTAATCTCAAAGAAGATTCAAGCTTTCTTTTAACTATAGTTTCCAACTTCCCGCTTCTCCCTCTCATTCTGCCTCTAAACCCACCTCTTTAAACCTGGCTTCTCCCAAGAGAGGCCTTTTTTGCCTTTTTTCCCTTTCTTTTACCCTGCTTTCTTAAAGTTTTCCTAACATAATTTCTACAAAGGTTTATCATTCCCTTGCCATTTTAAATTTCAAATATTCACAACCTGTTACCGTCTGTTACCGACTGTTAGTGTCACAAAACCAAGGTCGATTGCACAATTTGCGACCTTGGACAGGGGGTAAGAAATGTTATCATTTTCTGGAATGTCACAGAACATGGCTATAACACAATTTATAATTTAAGTAAACAGTACAGTTTATCACAGAACAAATACATATAAATGAAAGTCCACTCTTAACAATTATTAATTGATATGAGAATCAGTAACACTTATTAATGTGACAATACCCAAATTCCCCCGAAACCATTTTCAAAACAAACCCTCGGTTTTAGGCTACCGAGAGAGAGAGAGAGAGAGTTACCATCAAACCTTGGTCAAGATCACTTGACCAGTTCAGTGCTGGATTGTAAAGGGTCAGGTTGTGTTGTGCTTTGGTAATGAAACCGTGGTAAGTCTCTTTATATCTAGTAGCATATTTTTATTTCATTTCCTTTATTGATGTTATCCTTTATTTATGTTCCTTTATTTATGTATGTAAAATGGTGTCAGCGTATTGTCGAACCCAAGCCTCTAACGTATAACCAACGTTTTTCCAGTACACCACTTAAATCAGTGGTTTCCGACTTGGGGGGGGGCGCGATACTGTTGCAAGGGGGACATGCAGCTGTTTCGAAAATATTACTTTCGAATACAAACCAAAAAAGTCGAATAGGTGTCAAAAAAAAATGGATCAGCAAAATAAATATACTGGGTAATCTGCAATCCTCGCCTCGAATATTTCGGGTATAAATGCTAAAACATCCATTCATACTCTTGCTGGAACGAAAACATCTCGCTTTCGCGTTTCATCAATGATACCACGGTTTGAGAAAATTTTTGCTGAAAAACAAGCTCAACTGTCGCATTAAATTTTTATAATGTTGTATTAATTATATATTGTTTTTTTGTATTCTTGTAAGATTTGTTTTATTATATTTAATTATTATTATTTCGTATAATAAATAATTATTTTTTATGAATATTTTTACATAATATTGTGTATTATTTTGTAGCCCATTAAATAAATTTTTAATATAATATCAGAGTATTTATGAAGTTAGATTGTTATAAAAATTAAGGGGCGCAACAATTTTTAAGGGGTGCAGGTACAAAAAGGTTGGAAACCACTGACTTAAATATTCTTTCGCCATTTCCCTTAAGAGACCTTCCTTGGAAATATCCCCTCTAATGCCCAAAATATTCCTCTTCTTCCAAGATCTACCCCCATCTTGTCGATTATTTGTTTATCCATATTAGCTCCCCATATCCCACTTCATGCATTAATATCATGTCGAAAACCTTTTTGTATCCATTTTACTAGAAACATTTTGGCCTCATACAGCATCCACCTAATTGTCATCATCCCTACCTCCTTTATCCCCTCATCATATGTTTTATTCCCTCTTCTTGATGGGTCTTCCGGTTTCATTTGTCCTTCAGTGAAACTTCTAATTAACCTTCGCTACTGTATCCACCCTTTGCCCTTGCTGGTGAAATATGAAACGCAAAGAAAATAAAATGGAGAGAGCTGTGCGAATGGAATCCTTGGCACCTAGTGTACATGATAGGAACTATAAGTCTTCTCTACCAACTACCCATATTGTAGTTACAACTTGAAATTTTGGTAACAATAAAGTAACAGTTTCTGTAAAGGACTAGGATACCTGTTAGAACTGTGGGCGAACCAACAGATCCGTTACAGCCATTATGTAAGAGAGATGTACTGACGATGATCAAAGAAGCTAAAAAGGAAGAAAAAAGGTGGGGCTGAAAAGCTCTGGGCCCAGAGGCTTATTTTTGGCTACCCAATATTCCGATTATAGATAACACTCACAAACCACACTTTGACCATGTTTTGCGGCGTTAACCATCCTCATTAAACAAGCCTAAATACGTTAATTTCAAATGTTATGCTGAGAATACCTTTGACTCCGAAAAGACGCTATGTTCAAGTGAACAAAGTGAATTTTTTGTTCTAACTCTACCCTCAACTCTATGTATTAACAAAGAAAGAAAATTCGTTTTCATAAAGTCCTTTGTAGTCGGTCCTTTTTAATGCCTTAAACGTCGTGACTGCTACCGAAATCGTTTTAAATTCCGAACGGATACCTAGTAAAGAGCCGCTGCGCTATTCTCGTCGCATTTTAATTAAATATCTGTCTCAGATTGTGTTGTAAGTCGTATTTCATGGAATTTAATTAATTTTCGATATTTGAGAATACGAGAATGACAAGCCCGAACCAGGAAAACTAGAAACGGTAAAGAGGTGTTCGAAATCCCACAGGCTCGCATCTCGGTGATGAGACTGTGTATAAGTTTTCAAAACTTTGTCAGTGTTTATTGTAGTGTTCCACCATTCAAAATTTTAAATGAATTTCATTTGTCTGTTACAATATTGAAACCGTGCTTATCTCAGCAATCAAAATCAATAACGATTTCGTTGTGAAAGCTGACTTGATTGCATGGTTCACACTTAACAGGAAAGACTAGACCTCTTACAGTTGACTAATAACTAAAAGAACGAAGATCAATAATAATGTGTGAGAGATGTGCTCAAGTCGGAATCCTCAGGTCACATATTTTTATTGTTTTCATATTATACTTTGTGGACAAGTCTTATATAATTCATTGAAATCAGAAACCCAATGGAGATACCGGGTTGGTTGGGACGCCTGGGGGGCGGGGACTGTTCGAGTTTCGTCAGGAATCGTCAGGCCGTTCGACGTCACCCGATAGTCGATCATCACATGTGATACCGGTGAGTTGTGGAATTTACCATTTTTTATCAAAATCATCCACTCTGCGTTAATGCGAGGTGAATTCAAATCGATGTAAAATAGTAGGCTATATTTCTCTTCATTTACGATTAATGGAATGCTCGGTTAAAACTACAGCTAAAGTGCATTTTAAACTGTATTCAGACTCTTTATTATGATTTTTGTTAGTGATGGTTAAACGGTTAAGCCACCGATGTTTTTTATAAATCTTTCACGGTTTTCATTTTTGGCTATTGATTTATTTAGGAACTATTCATATTCTTAATCTTGATGCCAAACTCTTTACAAATGTACCAGATGTTGTTATGGCGCTTTACATATTCCGGCTTAGCCAGGATGCGACGGACAGACACTAGGTGGTCAATCGTCTCAGATTCCCCCCAAACTAATACGGCACTTATCCTCGGCAGAGGTTTTGAGAATTACTTTCTCGTAAGCGACTGTCCTGTGCCGCTAGAAGAAGATCCTCGGTTTGTGGCTTTATTTCGCCCTTTTTAACCACATAAGCGATTGGTGGTTGGAGATGTTGTTTCCCAATCGTTTTAATAATTCTCATTTTCTCTCTTCGAATTATTTAGAGTCATATGTGAGTTATTATTATTATTATTGTTTCTCTTTAAAATTGAATCGGCTGTTGTTCTCCGTCTCCACCCCCTTCCAAGCTTTGGGGGGTTGGGGTTCGCCATTCTGCCGTCCGGGCCACATCAGCCTCTTCGGCGTCATAACCACATAATTGTACGCCCGGATGGCAAGGGCTCATCCTGCGGCCAGTCTCTCAGCAGCGGCAGCTCTGCTGTCTGCCTTAAAAAGAAAAGTCCCTTTTCCCCGAAATTCGTGTTCTGCTGCGAATTGCAGTAGAAGGCCCCTACCACGGAGCACACTCTCCGCAAAACCCAGAACAACCCGGTCGTGGAGGCGTTCGAGGCTCAATAACCCCTTTGCACCCTTTGCACAGAGGACCTCGGGTGGAGGCTCCGGTTCATGTTGAAGGTCTTTCTAGTTGTTCTGTCCATATTCTGGAGCTCATTGGCAGTCCATTGCCAAATGAGTATAGCACGACTGGTACTGCCAGCATGTTTGTCGCTGCGACTTTATTGACAGCTCAGATCTCCATATCTTCCGCAGCCGCGCCACACTTGCAGTGAAGAGTCCTCCTTATGGCATCGGAGTGCATATATATACTCTTCTGAGCAATTCCCATATATTTGTAGGACCCTCCAGGATCTAGGTGTCGGATGATGCCTCCGTCTACTAGTTGAAGACCCTAGCCTCCATGCAGCGCTTTACTCCTGAGGATGTGGCACACTGCACACTTAGCCAGTCCAAAGGTCATTCCCACCGCCGTAAAGTAGTCTCTCACCCCCTCAAGGGCCACTTTGAAGTTTGCCTTGTTGGAAGCGTAGAGCTTGAGATCATCCATGAAAAAAGATGGGCGACCTTGAAGTCTCTGCGGCCTGGCGGTCCGGCCTTATATCCCTTGCCTCTACGCAGAGCCAGTGAAAGGGGCAAGAGTGAGATGCAGAACAGGAGAGGGCTAAGGGAGTCTCCCTGGAATACCCCTCCCCTAAAGTTCGCCCAGTCTCAAGCGACGAGACCCTCCGAAGTTCTCAGCAGGAATCTCGTGCGCCAAAGCTGGATCATTCACTCTAAACATCCCACTATATTGTGATGGACACCCATGGCTCCCAACAGCCTCAGCAAAACCCCATGAGACGTTGAGTCGAACGCCTTAGAGTAGTTCACTCATGCCATAGACAGGTTGCGCTTATGGTGAACCGCATCAGCACAAATGCTGCGGTCCACAAATAGGTGTTCCTTGCATCCTGACCGGCCTTTCTTGGCCCCTTTCTGCTCATACACCCTATCCCACACAGGCCTGATCATACGCAGGATCCGCCCGCCCAGGATTGAAGTGAAGACCTTATACACAGTATTAAGGCAAGTGATCGGCCTTTAGTTCTCCGGTCTGGCCAAGTCTCCACACTCCAGCTTCCGATGCGTGCGGGACAATTTCTTCATTGCTTTTGCCACCTTATTGGTGGCCTTCCTTCCCTCCTTGATATTCTGCATCACGCACTTTGGATATTTTTGCCCTCAGTTCTTATTATTATTAAATCAGCCTGACTTGAGTATAGGCTGTGAAGTGCAGTTGTAATATGGGGCCCTTTTCTTTTGCAGCAGCCGTAGTTTCAGATTTTACACTCCTGGTGTATAATTTTTTATACCGTATTGTGTACTTTTTTGTGTTCGGTGGAGGCGAATGCCTGGTACCCCCGTAATGTGTTAGATGGCCTTCGATATTGGACATCCCTACGTGCACTTGTCGTCTCTAATAGTTGGGCCTTTTGCTACGTACTTGAGGTAGTTGCGAACAGGCACAATCTAATCTTGAATGGCCAGGACTGTTCCTTTTGTTTCAAGAAACATCTGTCTGAAGAGAGATCAGCCAATATTTCGACTCTCTTTGGTCGACGTGATCCTGCCTAATCTTTTTCACGTGTCTCCCGTACAGAGGCTTTTTCCTCCAGCTTTGCAGGTTTTCGCTGTTGGATTTTTAGTTTTTTAGAACCTGTTTCTCCTTAAATTTCAGGGAAGGGGTTGAATCATCAACTCGCAGATAAATTCGTACAAAAGCGAGTCTGTTGCTTTTTTAGAAAAGTAATTTCGAAGGCTCGCTATTTTTGGTTCAATAGTTTGCCAATGTCCATCAGTCTTCGTGCCGCCGCCTTCATGTCGTGTTAGGTTCGTTCTCTCGATGGCACTCTTTGGGTGGTGGCTCTTAAATTAAGTTAGTGGCGTCCGAATTCCGCGTTGCAGCTTGTCGATGTCGGTTTTACTCCATTTCATAATGCCGAATGAGTGGCCAAGTACTGGACAAGCGTAGGTGTTAATTGCCTTAAATAGATTCTTGCTTTTGAGTTTAGATTTAAGTACTTGCTTTACCCATATTTCTATTCTTATTATTATACACCATGAGTTTTTCCAATATCATCAATAGGAAAGAAAAAAAAGAAAAGAGAAAAGAGTAAAGCTGAAACGAGTGCCTTCTGCTACTTTGATGCAGATGTTTAAAAAAAAAAAAGCGATATAAAGGTTTTTAAACCCGATGCCACCAATTTGCTTGTACTAAAATGGAAACTTTAAGACAGAAATGAAGATGAGCGGATGTTGCTCAAAATCCGTCCCTCGTTTTCAACATCCATTACTCGACCATATGTGTAATGCAAAGGAACCCTCCATTGCTATGGGTTTTACCCTGATTCCGGTCACGTAATTTTACTTAAAATGATTCAATTCGTATTGAAAACCTCTGAAAAGTAATTATTGATTATAATTAAATTTTCGAGACTAAAAAGATGTGCGAAGTAGAACAAGTTTTTTACCAAGCTTAGTGGTAATTATGAATAATCGCCGAGGTTTATATGTACTGTATTTACTCAATTTATTATTTTTATTAAAAACTTGTACAGTTATTACAGTTATCGAGTTACATTTCAATTTTCCTTAAGCGTACAAAAAGTTCCTGACCATCGTTCTTCTCCTTCTCACTTTGTTTACGAAAAACGCAGCAGCCATATATATCCCTCATTTTTAGCGTAAGTTCCTAATTTTAACTTTTTATTTTAAAGGGTAGCTTACTCTTCAAATCCTATGTGATCAGACACTGGGATGATGTGCCATTTGCTATCCTTCTATGACGTAACAGAAACTTTTTGGTTCTTGATGGTTGCCATTGCCATTTTAATTTAACAAAAATATAATTTCATCAATTATATGAATTTACAACACATGTCAACCCAAGTAATAAAAAAAAGTTCCAAGGGACTAACACAAAACTCAAACTAAACAGATGTTTTTAAATTTTAAAAGATTTTCAGACACTTTTACAAGTAAATACCGAAAAGTAAGTAATTGTAACAACATTTCTTACATTCCTAAGGAGTAAAAAGGAAGAGGAAAACATTAATATTTGCTTGCAGGTCACAATCCACAGCCAAGGAAATACTTGCAAAGTAACTTCTCTTCTATCTATGTCTTTCACACAAATTCGGTGAATTATTATCCAAGATAGAACAACTACTTGATAAAAACATTGAAAATTTCCCGGAGAATAAGTTACCGGGATTTAAAAAGAAATAAATGGAGTCTGAAAGGTCGTGACAGGTTTTAAAACCGTCGTCCTTCTGATTCATTTTAAAAGAATTGTACCTAATAAAATTTAATTAACTCGACTCAAAAATTTACGTGTAAAATTTCCTTCCAAAATCCATCTAATCTAAGAAGATAAGTCAACACGAATCCTTTTTTTCTCCTGTTAATTCGGACATACTGTATATCCAAAGTTGAGTATAAAAGATATTTGAAATTTTTTTTTTAGTTTCCATTTAATAATTTTTCGTTCAGAATCTTTTTTGGGTATTAGAGCCATTTTGCAAGATGAGAGCTTTTCTGTCAGTGAAAAAAAAATTCTTTAAAATCAGTAAGTCATCGTTTTTTACTTGTACTGATACAAAGAAAATGTAGTAAAATGTTTTAGTAGCTGTAAATCACCAACGCATTGATCAACAGGACGGCTCAGAGTGAGTGAAATCTAAAGTCTTTCCAAATCGCTTTCTTTAAAAATTTTACTAACCATACAGGGCACAAAATTTTTTCACTTTTCGTTTTCGAATTTTCTATATTTTTCCCTCAAGTCACATTTGGTAAGTTTCAAGGACACGCAAGAGAACAAATACAAAAACAATACTCGAACCCAGTAAGCTAAAAGTTTTGAAATGCGTTTTAAACTTACGCTATAGCAAGTGGCCCCACAGGTACTGTTTGGAGACTAGAAAAAGGAAGAAAACGTGTAAATTTAATTTATGGCCTGGTTGCACTTCGGAAACGTCAAATACTAAATCTTACAAAGGCCCTCTTCCTCTTCTTTAACACGCTTTCCTGCATTTACTTGGCAAGAAAATTTCAATTGAAGTCGAAACGAAAAAAATGGGATAGGCCTACTACTGTTACTGTTGTTTTTTGGGTATCTTAGGGGTAATAATGGAAAAAAACACTTTGGCCAAAGGTAGCTCCGGAAGTAAAGTTTTGGAAAAAATTCCATTACTATTTTCGGGCTCAAAAGTTATATTTCAAGGGGGGATCGATATTGCCCATAAAGTTGTTCGTTACAATCGATTTTATATCCATTGCTTTCTTTAAGCACACTTTTACCTCTTTCTCCCTGTTAGACGAACACTTCTTCTAACGGAATCGACTACCTGACATAATTTTGTCAGAGTATTTTAAGATTTTTAAGCCATCATTTAATTAAAAAACCAATACTGGTATACCATAACAGTAGGTTTTTTTTTAGATTATGTTAATAGAGAAAAGACACTCGAAATAATACTGTTGGAGAGCGACTGCTTTAGGTAATGAATCAGAATTACACAGAAAAAAATGAAAAACGGAGGAACAAATTTTAACAATTTTGAAATCCAAGCAATTAAACGCTAATTCATTAGGTTTTTTTAAAGTCTATCGTTTGACTACTTTAGCCCTGGTTTCCGTAATTAAATTATCAGGCCATTCATTCCCACTTTGTTCACTTAAAATTTCCAGATTTTTCTAATCTAAAAATAGCCGATGAACTTTATAAGAAAAAAATTAGGAAAAAAACTGATTTGAAGAGAATTCCTAAACATGGGACTGGGAATGAAAGTTTAAAAAAATGTTGAGAAAGACTTTTCGAGAAAAAAGAAACGAATCAAGTTACAAAACTCAGGGGGAAATAAGAGGATATGAAAGGAAAATTTTTAACGAGAAAACGAAACTTTGCCATCGAAGCTTCTAAGAAACTTGTACGCTTCCTTGATTTTTTTGTCTTGTCATTTTAAAGTGTTTCGTTTCAGAACGACCGGAAAAGAGAAAAAGAAGCTGGAAAAAGAGGAGCTGAAAATTTGAGAGCCAAAAAGAATGATAAAATTGAAATTTGACCTCCGATGAAGCCCGAGATATTTCACGCGGAACTGATATTTAGTCCAAAAGTAATTGGAACGAAAGCTTAACTTGATACATGTAAAGCTTTGGAAAACATTCCTTTTATTGCACATGGACATCAGAAGGCAACTAATCATGTAAAATTTTAATGGGCATTTTTGATTTCACTGCTAGTTTTGAATCATTTGAAACCTAAGTGCTAAAGTTCATTTTCATTGGCAAAAACAAAGCAAATAAAAAAACTTGTAACTTAAAACTTAAAGGCTAGTAGGGTAGATAGGCATGTCACCTACGGTTACGAAATAAAATGTGTAACATTTGGGAAAAAGCAGGAGGTTGTAGAAAGTTGGAAAAGAAGGTAGTATTAGTTGTCTAAATGTTGGTCTTATTTAAATCTATGCAAGAAACTCATATTAATGTATTTAAAAATTTGTGAAATATCTGAGCGAAAATCTTCAAAATTACGTTTTATAATATTCATTTAGGACTTGGAGTTTAAAACGATAACATCACAAGTTTCAGAAAATATTTTGCCATAAATATGGCTTTCAGTTCGTAGTAATTATTACTTTTTTGTTCAAAATATTATAAAGAAAACCAACTCTAATCTAAAAAGTATTATTCATATTTTTTTTTCTTTAATACAACTCGTCGCCCCAAATCCCCGTTTCCCGTTCGTTTGAATATTCTGATTTCATCTAATTTAGTTATCAGCCATTTTTCCCAAAGGTCGAAAATTCAATCAAAAATTTTTCCATTTCATATGATCCGATCAGTTCTAACAAAACGGAGCGAGATTTTCATCTAGGAATTTTAAATTTGTCAACATTTCAAGTCAAGCTTATTAATGACTTTGCTTTATATTCTTATTAATTCATTCTTAATTATACCTTTGCTTTAATATCAATTGAAAACATTTTAAATACAAGTTTGAAATTATTTTTATGAAAGATATAAATTTGGAATTATTGCTCACTTTTGCCATGAAGAAACCTAAAAAGATAAAGTTTCAATAAACTCGGTTTGAAATTATGTGTGGCAAAAAATTGTAGTATCAGTTCGTATCAGAAATATTGACAATGTTATCGATACTATTGCGCGTCATCTATATTCTCGAGCTGAATATAGATTGTTATACTTTATTTGGTACATGTGAAAACCTTTAACTATTTGCCTCGATCTCACCTTTCAATCCGTCACTACTATTTGTGGTTTGTTTCACATAAATCGGAAAGAAAAGAAAAGAAATGGGCAGAGAATGGAGCGCCTGCTAAAGTTGAACTCCAAACTTGAGTCATTATTTTCGGAAAAGATATTGATAGTGTCCAAAAATTAGAAAGAAAAATTTTTTTTTTAATTGCAATTAGCATTTCTTTGATTTTACCTCAAACGGTCGTGAAGCTTTTCATGTTTATATCTCATCTGGCCCAAGCAATTTCGGTACTGAAAGAACACTGTGTACTCGGTACATTTTTAAACAGAGTATAGAAAAGAGAATATTTATAATTTTAGTACACAGAGTTACGCACACAAATATACTGATTACCACCAACATTGTTCACCCCTAGCACACTTTCCTACGCCTTCGTTATCTTTTTAAAAGGAAAAAGTTCTTGAAATCTTTTATCTTATTTTATTTATAATAATACTTAATGTAAATGTGTTTTAAAAAATTGAAAGGAAGAGGAAGAAAATCGAATTTGAGGTTTTAGAATACTGGCTAGAAACGAGAGAAAAAGCCAAAAATCACTCGGAGGAAGGTTGAAATTTTCAATAACCCACAACTTATGTATTACATAGGCACTTGTGAATAATAATGACTCTTGTGAGCTTTTAAAAGAACGTTAAAAAAATAAAATAATTTAATGTGAGAAAGGGACATAGAAGCCTTACTTAAATTTTTAATTAATCTTTAAATATTTTATGCCTTCTTAATGCACCTGCTCTTGAAGTTAGAAAGTTGGTAACTAAGCTCGTAGCTGTAGTCTTCACATTTTGTCAATTTAGATTTTTTTCTCTCATTAGGCTTTTTGATTAGAAAGGGAATACGACAGGAAGAGGTTAGAATTTTTTTCTTGAAAGAGGGAAATAAGCGAAAAAAAGAAAATTTTTTATTTTCAGTGACATTCGCTCGTTTGCCCTCCAGAAGACAATTTTAAATTTTAAGGGAAAGAAAGAAGAACAATTTTTTGAGGGTAAAAATAGAAATAAGGGCTAGGCGTTTCAATTGTTAATGCATGAGAGTGCGACAATGAAATAGTGTCATTCATTTTTCTCTTTGTGTGTTATCATAATATCCGTTGAACCCAATTTTTCTCACCTGACATGTTTGCTATGCTGAGAGCAAAGGACTTGCCAGGAGAACAAGAATTGAATGATCCTTTCATACTTAACGTCATACCACGATTTTCGTATTTCATGACTTTTACGTGTACTTTTTGATGTTCGAATCACCTTAGTACGATCGCTTAATTACTTACTGTATATTTGTGAAGTGTATTTTCTTATTCTTCTTTTCCGGTCACTCTTTTTGTTTCGTTTTCGAGCCAACTGAGGACCAATCTACTTTCAAACTTTTTTTGGACGCGTTTACCTTCTTCTTATTTTAATGATTCGCGCTTTCACTTTGAACAACTAATCCTTCATTGTCTCGACTTTTTTCTTCTCTTCTGTCCACCTTGTTCCCGTTTTCAGTTGGGCTTTTAAATGAAGTTCTGGAGGGATTTAAGTTTTTCCTCTCAGGGTCTTCCCACCTATTAACATTTATTCGCTCAGTTCTATGTCATTAAGATATTGTATTTTTAAATCTCATTTAACGTTGCTCCTTTGCTTTTTTTGCTTTTGCGGGCAAGATGCTGTTTGGCTGGGAAGCTCTCCACTTTCTTGCTATCCAGTCACTTTATTTCTTTAAAACTTGGTTTTAAAACTGAAGTTGAGCTTCTCCGTTTTACAGTTTTTCTTTAAGCATATCGTTTTATTAGAAAAAGATGTTTTTTTGTGTGTATATTTTAGTGCTGACTACTAAAGAAAATAAAATTGTAACAGCGAGAGTGTACACCACGGCTGAAAATTTTTCATTTCTTGTTTTTTGACTTAACTTTCAAAATCATATCGAATTTCTTACTAAGTATCAACCAATTTTTTGTCTTCGCTCAGAATCAGAAATGATGTCTTTGAAGTTTGTGACAGGATATTTACATAATCAAAATTTGAAGGAAGTTTGCTATAATATGAAAGGTCCGCCCATTTTTTCGAGAATACGCATAATGTATTCGATGCTCTTCTTGGGAATTTTCCAAAATTTCATTCGACTGTAAGGCCGAAGAAGTAGGGTTTGAGTGTGTGGGGGCAGATGGGGTGGTTATTGGACATTTTGATGAATGACTGAAATATCTTTTTATCAGATCATGAGCTGCGAAAATCTGACATTTTCCTGGATTCTTTTTTCCTTTTAGGCGAGTGTAAAATAACATAAATGTAATTTTTAAACTTTAAGAACAAAATGAAAACTTTTCAATGAAAATATTCAAATATTAAATAATGGCAAAGAATTCTGTCACTTTTAATCGAGGTTGTCTGAATAAGAAGAATAAAATCATCTGAAAAAAGTGGGGATGGAGGAAAGAGAAAACTCGAATATGGTTAGTATTTTGGGTACTTTAGTATGTTTATTTAAAAAAAGAAAAAAAAAGATATTTTAAAAGTAGTTCGATAAATACTTAAATAGGCTGTGAGGGTGAGATAGGAAGTGAGGAAGGAGTTTTTTAGGAAAGGTGGAAAAGGATACTCGCAATACTCACCGCTCTTAATTAATTCTGGTGAAAGGTAAGGAATATAATGGTTAAGGAAAAATACACGTCAAAATTCTCGCGACAGAAGCTAGGGAATGAATCCAATGGAGATGCCATTTTATGAAAAACTAATGTCGCAGGCTTCACGCCTCCTTGTTGAAACCTGAATCTCTGGCTCTCGCGAAGCTTTCGTTCAATCGAGCAATTTTTTAAATAAGAGAGGCAAATGATAAAGAAAAGAGATTTTGTCTTTGATCGCAGTGCCCGGGAAGCTGGAATAATATCACTTGTTTGCTTTGTTCGTTTCTTTTGTTTAAAACCTTTACTCTCTTAGGTTTTCCTCCAACTTTCTTTTGCAATTAAACTATGCTTACTTAAAAATAGTCAAGTTGGATTCCCTATTAATGAATTTAAAATGAAATCCTTTTTCTAGAGGTTATAAATGCTTGTTTGCCTCACCATGCTTCAGCCGTATCGAATTGGTCGTTTTCAAAGTTTGTTTGTCTGTAAAGTTGTTTTGAGCGTGTTTCTCACTAGAGGCCATTCTTAAGGCATATTTCAGTAAAAGGTTTGCTTCTATGGAAACTCAGTTACCATGAAGACTATGCTTGGGTTCATTAACATCAGAGAAAATGTATTCCAACGAGTTTCTCCCCCTCTTCTGTCCTTTGTAAGTTTTTACTTTAAGGAAGAGTATGGATGAGGGCTCAGATTTGCCTTTAATCCATTTTACTAACCTCCGTGAGCACAATTTGAAATACTACCCTTTTCTTAATTAAAACTGCAAGGAATAATTTGTTCACCATTATCCTCGCGCTTACCTCTTTTATCTTGCTTGCAAATAAAAATAACGAAAAATTAAAAATTGAAACTGTGTTAGACGAGGAACCTAGTGCCTTTACTGTTCATTTTGTGAAAGAAGTCTTTTGTATTCAAGAATGCGTTACTTACTGACTGTTTTGCTTTAGTTTAGACTGAAAGCCTATACAAGATTATGTGAATCAAATTGTAGACGTTTGATTGTATTGGGCCATAATCATGGTGATTATGTGCCTCGATAAAAAGGTTTTTCTTTTCCATTGAATTTGTCAAGTAGGGACTTTAGATTCCTGAGTCATCCGCCATTTTGTATATTTCAATCCTGATAATAGAGCTTATGGTCTAAATAATATAGAATGATTTCGACTTTTGAAAATCATCTACCGACCTAAGAAATGAATTGCGAACAAATTGTCTTCTGATATCCGTCCGTCTTGATCATCGTATAAAGTTTTCATGTTACAGAATTGTCTGCAGAAGGTCATTAAAGTTGATGAACTTAACTACCAGTATGACTTACGTATTCAATTTAATAAGCTTTTATTACTATAATAGTTCATCATCTTTTTATGAAAGGGGTTTTGTTCTTGCAGTCTTCTTTTAGGTGTAATTGACCTATCATTTTTTAGCTCAAATACCATGAAATATAGTTTCTAAAAATAGACATGTGTAAACATTTTGGCGAAAAATTGGGCTAGATTCTAAACAGGCCCGTGAGCTCAAAGAATTTCATCGTGTAGTACTAAAAGCACTTTGTCGGAGTTAAAATACAGTATTATTATTAACAAAATAGAGAACAAAGTTATATGAAAAAGAGCAAAGGCAGATGAATGTGACATTTATTTCGGGATGCAGTTCAGCCTCGATCCTAAATCAAGTGCTCTATTTATTTTTGTTTAGTTTTTCATTGTAGTAAATTTGAATCGTTTGTATTTGAAAGCCTCTACTCGAGTTACTGGCGAGCCGTTTGTCAATAAAGTTCAATCAACAATGATTCAAACACGAACAGTTTTTGTCCTCCAAACTGTGTCATAATCTAATGAATTCAGTCCCAAGTCAAATCTGTTTCGTTTATAAGACAAGGACATGGTTACAATAATACAAAAACAACCATCAATGGTTTCATTAGCGAAGACTACGGATTTATTAAAATATACTTTTGTTGCAAGGAAAATTTGTCTGGAAATTTTATTAAGTTGGAAAGTTTATTTCAGATTTTTAAGAAGTGAAAATCATTTGGTATTATAAACACGTTTTTTCCATTATTGTCACAGATTTACTTCCCGTTGTTAAATCACAAGAATTATTTTTAAGTAAATTAAAAAAAAATTTTTTAATTCATAAATGATTTTTGTTGGCTGGTAGCTTTTATTTGAAGCTTCTGAAGAGTAAAATGAAGGCGTGCTTAGAAAGTGGTGGAAGGAGAAAGTGGAACTAGCATCTAAGCGAAACATTAATTAGAGAAAGATGTTAATCGGATTGCACTCATAATGGTTGTGACACTTATTTTTAGAACTTTTGCATTACTTGAGACATGATGGACATGCAGTGTATGTGGGTAAAGATGAAGAAAGACATTTAGGTTTTAGGATTTACCTTTACGGTGATAAACACCGGTAGAGGATAGTTTTAAGGGGAAAATGAACGAATTTAAGTGGTTTATCGCATTAGGTCTTGAATAAGAAAGTACAGTATAACCGTAGTTGGTCTACAAACCTCAGGGGAATATGCTCTGTCCTTTTTCTTTACTGATAATAGAGGAATTGTGCTACTACTTTTTATTCTCGCTCCATTAACTTTCTTACGAAGATTTTATCCGTCGAAGAAATCGCTTTTCACTCATACAACGAAAAAAAATTTTTCTCCTTTCCTTCCTCTCTTGCTTTTTTTGACTTACGTGGCTTTAATAAAAAGCAAAGAAAAGGTTAAATTCTCTACTTATGGATATCTACTGTGAATTCTTTGAATCAGAAACAAAAAATTGTTCAATAGACCCAAATATTTCTGTTCTCTGTTGTTTTTAATCTTTTATTTTTTCCTTTTCTTTTCTTTCGCTGAGTAATGCCGTTTTGCAAAGGTTTTAAATAAAACACTTAAGAAATATGTTTTCAAAAATAGAATATTAAAAACCATTTCAACAGTAAAACGAGTTTCCTTTTGGAGGACTCGGGCGGGTGGGACCGTGTAACGGAAATGGGTTTAGAAGAACTTTAGGGAGTTATTATGTTCACTGACTAAAATAAAATGTGGATGAGCTCATGTTTCTTCACAAAACCTTAAAAAGGTGTTTGTTATCTCAAAACATTCTTTTTAATGTTTTTTTTTCGATTTCAAATCGAGTTTGTGGACCGAAAATTAAGCGAAACTAAAATATGCATCATAAACTTGTATTCGGACTGGTTGAATTAAAGTTTTCATTGTTTTCTCTTGACGAGTTTTGAAAATGTACGAAGCTTTAAAAAACTTTGTTTCTTCTAAGGTCGAATGAAAGTGGGTGTCAGAAGAATAATAATTTTTTGTGTATTTTGAAGAACAAATAGAACTCATTTTGATTTACATCGATCAAAGTCATTTTTTAAATTATTTAATGTAAAAACTCATGAGCACAAATTACCTGTGAAGGATAGGGAGCAAAGTTAAGTCATAAAAAAGTCATATTTGATTGTGATTTTAAAAATTAACAACTGAATAAAGTAAAATAAAAAAGAAAAAGAGAACATAATAATACCCCAGAGAGGTATAAAGAAGGGGGCTCTGATTATAAGGCCAACGACTTCGAAAACCTCAGCTTATTGAACGGCGCGTATCGATTCTGAAAAATCTTCTCAACGATATCTTATTTTCGAATATGCTTTGAATGTGCAGTTCGCTTAACTCTCCCTCAAAAGTGTAAAGCATAGAATACTGCAACAAACCTCGCCGGAACTCTTACCACGGATACGAGTTCGAAGACATGTCCATAATACGAGTCAAACTGAAAAAGTTGTTTGTTTTTTTATATCCATTTCGTTTTCCATGCAAAACTTATTTTTCCTTCCTTCTGTTCTCCTCTATAAGGAGTATTATTAATATATTCGATTTGTAGGCGGGAAGTGGTTAGTGGTTAAACTTCCTGACTTGGACGTTATGGTCGTAAGTTCGAATCCTCCTCCCGATCCTGTTATACCCAATAAAAGGGTGAAAAACGGGATTAAAACCAGCAATAAATGAACATTCGATTTGTAGTTAGTTATTGACCTTATAATTTGTTTTTTTTTATATAAATATGTAATTTTGCCGTTTTTTTTCGTATTGGCCATTTATGAACCACATTTCACCTCTATTTCATTTTTTTCCTTCTCGATCCTTCCTCTGTCCGGTTTGCTGTTTTAAATAAAATATAATATTTTACTTAAACAAAATAAAAGTTTAAAATACAGCGTTATTTAGCCTCAATTGGTCAAGTCAGACCACGTGAATCAATCGTTTGATGTTTATTCTTCGCTATTTCGATTATTTCTTTTATCACCATCGGGTGACATTATTTTGTCAAGAGCCGGACGCACCTCTAAAATTTTTTATCATTAACTCGGTGCGCGATGACGTCAAATACCCCAAGTCAGAACAAAACATAGTCACTCGAATGAAACCCTTTTGAATGACATTATTAGCAATCTTAATAATAGAAAAGCACCTGGCCTAGACAAGATAACAAATAAAATTTTAAAGATTCTTCACCAAATCCACCCAAAGCTTTTTTTCTTTTATTTCAAAAATGTTTAAATTTTTAATAGCCAAGCAATACTTGGCTACTGCTGCTCTGTGTTCTACCCGAGGCTAAACCAGGCAAATTTTAAGAAGTTGAAAAGTTTACAGCGATCCTGTCTTATCAGGACCATTCATAGTTATCACACCTTGTTTTTTGAGGCCACAAACGTAATAGCCAGAGTCTTACCAATAGAATGGTTCTTTTTCAAGAGGATGTCTATAAATAGTTTTAAAAATTATATAAGTAGTAAACAAACCCTTTACGAGCCTCACTTTAAGATTACATTTCATGAGGGTCGTGTTTTAGATACAAGTAGTGGCCAAGAATTACCCCTCAGTCAGGCAGTCACTCTCCTGAATACATTCATCTATAAAAAATGGCAGGAGCAATGGACAACCGACTTTAAGGGTCGAACCTCTTTCAAGTTCTTCCCATCAGTCGAGGTCAGAATGAGAAATAAGAAAATTCAAATAGACTACTTTACGACACAAGTCTTTTCTGGCTACGGTAATTTTAATAACTACTTAAAAAGATTTAAGTTAGTAGATGATGACAGATGTCATCATTGCCAAAGAGGTACAGAAGATGTCGAGCATCTGCTATTTGAGTTGACGCTTGGAGGGATCTTAGAGCTCATTTTCAAATTGATAGGTCTTTTTTAAACATAACAGAAAAAAATTCCATCAGCTTAAATAATTTTTCAACTTTTGTAAAAGAAATAATGAAAAACAAGCACAAGCCTCGTATCCGTTAGGTCTCCTGGAGGTATACCTGTTGAATGTCAAATTCAATGATTAACATAAATAAATAAAGAAATAAAATCAAAATAAGAAGAAAAAAAAACAAATGTATCAATTCTGACTTAGTTTTGTATTGTCTCAGTAAAATGTATCAATTACTGTAGTTGGTGTTAAAAATGTATGTATTTTTGCAACTATGTAATTAAATGTATGTAATGTAAAAAATGTCAATCAAATTTGCCTATTTACATTTTACATAATGGGCATTTGTATTTTCACTATAGTATCTATTATGTAAATATTAGCCCATATAAATTATATTTTTCAAAAACTCGGGGCGCGAAATTTAAGCATTATATATCTAAGATATAGTTCTCGAAAAACTCACCCGTTACCTCATTTGTGTGAGTTGAGTCAACTCATTTTGTGCAAGTGTTCATTTAAATTTTAATTGGATGCAGCCCAAATCGATTGTTTTGATTTACTCAAACGATCCATAGATAACGAAATGAATTTCAGATTAGATTTTAAATTTTCCCTTTCTCTTATTCACCCCTCGCAGGCAATTGTTGAGGTTTTCTTTGTTTCCAACATACGGTTCAAGTTTGTGCCATTTTATGCCATAAACTCTTAACAAACACACTAGTTCTCTTAAATGACTGTGTCTTTTTTCTATTTTCTCTCTAAAAAATTCTGCCTTCTAATGTTTGTTCAGCTTATATCACTTTCTCAGATTGTTTTCTCGGTCTTGATTAGAAGAGGTAGATCGCCTCAAAAGCCTAAGGTCGGAACGATCTCGGATTTTTCAGTTCAATTTTGCCACTAATAATACTTTCAGCTTTCGGTTGGCGATACGTTTGGTGAGTTTTTGGAATTTATTTACTGTGCTCTCACAGCAAAAAAATCCGTGATTGTTCTGACTTCCTCACGCGGTTTGTAATAAATCCATAAAAATCGTAAGTGTTTAGTTGTTGACCAAACTTGAAATTGAATCATGTAGACCAGTGGTTCCCAAAGTAGTCCCTACGGTCTCCAAGGGGTTCCCAGAAACATTCAGGAAGTTTATGGAAAATTATTAAAGTCGATTTGGGAGTCTCTGAGCAACGTCGGTAGATCCGTGCAAGGCTCACTATGAAGTAATAAAATCGTTATCGTCCATTATTTATTATTATTATTATTATTATGAAAATGAAAATAAATAAAAATAAATGAAACAGTAATGTAGTAGGTGGGTGCTTAAAATACAATATGTTGCTGAAGTCTTGAGAGTTATGTAGTGCCTTTTGTGAATAAGCATCGACATAACTTATTTCCACTGAATTCAAGTTATAATTTCAATAAATACTTCAACAACAACAACTTCAACTTCAATAACAAAGCGTTTTTTTTTACTTTACTTTACTTTTCATGGACCTGCTTATCCGTTAGGGTCGCGGGGTGAGGGAAGCAATCAAGGACTTCGAACTGGAACGATCTTCCGATATTAAAGTCAGAGAACCCGGGGTTATCAGGCGGGATTCGCCCAAGGCCTTCACCCCCCTGAGCCAACCCTTCCGCGGACGGCCACGGGGTCGCTTTCCTCCCGGGCACTCCGACAGGACCCGACAAACCAGACGTTCTGGTCAGAGCCTCTGAATGTGCCCAAACCATCGAAGGATGGATCTCTCGATCCGGAGAAGAAGCGGTTCGACCTGAAGCCCCTCGCGAATGGCTGTGTTGCGACACCTATCCAGCCTCGACACACCAACCACCGCTCGGAGATACTCATTTCGGCCGCTTGTACCCGGGATCTGATCCTTTCGGTCATCACCCACACCTCATGACCATAAGTGAGGACAGGAACATAAACGGACCGGAAGATGCTGAGCTTTGCCTGGGTGCTCAGCCCAGCCCTCCTCACTACCGCCCCAACTGTTGCATTACTGCCCCAGCCTGAGCGATCCACGACGCGATCTCTGCGTCTGTCCTGCCATCACTCGTGAACCAGACCCCAAGGTACTTGAACTTCTCCACCTGCCCCAGCACGACCCCGCGAAGGAGGATGTCGCACTTAACGGGCTTCCTCCAAATCACCATTACCTCCGACTTGGTCACGCTGATCTCATCCCGGCCTCGGCACATGCGGCGTCGAAACCAAGTGCCCGCTGGAGTTCAGACTGGGTGGATCCCAGAAGGACGAGGTCATCCGCATAAGCAAGATGTCCCACCTCCAGGTCCCCATATCTGAAACTCTCACTTCCTCGGCTGCACTGTAGCATCCAATCCATATACTGTAAATTATGAAAAGGAGAGGCGACAGCATGCACCCTTGGTGGAGTCCAACGGACACGTCGAAAGGCTCCGACGTGACGCCATTTATCCTAACGCAGCTCCTGCATCCCCCGTACAATGACCCGATGGCCCTCAAAAGGGAACCACCGATGCCATATGTCTGGAGGACCTCCCAGAGTCTCCGGCGAGGACCCGGTCGTAGGCCTTCTCCAAGTCGATGAAACAGGCAAAGACTGGTAGGGCGTACTCCCAGGACCCCTCGAGGATGAGCTTCAGAGTCAGGAGCTGGTCGGTCGTGCTTTGCCGAGACGGAATCCACATTGACCCTCCCCCAGCCTGTCCTCGACGCAACGGGCCTCCAGCACCTTCGCAAAGACTTTCCCGGGGAGACTTAGCAGGGTGATGCCCCTATAATTGGAACAATCACTCCTGCTCCCTTTCTTAAAGACCGAGACAATCACCCGGGTCTGCCAATCCTCCGGCGCTGTTCCTCCTTGCCAGGCCACCTTAATGACGCGAGTGACCCAAAGAACTCCCTCTTCCCCTAGCGCCTTCAACATCTCGGGCCGAATTTCATCCACACCAGCCGCTTTGCCACTCTTGAGCGATTTAATCGCCCGAGCGACTTCGGCCACGGTGGGACTATTCTCCGCCCCAAGTGTGGCGCCGGTTCTGCCACCCTCGGTGCCCTGAGTTGGGTGGTCGGTTGACAGCTCAGCCCCTCTCATAACCCTCACGTCGCACACGATCCGCCTCGCACACATTGGCACCATGACGAAGTCTATAATAGACTTCTGCCCAAGCGTGTCATGGTACCAAGTGTACTTGTGGACGCCCCTGTGCTGGAAGAGGGTGTTCATGATCGCCAGGCCATGGGCACAGCCGAAATCCAACAACCTCTCCCCGTTCGGGTTACAGTCGGGGTCGCCGTTCCTCCCCACCGCCCCCCTCCACGTCTCAGAGTCGTATCACACATGGGCGTTGAAGTCCCCCATCAGGATAAAATTGTCCGCTTTAGCCGCTACTTTCATAGCGGCTCCCACGTTCAACAGGAAGGCGGTATACTCTGACTGGTCGTTAGGTGCTTACACCTGCAGAACAGCCAGAGTTGACGTCTTCAACTGAAGTGTCAATACCGCCATCCTTCCTCCCAACGGGGTCCATTCAATCACTCTGTCCGACAGCCGGGGGTTCGTGAGTATCCCCACACCCGCCTGCGGCACCATTTCAGGGTCGACTCCGGAGCAGAAGAGCTCCCATTCTTCGGGAAAATCAACGGTCTCGGAGCCCCTTTTCTTGATGGAGGAGACACCCAGGATATACAAACGATTCCTCTTGGCCTCCTCCACCAGTTCCAGGCGCTTTTCACCGTCAGCGAGAAAACATTCCAAGTTCCGGTCCTATGTCGTAGTCGTCGTCCAGTTGTCCGTCCTATATTGCCCCCCCTCGGGCATTGCGCCTTAACCCCACGATCCCCAAAACGGATGGCGAGTCCATTGTTGTTGATGTTCATATCGAGGGGGTTTAAGGGGGAGAAAGAGGTTCACCCAGGCAGTGTCCTCTGTACCTGGGTAAGGCTACTTACTCGGGGAGGGCGCCAGGTATCCCCGAGGCTCCGTTTACGACACAACTCCCTTGTGCCGCGCACCCCATCAGCACGGGTCGCCTAACACCTTAGGGTTGGGAGGCTGATTGCAGTGTAAAACACTGGGCGGTGGGGTCGCCACATCCCTACGCCTGCGTTTTTTTTTGATTGGTAATTTTTTATACTGTGTATTTATGTAGGTTTGTGACTCGAGGGTTCGGGGAAATCTATAACTATCCAAAGAAATTTTTGTGTTCAAAAAAGTTTGGTTTCTGCTCTAAGAAAGTAACGAATGTTTTTACCTCAAGAAATATATTTCTTATCTTAAAAAAATAGAAACGATAATTAAAAGAGAAGTATATTTATTTTAATTAAATAACGTTTAGGTTAGTAAAAGCTGTAGAAAATTTGTATACAGTCAGCTCGACTAGTATTTTTATATTTAGAATTAATCTATGGCGGGTTAAAGCTTTGGCTGTCATTGAATAACTGTTACCGACAATTTTTCGGTTTATGTACCTCCTTTTCATCATCAAGATATATGTATAAGATCTGGAGACGAGATAGTAATCTAAAAAGAAAACTCCCGAACACTTTTAAAAGGTGTTTTACAGTTTCACGTAATCGGTATAACCAGAGAGAAGAGCAAGAAAAAATTCCGGTTTCTAAGAAATTGAGAGGATGTTTTAAAATTTCCAGTCATTGTTCGAAAAGGTTCCTCACTCCCGTCTCCTCTTCTTCTCTATCTTCGCACACGTTAATGAGAAGATTTATTGCTCGTAAGGCAAAAGCTGTTCTTGGTTCCGCTTCCTTTTGTTCGATTTTTGATGAATCAGTTCTTCCACTCGGAGTAAAAAGAGAAAATCGATTTCCCTTAAGTATTGAAATAGGTTGTTTTTCCCGAAAGAAAGGAGCAAATTTTTTTCTTCTGAATAAAAAGAATTTTTCTGTTTCTAATGATGAGAGAATTTTTGCATGTTTTCTATAAAAACATTCTTTCCTTTTTCATTCCTTCCAGTCCCTCATCTCTTCCATTACTACTACCTCTCTTATTTCTAGTTGTTCTCTTACTATTGGCAAAAATTCAGTTTTCTTGCTTGTTGAATTTATAATTGTTTGTGGGAATCAAAAATTGCCTGCTATGAGATGGAGATCACGCCTTGGTTTATAGAATGTTTGGTTCAATTTCAAATTTATAGAGTTTGGAAAATAGAATGTTTTCGTATTTATTTTTAACATTGGACTTATTGTTTTCAAAGCGTTTTCTCAACGTTGTTTATATACAAAACGGAATTGGAAAATTCACGCACACTTACTGGTATTCAAAGTTCCAAGGTGAGAGTTTAGGATGTCTGCGAGTTTGTCTGGGGCGGAGAGCAGAACTAGTATTTATAACCGTTTGATTCTTGAATAATTCAACAACTTGCAGGTAATTTGTTTCCATTTTTTGTTCTCTTTTTTATGTCCTACCGATAATAGATTGTTGTTGAAAGATAAAGAAGGGGAAAGAATAAACTAGGTGTAGGTGAAAGAAAGTGTGATATGAGAACATGTCATAAAGAATTGGTATTAAATTAATGTTTTGGTACAGGTGATATTTTATTTGGAACAATAACAAGTATACAAAATTGTAAATTTAAATAAATTGAAAACATGGCAACTCATGGCAAAATTTTTTTTTCAAATTTGCCTTTGAAATGGTTGTTTATATATTTGGGCAGAGGCATAGCAAGGAAATCGATTCAACAGCTGTGGATAAAATTTAATAAAAATAAAAAGAGTGAGGATAATTTTTTGGACTCTACCAGTCACTCAGTTTTTTTTTTAATTTCATAAATCAGATTCTTCTTCTCTTTTTGTACTTTCCCGTCCACTCATTTCTTTCAATATTCATTTTTGATTTTTGGATTTCCGCTAGTCGTATCATAACTTTTTATATTTGTATTTTTCATTAAATTTTTTTCTTTATCTCAAGTATTTTCATACGACTGCCAGTGAGACTTTTATTAGTTTTTTTTCTTTGGCTCCCTTCCCCACAACATTTCATAGATTTAATTGACTTTAATTTTCTTGGGATTTTTTTCAATTTATTTATTCATTTTTTGACTTGTCTATTATAAACCTTTTTACAATATTTACATAAAAATAGTAGACGTTCTATGTCACTATTGACATTTTCTCTCTTTTTTTGTTACTGTTATTATTTCGGTTTAATTCATCTCGTTTCTGATTTACTGCCTTTTTTTCAGCCAACATAGGACCATTCTGCTTCCAATTTTTTTGTTGGTTATCTTTACTTCCTTCCTATTTTAATGATTTTTGCTTTCACTAATAATTCTCTCAACGTGGGATTTTTTGCCTCTTCTGTCAATCTTGGTCCCGTTTTCAGTTGGGCTTTTGCAGCCCTGGCAGGATTTCAGTTTTCCTCTTATGGTCTTTCCACCCATTAACATGTATTCACTCTTTAGCTCCGAGCTGTGTCTTTGCCTATATTTAATGAATTGGTTTTTTTGTGTTCTGTTTATATGGTACCATGTTTATGTTCTTTTGCAAAACGCGAGAAGAGTATGTAGTATTCCAAAGAAATGACGCCAAATGAAAAATGTTTACTTCGAGCTCAAGACAAGAATTTCGAGTTTAATATAAACTTCTCTTGAGTCGGAGGATTTTTTTCTTCTTCTCGGAGATATTGAAACTTGTTCATCCTTTTGTATGAGATGGCAGCACAAAAGTAAAAAGAAAAACGTCGTTTTATGGTAGGTGAGTCAATGCTTGATGATGCAAATGCATTATATTTGTTTTTTATTTAAATTGTGCGTCAATTCGGTGTTTTTTTAAACTGAGAAGGCGGAATGCAGGTTTCTTTCACGCGAGCTTGATACTATAAGACTTTAGGAAGCTATTAGATATTAGAGCCAAAGCATCAATGCCCGATATGAATAAAGATATAGTAAGTAAGAGTTTTTAGATATGATTTACCCGTTATGTTTTGTTTGCCTTTAATACTAAGAAAACTATCTCATTATGTTACATGCAATATTTGTTCATTCTCTGTTCTTGCTATTGTCGAATTTTTATTGATGTTTAACGATTGTTAGGACCTTTGAAAACCCTCAGGAGAAAACCCTCTTCAGGATTGATTCTTCTAAAATCACCTGTGGTGGTCCGTGAAGTGTGAGGTTAGGTTGTAATTGAAACAATACCTCTGAGTCCTAGTTTTGGAATGTGTTATTGATTCATCCGTGCTAGTATTTATATCCCAAAATGGGTT
This sequence comes from Columbicola columbae, assembly GCA_016920875.1. Taxonomy (NCBI): domain Eukaryota; kingdom Metazoa; phylum Arthropoda; class Insecta; order Psocodea; family Philopteridae; genus Columbicola; species Columbicola columbae. The sequence goes on from JADMLL010000002.1 coordinate 19,794,753, forward strand.
TGACAACCATTCTCTTTTGACTGACCCATCCGAGCGGCCTGTTGTACCAATTGAACATTTTCTTTAAAATTCTTAAGCCTTTGTCCAGATGCGTCACCCTACAATTAATAAAATACATTCAGGTACAGCCCGTTATTTTTTCAATGATTTATCCGAGCTGCCTTGTGTGCTATTTTACCTTTTCGTTAAAACCTCTTGGCCTTAAACCGCATGAATCATCTTACAATGAAGTAATGAAATTCCACCGACATGGTCGCAGGGTTTGAACAACGAACGGCGATCGACGAACAACGATTGATTTCTGATTAACTCTTGAATAAACTAACTTATTAGTTGAAGACTCTATGGTGAATAATATTTAAAATCACAACAGAAAGACAGAATTAGCAAAACACCGTAAAAATCAAGTCGTACTTAGTTGAAAGAAATTGTGACTGTTTTCATTTTTAGACCCTTTCGAAACAAGTTTATTGAGATAAGAAAGACACCCTGTTGGAGTAAAGCGACAGGGTGCCCTTTACTTGGCCAAGTTTTCAATTTATTTTCTGTGCCTCTGGCTACCCCTACTTCTTTGACCGATCATGGTTAGGCGCCAGATTGAGAATAAAACTTAAAATATTAGACTGAGAGGAAAAAAATTAGGTCTGTCAAGGCGGGTAAGCATTTACTCCTGCGGAGTATCTCGTCCTTTTCTTCATCATTATGACAATAAGAGGTGAGAAGTAGGGAGGAAGTGAAAGAAGAAAAGGATACAGAAAAAAGAGAGAACCTGGTGTTATAAACATATTTCTTCACGTTTCGAAGATTGGCTTATTGACTGTTGGGTTTTCATTTTAGACTTTTTTTTTAATCTGTACTGTTTTAAAATGTGTGCTTTGTAACTGTTCCTTCATGATTTTTTTTCTTTTTTTGACATTTGAGCTTTATTATTTCTAACGAAATTTGGTTTTGAAACTTAAGCTCATTTCCTTCTGTTAGTAAATGCTTTTCTAAAATATTTGATTTAGCTCAAATAGTGTTGCCATCAAAGCTCCTAATCTTAAAAAAGTCCAATTTATCACAAATGTTCATTCATGTTCACTTCCAACTCTTCAAAGACTCATGGAATAAGTCACACAGTTGACCGTAGAAGAGAGTTCTCTACGTAACTAAACCGTCATTACTCAATCCTTATGCTTCAGTAAAGATCTGTCTCAGTTTTTCCTTTGAATCCCTAGCTTACTTTTTTATTTTGGTTTTTATTTGGTTTTTCATATTTCTCTTTTCCAACTTTTTACAATATTTATCTGTGGATCTCTTTTTTTATAGTTACACAATGGGGGCCTGCATTATACTGATATGTTGTTTTTTAACTTTTGTTTAACATGTAAAACTTAGAAACGAAAACTTTTCGGTTAAGCATAAGTTGACAAAACCCAAAGCAGTTTCAACTAAATATTAAAAATATTTTTTCCCTTTTTACTCAACACCTTTATTTCCATTTTTATCTTTAAAATTAGAACGTTATTAGATGTTGGATAGACTTAACGCATTCAAATAAAACGGTATATCGTTCCAAAGAAGTTATTTTCTTGTGCTTAATTATTATTATTGTCTGCTTTCTCCGTGGTTTGAGCTATGCTGATGAACCCGTGAAGGCTATTTTAGGGTAGAATCTTTTCTGAGTCACATTTAATGCAATTTTTCAAAATTGGGTATAAAAGGAAAAGGGAACATACAACAAAAAGACTATCTATGACAAGTGACTTATTGACAAGTACAGTCGATTCTGGTTTACTTGTCGGGTGATTCGAAAGTGTCCTTTTTTTTTACCCATTTTTTTTAGACAGGGGCAGGCAAGGAAGGAGAAAAAATGATCAAACCTTCCTTTCTCCACAAATAAAAACACTCACACGAGACTCGGACAAACAAAATGGCGCAGTGAAACGACAAATATGACAAACACAATGAGGACATGGGATATCTATGTAAAACGGTGTACATTAATTAGTTTTTAGGATTTTTTTTTTTAAGTGAGACCAATAGAGAGAAAGTTTATAGGTATGAAATAATAGACAAAATAGATTATCGAGAAAAAAGATTGTTGTTTAATTCGTATTAAATAAAGATTTAGACTGGTTTCAGCGAAAAATTGTAATGAAATATAATATAAAATGAAAATAAAATTTTGAAATTTCATTTAAGTCCTGAATTCTATGTTAAATAAATTTTTAATCTAAAAGTACCCAGAAACCTTTGAGGTGACTTTTTTTATATTCAAAGGCTATGAAAATAAATTGAGGCAGTGATTAAGTAAATGTCTTGAAAACTTGGTCGTTTTAGCAACTGAAAAATGCTTGATCAACAACAACCTGTCTAATGGTAGTATTTTTTTGTTTCAGGTGAGGGAAAATCTCTGTTTTTTGGAAGACTTGATGACACTTTCAGAGCCCGATTCTTTTTAACAAAAAGGTTTGGAAAAAAATAAATAATGTTTTATAGAGAAAAAAAATAAGAATGAAAATGCGAAATAAGTATTAAGGAAGAAATAATAGTACAGGGTAGGAGGCGAATAAATTCAAAATTGTCTTTGTCGGTAAGAGATTGGGATTAGGAACGTGAGTACGAATAAGGGCAGTGACATGAATTTACGAAAAGGAAATTGTCACTCGTCGCTCTCGGGTTAGTTTCTATTTATTATCATTATTATTATTACAAAAGAAGCATTTTAAATTAAAATATATATATATATTACTGTGGGCTAGTTGTTTTAAGATTTGATTGCGTCATTTCTTGTCTCTTTTTTTACCCAACCTTAACGGCCAATATACTTGGTACTGAGTCGTTTCCCTATTGAATGATAGTCTATTTAAAATTCTTCAATAGTGCGGTTGTAATATTTCTGAATTTTTATTTACGCCATATATTTG
>JADMLL010000002.1:19797761-19813318 GCA_016920875.1 Columbicola columbae
TAATTTCGTAGTTTACCGTTGAAAATAAGCAAATATGGGAAAATCATGAAAAGCATTTTGAATACTTTACCTATTACACTGGTTCCTTAAGTACTCCCTAAGAACCCCAGAAATCCCTGGTATCATTACGATTGGGGTAAGGTAAGAAATAAATCTCCTACTTTTCCAAAAATTTTACTTGAGCGGTACGATAGCCAAAAGTTGTAACTTAATTTATACGGTGTAGCGAATTACATTCTCAGCCACTGTTTCAATTTAGTGGTGAAGTGTTGTCCGTGCGCTCTTAGTCTTTAGTAGCGTTAACTACATAAGCTTCGCTAAATTTTAAAGTAAGTATAACACACCTTGATAGTTACTTTTAAGTAACAATAAGTTCGAGTGTGGCTTCATATCGTGACATCGGTCGTATTCGCCTTCATTTTGTTTATCAATATTTTGATATATATATTCTACACGTTCCTATTACTAAACAAAAAAAGATTTTCAGAAAGATAAAAACGTAGGTTGTGCAATAGCGCCCAATTTGTAAATGGACAAAAATGGCATTCGTAATTTCTTGTTCAAAAATGAAGTCCAATACTTCAACACTCATTCAATCGGGTTTATACAAGTCATTCGACCTAATAAATTCAAATAGGATGTAAATTGAAAGAGAACAAAGGTGAAGTTGGCTATTTTATGTGAGTTGTAGGTCAAACTATTGTTTGCCGTACAAAAGGAAGATGAAACCCATTAATAAAAAGAAAAAGACGACCAAGAACAACTTTTCATATATGAACCAAACTCACGACCGGTAAATTCCTTTTCTCTTCGTGTTGGCTGCCTAAAACGACCATTGTTTTCGAGAACACAGCAGAAATGAGAAAGTTGATGGGGAAAAGGGCAACGTTTCCTTCCCAGAATTCAATAACAACAGTGAAAAACATTCGTAGTGATAAAGTCGTCAGCAAAAAGCCAGAAATCGATCAAACGAAACTGAAAATAAACTTAAAAGAAAACCTACTTAACGAAAAGATTAATGGTTTTCACAACAGAAAAGACCATAATTTTTAAGTTTAAATACAACAGATAATTAAACCAAGCCTATGCAGATCTTCAAATGAGATAGAAGCTGAACGAAAACATTTTCCAACTATTTACTCCTGCAATATTCTTGCAAAGCTTTACGGTTTGGAAAGCCCCATAAACTTCACATAATTTCTATATTATCATGTATGTTTCTCTGTGCAACTAATTCACAAAGATAAATAAATAAATGGAAATTTTTCAGGGAGGACTCGGTAAACCAATTACTTTTTTTTTTATTACATATGTTATAGTAAAAGTAATAAAGCACATGAAATAAATTTTATCATTTCAACAACTATTCATAATCACAAACTAAGCTTGGTAAATGTGACAAATTTCTGAATATTTATCACAATTACCAGATAGTTTATAAAATCTCTAACTCATAATGAGGAATTCTATAAAAGTTTGCTCTGATGCTTGAATTATATCACTTTGTCTCTTGCTTTCGTCGCTTCTAATTAGTGGCGAGCACAGCTTCTTTATTTGCTTGGCTTTTGTCAAGTCTTTTGTTAAACCCCGTTAAGAGTTGGCGATTTTTTAAAGCAGCCAACAAATGTGATAAATAATAAGTAATTTGTCACAATTATACCCAAAATTTAAACAATATTGTCATATCTTTTTGAACCTTGACTTTTCCCCGAATTTTTTTAACCTCCGTAAAAGAACTACCTGTCCTCGAGGAAAGGACTAAACGCTATTGATGGGATATAAGGGTTGGGGTTTTGCTGGGAAACACACCAATACCTAAGCCCACGAGCTGACGGAGAAAGGACAAGAAATAGGTACGGGTGAAGAAGGTGAGGAGCTGGGTGAACAGAGGAAATTTTGAAAAATATAATAGAGCACAACGAAAATGATAATCTAGGAAGGACTTTCCCTGAATTAAAAGCAAATTTTCTCAAGACTACTCATAAAAACAGTCATACCTAGATTTTGAATAACAACAGGAGGTTCGAAAGTGCTTACTGTTGTGAAAATCATAAATTCAAGAAATATTAAGCAGAAATATGATGGAAATGAGGGTTTTATTTGTATCACCTTGACGTATGATATACTGCATATTGATTCCCCTTCCCCCTTTTTCCGTTTTTAGATAAAAGCAAATTTTGATTTGATCAAGCGTAGCGATTCCGCCCATCGTCCTGTTGTGAAAGCTGAAACCATTTACAGAGACAAAGGTAAAACTTATATGAATCTTGCGTTTGTATTGGCGCTCACACAATCATTAAAAACAGCTCAGTTTAACGTTCAGAAAGGCTACAGTTTTATCATTTTTTGAGTTCAATCAAAACAGTAATTATTCGAGTGCAACCCCTAATCAACTCACTAATCACCCCATAAAACAGCAGTAAAATCTTCAGAAATACAATACCTTTTAACGTTAATACTTCTCAAATGGATTCAGCTTCTGTCGTTGTCTCGCATAAAACTTGGTGTTGATATAAGAGATGTTAGTTAGGGTAGAGCGTGCAAAAAAAGCAGGTGATTGATTGATTCAGTTATTTTTCATACAATCACATTGTTTTGGACAATTCTCGTGGGAGTGTTCACATATTGTGTTCATTAGTGTGGGTGCTAGAGCTAGGTGAGTACTTGGTGATCGTTTCTCAGTAGTCGCATTTAATAATACTGTAGTTGCAAAGTGGAAGTAAAACTGATCACTTTCTTAGTCGCATGAATCATCAGATACAGACCGAATGTCACACTGATTATTCTTAATGCAATTAGCAATCAAATACTGAATCAATTATTATTAATAAATATAATTTTATTACGAAGAAATGCGAGGTCTTACAGTATTTATTTACATTTCAAATTACCAGCAAAATCACCCATGTCTTTTACTGCACTCCTACTTCTTTTTTTACTTTATTTCCTCTTTCAGACCGAATAGCCAACTGATAATGTATGTTAAATAGTGCGTATGGTAGGCAATGAAATGCTCTAAAACCAACAACTTTATTATAAACTTGGTAAACAATAATTAAATCTTGCCAACGACCAGGCATCACTAATCTCCAATCCCTTTTATGTTTAGCCGAAACACTTCTTAGGGAAACTTTGACGAAGTCAAAAATGTCTTTTACGAGCCATTGAATCCTATCGCATTGTTATTTCTGCCTCCTTAAGTAACACATATGTAAGCTGGCCTATTCTTTGTGTGCGTTCTCTTGCTTCAGTTAAGCAATTTAAATATTTCATACCGTATATCGGTATTATTGATCTAATCCTTGAACTTGTGACCTAATCAATATTTTTAGTCTTTTCAAATTTTTTCTTTCTTCAACTTTTTTACTTATTTAAATGAATCACTTCAACAACCTCATATCCCCGTCTGTTTGTGCGACTTTATTTACACATAACGTCAATTTATTTTCAATTCTTATTAAATTTTTCTCCGTTCTTGTTTGTACTTGAAAAAAGCACAAACCCAAAAACTGACGCTTCCAGAGCACAAAATTTCGTCCGGTCATTTTCTTTTTTTCTTTATTTATTACTTCTGCTTTTAATGACCTCTGAAAATTGGTTCTCATCACGCGACTCCTTAAAGTTGAGTCGATTAAAAAGAATACCTTACTAGTTTTACAAGTCTGTCAAAATTACCTTCAAATTTCCAATAAGGAAAATCTATAAAATGCACTAAGAGGCCTTGCTTTGCCCGCAGCCTCTTACCTTATTTAGCCTGGACCGCTTTCCCATTACTCTTTCCTCCTCTTATTCTTGGATTCTCCTCCGTTGTTCCTTTATTATTTCAATGCATTAATCTATCGCCTTTTCTTCTTCTTCTCCCACTCCTTCTGCCCCGTTGTAGATTTAACGCGATTCTGCTACTTTTGTTTCTTTCCCTCATTTTTAAACATTTTTTTCCTTGGAAATGATGGTTGCCTTTTCGCTTCCTGCGCATTTAGGCGAACATTCTAAAACGTCTGACAACCTTCCTGCCCAAAATGATAAACTCAGCTTAAAAGTGTTCAGGTCTTTTCCCTTTTTCTTCTCTCCAGCTTCCGTGAAATTCTCATCGCTTTTAAACAGAAACAAACACAACATCACTGGAAGGAGAAGTTTGTATGGAACAAGGCAGTTATCTTAAAAACCTTTGTAAACAACGACATTTCACCACTATTTCATTTTTCCTTTCTCCTTTCCTCTCCCCCAGTATTTTCTCCTTTTTCACTGTGGGTTCTTTTTCTTTCCTCGGAACCACCGTCTACTCGTTTTAAGCTTGGTTTAGGCAAAACCGTTTTCTAAAACCTTTGTAATCATTTTCGACTCGCTAAAATTTACGTTATCATATAATAAGTTATTAGAAAACAAAATTGTACTGGAATTAGATCTTTCCGATTAATTTTTAGAAAAATAATATAAAATTCTATTACGCCAAAACTCCTTTTGCCTTCCGTGCACCTTAAAAAAGACAAAAACAAGTTATTCCGTAATGAGTAAGATTCGTTGAATTTCTGGAGAGTTGCGCATACAGAATTATACAAACGTCAATCATATGTTATTTGAGGGACAGGATCTCAAAATGCAACACAAGTTAAACAGAAAATTTTTAAATATTTGACATAAAGTTAGAATTAGCTTAAACATCTTTCAGCTCTTATCGTGAGGGTCTTAACTCTCGAGCACCAACACTAGCGTGGAGTTCCGTTTGCTTGAGGTATACCTGTTTTAGCTCTTATTACATGGATGTAGCTGGATCTGTAGCTTATACTCAGTTTTCTCGGGTCTTGACACAAGGAAGCATGTTTTACTTTGTGAATGGATGCAAAATGTACCAAATAAGTAAAAATTGACTAATTCACAACTTTGCTTACTGAATGGCGAAAATATATATAAATGTAAATGCATGTAGGGGAAAGGTGGGATGGTTGATCCTGTGGGATATTTGATCCTCTTCAAAATTGGCGATTGGGGAATTTTTGCGCTGTTGGCGGCATCAGGTAGCAGCCATGATGAGTACTAAATCTTGTTTACCTCATTTATGAAAAATAACTTGTTGCTTTTAAATTTGAAAATTTGATTTTTCTCACAATCCAACTTTTTTATACCTGTGCACGATAAGTCGCAATAATTTAAATACTTGTGCTTTACGATTTATTGCTTATTTTCCTGAAATACTGTGTTTATTTAGCTATTTAAAGGCGATTGTTTCCACAACAAATTTGCTTGACTTCTTGCTGGTTTTTTCAATTTTCGACAAAATGGTTGCATCGGGATAGTTGATCCCTTCATATAGGGAATCCTGATCTTGATTGAGAACTTGATCCTAGAATCAAATATTCTCTTATTCTATATAATATCCTCTTATGATTCTTTTATTTGTGTCTCATGTTTAAGAATTAGGTTTAATAGCCTTCAAATGCCATGAAAGTATACAACTAAGGAAAGAGAAGAAAAATAAAAGAACTTTTCAAAACAAAACTGAACTGATTTTTTTAATGATTAACTGTTAGTTGATTTTATATTTAACTGATAGTTGATCCTTGCGCAGCAGTTTGAAAAAAAATCTGATTTGCCGCTTTGTTCGACCAATTAGAAGGTCTTCAAAGGTGCATAATTAATGGTCTGGAACATAAATACATGCCTCGTTGAAAAAAATTCAATTTCATTGTCATAGTTCGAATTATTAAAAGAAAACCAAAACAGGGATCAACTATCCCACCTTTCTCCTACGAATGTAAAATATGTATACTGACACATCCACAAATAAGTATTGTAAAGGGTAACTTCTGGTAAATAAAGTGTCGATACGTTTTTAAAAAAATATATATCGAAGGTGAGGTTATACAATATATGCAGGGTTTGTGCTGATTATTCACATCAATTTTTTTCAATCGCAGAATTTATTTTAAAACTATGCAACTATTATTCATAAAAAAGCGTTTCTATCACCACCATAAAATAATCAATAATAAAATAAAGAGCTTCAAAGTGCAGAACGACTAATTTTATGTTAACTTTTGTCTTACTTATTGTCCTAAATACTTGTGCTTCACAAAATGCAGAAGAGATAAAATAGGTTTGGAAAAGAACTAGAAATAAAGTCTCTAGTGAGAATTTCGAATTTCAGCAGAGGAACGACTTGTTTCCAATTTTTGTTTTCGACGTCTTATTCGCGAGAGAATTCCCACAAGAAAAACTCGAGGGACTCCAATTTTCCAAGAGCCTGGAAAACCCAGAGATAAAAAAATCCGTATTAAGAGAAGTAGGCTTGCAAAATTTTCTTCGTCTGACTGTATCTACAGTATATACTTAAATTTGTGATAAATCCCTTAGTGAAAGTTACAGTCATCTCTTTTTTTTTTTACCTTTTCCTCTTTTTCTCAATTATTTCTTACTTTTTGTTTGGTTAATTACAACTATTCTGTCTGCACCCATTTAATTCATCTGTTTCATATTTTTAATAAAAAAAAACTTGATAACGGTAGCAAAATTTTAAAACTACTTTCATCAGCCCAAAATTTAAAATTAAAGAGAAAAAAAAAAAAACAAAGATGACCTTTCATTAATATTAAAGATCATTAAAACCAATCCTAAATACTGCATTAAACTTTAATTTGTTGGCTTTATAACAGGATTCACCTTGTTTCTGCTTCAGTTTGAAATTTTTGCACAACTCTGACCTGCAAAATGCTTTTCTCATTTATATCACGACATTCTGAAATATTCCAAAAATCAACACCCGATAATGATTTTAGCTTAAAATTTAATACAGTTCAGTCATACGAAAATATTAGTATTTATCATGGGACGATAAGAAATGATCTGTTCAAAAATGCCAATTAAATACGAGCCAATTACTACTAAGATTTAAGTATCTCGCTAAGAAGGGGAAAGAAAGATCATTCATCTTTTTTCTCGAGCAAATGAAATGAGTTAAAAATATTTTGACAAAAAAATATGGTGTACTTAGATCGTTCCTTTTTTAGGTTTACACCCATATTTAACCGGCACAACACAAACATGTAATTCACATGTTTTGACTAAACCGTTTAATGTGAATTCTAAAAAGAATGTCTTACCAATTAACTGAGGTTACATCTTTGCGAGAACGAGGATGCGCAAGGGGTAACAATAAAACGAAACCCCAATGAGAGAAAAAAGCTTTAAAATAACGGAGGCTAAAGAACTACAGAAACCATATTCCCCGAACAGCTAGAGCTTTTTTAGGTATTGCCATTTATAATTACAGAACGGAATTTTTTAACTTTTAATGTTAACCCCCAACCTATTTTTCCTCACGGGACTATTACAAATGAGTTTAGAGGTCACTATGCGTGAATTAAGGATTCGTTAAACTTTCCGACGCTTTCCCCACATGTTTTCTTGTGTTATCCATATTGATCTACCGCTATAAAATTTTTTACTGCAAATCATCAAGTTTTAAAGATCTACAAAACGACAATCGGATTATTCCGCGTTCTGACTTCGTAGAGGAGATGAATTGCAATTGAACTCCGAAGTTGGAGTTCAAAATTGAGATATATACATTTTATTGATGGCAAGAAAAGTAAGCCGTCTATTAGCCACCACAGTTTGTCCATTCATCAGGAGTATAATGAAAAAAATGACAATGACTAAAGTGAGCCTTAAATTTCTCTGTATAATACTATCTTCCGAAAACCAAGTTTAATCATTGTATTGTAATATATATTAATATATTAACACAACGTATTGTATTATAATTTATATATTATTATTATAATAAAAGTTTACCCCTACCTTACCCCTAGGGTATTAGGGGGACAAAACATAAAAAATACAGTAATTAAATAAATAATATTCAACAGCTTTTCGAAAAAATAAATAATATGCGAGGGTAAAAACCGAAGAGTTTGGAAGATCACTCATCCAACATAAAGCTCCTAAGTCTGAATGCTTGGCCACAAATAAATGGACTTTTTTGATTTTTTCTGGGGCAGAGTTTCCTTCGAGAAGCGAGAAAGTATTATAATTTATATAAACACAACCATCTGAGCTTGATCATAGAGGTAAAAGTAAAGTTGGGGCCTAGTACCCAGAAATAATTAACAGTGTGTCTATGTTGATTTGTTCCGTTAAAAAAAAAAATTTATTTTGAACCTTGAGAGACCCAGTTTGTATAATTCAATCCCCCTGAGGATATCACGAAGTCAAAATTTGGAAATACTAAGGGAGTCAGAGGACTTTGAAGTTGGCTACTGGGTCCAAAAGTACCCAGATAAACTCTACAATCAATGTGAGTCTAAAACTAACACCATATTTTCTAATTTATTGTTTAACTTATCATTTTTTTAAGAGCTTTTTGAATTGACCATCAAAATAACAATCCAATATTGACTCCAAATATTTCTTTGTCACAAATATACCTTACTTTCCAATAACAATTTTCAAATGGTTCCTCTTCCTTCCTATATTTATTCTTTAGAGAATATTTCCCATATTTTTCTATCAAACAATATCATTCACGCATTTAATGGTTTTAATCCCAAACACTGAATTATATTTCATCAAATTATGATTTTACATTTGAAGAGTTCTCACTACAAAAACCCATTTTTAGCTACCCAATGAAATCGAAAAGAATTTTAAAAAACCTTTAATAAAATAAGATCTCTTCAGATGAGAAAATCCAATGCCATGGCCATCAAACTTAACACGTGCGATAAAACGTGGCTCATTTTTTTTATGGTCTTCGATACGTGAGAAACAAGTTGTGCCCAGATTTCTTTTTCCGGTCATGGACCAAACCCTTCCACCTCCATTGACCACTCCCGAAACGGTGCCTCGTAATAATAGAGCTATTATCATAAAGTTTCCTTCCTTATATCTTGAAAACAGAAAAGAAAAAATTGTCGGTTTCCATGAGACGGATTATCTTTGGCAAAACTCTTTGGCTGCGGGTGTTGTAATCTCCCCGAGTTCATGAATGATTTTTTGAACAACTCTAAATACTGATAGTGAGTTTAAATTTATTTGTGTCAGGCGTTCACTAAATAGTGGGTTTAGGTACTTTCTTTAATGTTTCTGCCTTCTGGGCTAATGGATAGAAAGACAAAGAGAAGTTTCAAGCTTTAATTGAAATCCCTTTAAACCAAAAGGAAGATTTTCACTTACGTCTATTATCTGTTTCGAAGAACTCGATGAAATCCTCCAAATTAATTTGGAACACATTTTTCTCTACTAGTACATAAAATTGAGAAAATCCCCTCTTTGTAGTGCACGAATTTAACTTTTTCAGTATATTGTATAAATAAATTACGCAGGCAATGCAACTGTCGACAAACAGATGTTTGACTTGCTTTTTTTTTGTCCCTAAAGTGAAAGAAGTCAGGCATCTGATGAAACTTTTATTAAATTGTCCAGTACGAGCTGGAGGCTTTATAAACTAGCCGGTAAATGTGACAAGTAGTCAGTAATTTGTCACAGTTCCCAAATTTAGCGTTAATTATGAAGAATTATATATATTTGCCCGATTTATCAATTTCATCGTAACATCGACATTTTATGCTTATCGCAAGTTTTTCATATACATTTAATTATACTTAATAATTGTTAAGTTTTTGTAAAACAAAAATTATTTTTCGCAGATGACTCAATTAATCTTCGTAAAAACAGCAGAGCTTAAAGTTGCTTGTCAAAGTTTTTCTTGTATTACATTTACCCCATTTAACTGGCACCTGATTCCAAGTAAACAAGTTTGTAGGTCTAAAATTTGGGGTGGTATCTTAAAAACCCACCAGTGTTTTAGCCTCGGGGGCCTGTCAAAGTGAAAGTAATGCGATTAATTACGAACCGGTTGTTTCTGAGAACTTGGACCAACTTTGACGAAGGTTCAAAGGAACATCAAACCAATTTTTGCACAATAAATCCACAATGAACTAACTTAGAATTAGATCATATTCTCAAGGTAATATATCATGGGGCCCTGAAAGATGCTTTTATTATAATATAATATAATGCTAACCAGCATTTCTGAAGTTATTTATTAGAAAAACGCGATCAATTTCGAATTTTTTGCCGCGTACTGTGTGTTCACAGAATATTAGTCTATGAGTCTGAAATTTTTCGTTGTGCCTTGTACCTAAAATTCCTCCAATAATGATACAAATAAAGAAAACAGACACAGGTGTGGTGAGTTTCGACTTAATCATAAAACGAGGCTACTTAACCGAGAAACAGCCTATACAGTCATAAACCCCTTTTTTCATCAATAAGATTTTTTATCTTGTACTTGTCGTCCTTCCACAAATTCATTCAAAATTTCTTTCTCTTACTCGGTTTTAATCCTATGCTGATTAAAAGTCGTGAAAAGATTTATAAAAACAAGTAAAATTCACTGCTTTCTATCCTTTTTTGAATTTATTTCAAATTTCTTTTTTCAAATTACGCCGGTATATCATCCAGGGGCATGTAGGGGTTTCAGGCTTTATGACATTAAAATTGTAGATGGTAATACTACAGATCTCGACACTATTTCTACCGTATTGTTCTGTTGATACTCATATGTACTGAATGTTTAGCAAAACTTGGATCAAGTTCGGAAATCTGCTGGCATATATAAAACATCAACTTTTCCTTTGCTCATACACAGAAAATTATGCGCACATACAAGTTAAAAATTTTATTATCTAAGTGGTAAATGTGATAAACATTCAGTAATTTGTCACTTATACCAAATTTAGTGGTGATAATGAATAAGTGAAATCTAGTGGCTAATTTTTTTGCCAGCAAGCCAGTAGAAACAAGGGACAGGTATGAAGAACTCGAGAACATGCCAGTAGAGGAGACTCGCGTCTTGAAGTCCCCACCTATCTTCGTCTGCAGAGTGGGAAACATCCGTCCCCTCCAGACAATGCTTGACTCCTTTGCCAAGGGAGGTTACTCCTTAAAAATTTTCAGGAACGAGGAGATGAAAGTCCAGCCCTCGTAGTCTGAAAAATACCTCCCGATTATTGCCGCGCTAAAGGAACGCAACACTGAATTTTACATGTCCCAAAGGAAGGAAGACCGTTTATTTAAGGTCACCCTTCGCAATGTACATCCTTCAGTTGATACTGAAGAAATTATTGGCAAATTGGAACATTACGAGCATAAAGCTCTACGAGTTTATAATATTAAGACAGCCGTACAAAAACGCCGCTTCCACTCTTTCGTGTGGAGCTCGAACGGCGCCCTAATAACAAAGACATATAAGGTCACAAAATTGTTAAATATGGTAGTTGCTTTCGAGCCCCCACAAAAAAACCGAAACATACCCCAGTGCTCAAGATGCCAGATCTACGGGGACAAACTAGGACACCAGCCTCTTTCCCATCTGTGCCGGAGTCCCTCAGGGAAGCATGTTAGGCCCGACATTGTACCTAATATACACGTCCGACATTCCGACCACAGAGTTTACCACAACTGCGACTTTTGCTGACTATACTTCGATCTTGACTTCGGACACCGATCTACAAACCGCCTCGTGACGACTACAACTCCACCTGGACAAGCTAGAAGAATGGTTGACAACCTGGAGAGTAAAAGTAAACGAGACAAAATCCCAACACATCACTTTCACCCTCCGTAGGGGAAATTGTCTCCCCGTCCTCCTTACTGGTAACCCTATTCCTCAGTCATCTGAAGTCAAATATCTCGGGATTCATCTTGACCGTAGATTGACTTGGAAGACTCACATTAAAACAAAATGAGTCCAAGCCTAGTTGGTTATCAATAAACTTCTCTGGCTCATGGGAAGACATTCTGAACTCAACACTGGTAACAAGAGCCTCATTTACAAAACCATCCTGAAACCCATTTGGACCCAGTTATGAAACCGGGATCCAGTTATGGGGCTCCTCTGCCAACTCCAGTCTGGAAATCCTGGAACGTTTCTAGTTCAACCTTTGCGAATCATGGTAAATGCTCCATGGTTCGTTCCCAACTACATCATCCGCATGGATCTGGGAATTCCCTCTGTAAAGGAGGAAATCGCCAGATTCTCCCTCAAATATTCCTCCCGACTGGCGGTTCATCCCAATCCTTCAGCATCATCCCTTCTTGACGAACTACACGACCAACGACCCCTTAATAGGCACAAACCCCTAGACAACACGCCTCCCATAGCGTCACCCCTCTACTCGCTTCCACCTTCCTTCTTTACTTCCTCTTCTTCTATCTTCATTTTTATTCCTCTCCTATTGTATCTATTATTTTATTTCTTCTATCCTATCCATCATCATCATCATCATGTTGCCTTCCTTTTCTTTCCTTCTCTTTTTCTTATCTCCATTATTTCTACTTCTTCTTCTTCTTCGTCCCATTATCACACTATCTTTCATCCCTACTCTTATCCCATTCTTAGACTGCTATTTCGTCCTTTATCCTACTCTTGGGGTTGAGATACTGGTCTGCTCCGTGGATATAAAGCCCCTTAAGCCAGGCCAACTACAAGATGTCTCGCTTAGAGACAGATGGCAGTTGAAATGGGGGAAAAAATTATTTGCCATTAACAAGTACAGATCGTGAAGCAAGAATTCATAGTTGTCAAAAAGAGAGAAACTAGTTCAAAAACTATTTATAAATAAAAAGATTGTTGACACGAGGATTTGGGGGCAAAAGGTAACGGGAACAGAAACCTTTCACGAAACGATTTTCCCCGAAAATTTCGTGAAGTTCTGGCGCAGAAACTTTTTGAGTTATTTAGTTCTAAGAATTTTTAATGAATGTCTTAACTTCAATATTTAATCGTTTCCTTCTTTGTACAAGAAAAAGAAAAAAGGAGGAGAGGGGCAAGACGAGGTTTTTGTTATCTTGCCAGTTTGAATTTTCTTTTTCCTTAGTTTTATGTTCACGGATTCAATTCTCTCTTTTGGTTCTTTATTTTTTGTGACCTAACTTCTTTTCCAAAATCCGTTAAATTATCAGTATAAAAAAAGCTTTCTTTCTCTTCTCTTTGAATAACAAGAAAAGAAAGTTTAACGGCATAAAAAAACCTCTTAATCGTTTATTACTGTAACACATGTTCCTACAACGTCTTTTGTGATTTTTTTTTGGAAGAAGGAACGAAGAGGAGAAAAAGTGAAACGGGTGGATATCTCTCAAGTTTTATTTCATTTAATGTATAAGTGGAAGAAGAATGAAAGAGTGGAGGAAAGTATATAAAAACTTGAACTTTTTTTTATATAAATTGCTGAATGTGCAATTCGGTGACCTAAAAAAAATCTGAACAATATTGCTTCGTTTTGGGCTTATTTTCAGATCAAGCTTGAAAACTAATTGTATAAATATAAACTTCTGAATGATTATAATGCACTTAATGAAACATTTTAAATATGACACTTTCTTACTATATAAAGACACTTTTTTAGCTAAAAGTTACGTCAGAGGACCGGGTCGCAAAGGGAGTCTTTTTATTGTGTCTCCAATAATTTCACTCCAGCGGTGTAACAGCCCAAATTTTTTACGAACTCTAATTTAAAATGTAACTGAAAACCAAACTGGAAGATGGGAAAACTCGAGAGCATCTCTTCATAACTACAGTGATCATTACTCGCTTATATGACTCTGAGATATGAGGCCTGAGACACCTAAAAAATTCCGAAAGAACTTTAAATATGTTTAATGTTTATAGCCGGCCGATAAAAACTCCGACATATTTTGTAGGAGAAGAAACTGGAATGGCTTCAATTGGTTGGAAGGTGATTGAGGGGTTGTAATAATGGTAAAAACTAATTTTAAGCTGAGAAGTGAAAGATGACTATTTATTTGTTATAAGATGGTTGTGTCTTCGAAGGAAAGCATAAGCAAACCGAACAAACTCAGTCGGCTTCCCAATTTGCAGTCATTGGTCTTTGCCATAAGTTAAGTTGATGGAAACCACAAACGGTACGGTCTTGATGAATAAAGTGAAAACCGCATGCCAGATTCATACATGCCAATAGGATGAAGTCATTGAATTCATGCAATTCTAATTATCGGTCACTGCAGGTAGAGGAGAGAATTCCTAACCATCTCAAACTGTCCCTTCCATTTAGTACTGTTAGGTTAATAAGTCAGCTTCGTGTGGCAGGAAGCGAATAGGTGATAACTGTCCAAAATATAACTTGCGCATGAGACCGTCCATGTGTCAATCTGCAACTGCCGGAAACCAGAAACCACTGGACACTTTATATTGACGTCTTGTACGAACTCGATGATATATATATATAGTATATATATATATATATATATATAATCGACAAGCAAGACTGCCCGACAAAAAACAAAGAGGCCAGGGAGAGAACAGTTGCTCTGTGGGAAGAAAAGTGGAAGGCAGGCAACCATTCTGGAGTTCGCACGCGGGGGCTTATTAACGATCTGAGGCGGATTCCGCAAACACGGTGACATAGACCGAGAGTCACCCACCTCACGGGGGCTTCGGTGCCTACTGGCACAAAATCAAAAAGCGGGAGGTAAACACCTGCATACACTGCCACGACCAGGAAGACTCGCCCGAACACTCATGGGATGTCTGCCCTCTTTGGGAAGAGGAGAGGAGGAACCGGCTACGCAGAGACCTGGGAAGGAAGGTCAAGTACTGGACAGTGGTAACAGTGATGCTAGAAAATCAACTGGGAGGAGACCACGATAAATACCATTATGACGAAAAAGGAAACGTTTTTTACCGGTGTACAAACCTGTAAATTTTGTAATTTTTGTAATTGCCCGAAGTGAACAGCAATGTTTCCAGGCATTAATTTTAAAAATCGTATCTATACGACTTCTTCCTCTTCATAACTAACTCGCTCTCTCCTTACTTCACTATTCTATCCGTCATTCTTCCCCTTCCAGACCGTCAGAATGGTAGGGAAAACTTCTAATAATATCCATTTAGGTGAAGGCCCGAAAGAAAAAAAGGGATGGAAAACATTCGGGTCATAAGGACGGCATAAATCGTGGATGGAATTCGATACACTTGGCGATTTGTCAACTGAATTGAAGAATTGCTATTTTAAACTGAAATCGCGGATTTTTCAATAGAATTGTAATTTATGAACGAAATATTCATCGTTAAAAGAACATGGTAATTAAAATAAAATGTTGATACTTTTAAAATGAAAAGCAGGAAGAGGAAAGGAAGAAGAACCAGAGGATTATGGTGA
Source organism: Columbicola columbae (assembly GCA_016920875.1). Classification (NCBI taxonomy): domain Eukaryota; kingdom Metazoa; phylum Arthropoda; class Insecta; order Psocodea; family Philopteridae; genus Columbicola; species Columbicola columbae. The sequence goes on from JADMLL010000002.1 coordinate 19,812,941, forward strand.
TTAAATGAGAAAATGTTTCGATCACAAACGCAGTTTTCTGCCTTTTGATATGCACTGAGAAAGAACTTTCAATATGAAACTATATTTTTAAACGCTTTCAAGAAAGTAATTATGGATGTTAGTAATTGAACAATTTCATGGATGTGTATTCAAATCTTTACAAAGTTTTTCAATCAGCTGCATTATAACTGCATTGATTCCATTTTTGTGGGAAGGGGGTAATACAAGCTGAAACAAATGAAATGGAACTAATGGGAATTCATTCACATTCTGCAGAGGTAAATTTAACGACGACGGTTTTTCCAACGAAATGTAGGTTGTTTAACAGTGTTTCAATAATAAAAGTGAATAAAGCATCAGGAGAAGAAAAAGAAACGT